>OY992892.1:78997528-79192528 GCA_963921405.1 Cepaea hortensis
GAGGGAGGGAGCGAGAACACAGCTATGTTACCATCCCATTAGAGCATGGAAAACATGTAAGGACACATATTGTTACATTATGTTGAAGATCTTGAGATGCCGAGCGTTATGATAATCCCCACCAGTTGGCATTCACTCGATGGTGATAATGATGACGTCGATTACAGTAATGATGTGTTACTATAATAAAAGTATTGTCAATACAGGGAAAGAGTAACGGTTAAATAAAAAACCCTAATCAATCCAGATATTTCTGGACAGTTCAGGCAGTTGTTTTTTTTATACTAACCACATCACTCATAGAGCAACCGTTGATCTTAAGGAAAATGAGCCAGCAAATGGAGACTCAATAAACCGACTTTCGATGCGAAAATGGCACCCGATTGCATGAAACATGTTTACTTTCAAAGTTAAATCACACAGGATGAAAGTCTTTCAGATGAAAGCATAGGTGATCATGTATATCCAAAAAAGGCAGGTTTATTACGTCGCTCACAACTCATTGGACAAATGGCACCAATATTAAAGAACGCATGCATATCAATAGGTACTAAGAAACAATTTACAACACAATTTACTACAAACTCTAAAATACTAATGTCAAACCTTGACAATGCCAGAAAAAGAGAAAAGATAAATCATAACAACAGAAAGAATTTTTCCTGAGAGGACTATTTAATGTGTCAAGAAGATAGAAAGTCAGAAATGAAGAAATCAGGACTACAGGGGTTGTATCAGCGCTAAACTGTATCGACTACGACCTCCAACATGGGGCAGGAGGTGGAGGCAGTAGCAGCAGCCTTCCGATCGTTAGAGGAGACCACTGCAACACACATTGCCTTCATTTCGGAGTCAAGGAGTATGCTTAGTAAAGGGGAGAAAGGAGTATTCGTATTTGTCACGAGGCAGACAATAGGCTGGCCTCACGTCTTATTTGGGACGGGGAATCACCGCGCTATTTTTAGTCGGTGAAATCCCGAAGGGAGATCCCCTTTCCCTAGTTTTCTAACATTTTCTAAAAGGTCTGTTGTAGAGAGTTCTTTTCTAGTTTGCATGATCAGGCTTAGACGAATTCGACTTTCTCGTGAGTGTCATAGTCTTGCTCGTATCTAGGTAACTAAACTTGGGTTCATACAGGCAAACAATAAATCTGTTCGTTATGAGATCGAATATTTATTGTATTTACATATACAGTATGCGTTGGCGCAGTGGGTAAACAGACCCGCGCTATATTACATATCCCAAATAGTGAACATCAAACACATAAGTATCATTCAACAGTCTAGCAAACTATCTAGCCTATGTCTATATATCTATTGATATCTATAGAGTCCCTCAAAGGCAGGCCCTATTGCCTCTCTCAAGTCCGTCTGTCCTCTGCCGGTCCACACGTGTCCCATTCCGACACGGGTGGTAACTCTGTCCGAGTTCCTCGTGGACCCCGCAATAGGCGGGCCACATCAGTGTCCACGGAACCCTGGACTCATTGGTCAGTCCTTCTAGAAGGCTCTAGATTACTCGGGCTCTGTTCTCTCCCTTGGGCTGGAGTTGTAGCCCTCTAACGGTGAGGCGGTGACAGGATTCCCCCCTCCCCCCTAATATGGCTTGTTATTGGGTAATTAGATGTATTCTAATTCTGTCACCGAATCACATAAAGTTGGTGTTTGTAGATTGGTGGACAGTAACCTGGTAACCTACATACTGGCATTAAAACTCATGTATTCTCCCATACACCACTTCTCTGATTTGGTAAAGAGATCACTCTGTCTCCCGTGTCCTTAACAATGCTTATCAGACCGAAGTTACGTGACGTTTAAGTAGTTGTATTTACAACCCGCCCTTCTCAATTGTACCCAACTGGTACCCAGACAATTAACCTCTGTTACGAGAGTTAACAAGACCGAAGTCTTGGCTAATTAAGTACACCTTCAAATCTTGATTTGTGTGTGCATTTTAATACACTTTTACTCTCGTATGTTATCTAATGCAAAATATGTAGTTGCCTTGTTATTTTATCCCCCTCATACTACAAGTGTCCCTGTTGGCTTGTTAGTGTGCTTGACTAATAAGTTGATGTTTCTAATAAAGTGACTGTATTTTAACTTGATAGTGTTGAGTTTTAAGGTTTGTGTACTGTGTGTGCTGAATGTGTGGCGTATTTCCAAGCGTCACGAGTTGGGATAACCTCAATCATGAACTACTGCACTGTGTGCAATACATGAATAGGCATTCCAAGTAGTGGTGCTTAGGTGTATCCTAACTGCTAAACTAAGTATATTAACTCACTATTAAACTAAGTACTACACATGTATTCACAAATTAGACAAGTCATGCAATTTACATGAAAGACGCAGACAAATTAAAATAAATACGGTTTGCGTACAATTTGTCCGCCAAGTGTATCGTTCTCTCATTTAATCCATTCACACAGTCATTCACTCACTTTTCATTAAAAATAGTATTTGGTTAAAATATATCATTAAAGATGAGGTAAGTATTATTGCCCTTAGAAAAAATGGGCTAGGCGATATTTGCCCTTTAAGAAAATACGTACTTCTTGTACGATGACTCAAAAATGGGTTATAATTTAACCAGAGACAATTGTATAGGACGGTTCTTTAGCCTAGGAATGGTACCGCCTGTAATATTAATGTCGAATATGTACAAATTACAGGTTAATCCAATTTATATACATCAATAATGGAAATATAATACATATTTAATCCTAAACTAATTAATTAATTAAATCCAACGATGATATGCGCGTTGTCCTTCTGTTGCCATGAATGGTAAAGCTAGTATGGCTGTCTCTTGAGTGTTGTAGTCGATGTCGTTCTGTTTCGGCTGTTTGTAAAGTTACGTAGTAAAAGCAAGTATGGAATGTCCTTAATGTCCCATATAACGAGTTCTTACAGAATTCGGAGTTAGTTCGCTGGTTGATCTTATTGGTTGACACAAACACAGTTACTGTTTCTTGCTGGAATCGTTCTAGCGCTTAGGCACTTGATGGTATAGTTCTTAAAGTAACGTATCATGTTCTTGGGTGTCGTAATTAACTAATCACTGAGAGTACTCTAGCAGGTGTAGAGTTCCACTGTCATATGCAACCGACTAAAAGTATCACAGTTTATAGTATGGCTAATGGTCGATGTGATCAGAGTCATTCTACTGGCGCATTTATTTGCCGTGATAAAAGGTCAGCCATAATGTTGTCAGTGCCTCTGATATGGCGGATTTCGAAGTCGAAATCTTGAAGTAGAAGACGCCATCTTTGTAGCCGATGGTTTTTAGGCGACCCCTGGTTAAGGACCAATAATGGCGAACTGTCAGTGAGGACCACAAAGTGACTCCCTAAGAGGAACTTCGATAATCTCAATATACAAAACAATAGGCTCAAACACTCTAATTCAACCGTGGCATACCGAGTCTCAGCCTTCTTTAGTTTGCAGCTCACATAGAGAATTGGGTGTCTTATGCCATCCACTTCCTGCATCAAGCATCCTCCTATTGCGATAGCGCTCGCATCTGTGGTCAAAATAAAGGGTAAATTTATGTTGGGTAATCGTAAGACTGGTGGATTAGAAAAAATATGTTTCAATCTACACATTGCATCATCTAAGCTGGTACTTTTACAAATTTTTGATGGATGATTTTTAGTTAACATATCAGAAAAGACTGAGGTTAGTTCAGCCCAATGTGGAATGAATTTAGAATAATAGTTGATAAGGCCAAGTAAACTTCTAATCTGTTTCTTGGTGGTAGGCACTTCTAGATTAAGGATCTTAGAAACAATTTTATCATCTGTCAACAATTTGCCTTCAGAAATTCTGTGACCAAGGAAGTCTATTTGTGTATAACCTATTTCAACCTTGGAAGGTTTGATAGTAAGTCCAAAAAGAGAGATTTGGTTGAAGACTTGTTTGAGGGTAAGTAGATGAGAAGTCATATCAGTAGAATGGACGCATATATCATCAATATAGGCTACTACATCTTTCATTCCGTGTAATAACAATCTTGTTAGTCTCACAAATGTGGCCGGTGCGTTCTTGAGCCCAAACGGAAGATATAGCCATTCGTACAAGCCGAGAGGTGTTGCGAATGCTGTTATATGTCTACAAGAAGGGTGTAGTGGAACTTGCCAATATCCTTTCGCTAAATCGGTCTTGGAAAATAAGGATGATTGAGCCATATTTAAGATAAGATCTTCACAGGTGTTCATTGGCTCTGCATCCGTTGTTGTTCTTGTATTTAATACTCTATAGTCGATGCACAAGCGAATTGTCTGGTCCTTTTTTTTCACCAGAACAATCGGTGACGAATATTGAGACATCGATTTTTGAATAATGCCATTTTTTTCTAAATCTAAAATTTCTTTATCTAAATTAGATCTGTAATGGAGAGGAATAGAATATGGTCTACATTTGACCGGTCTCAGATCTGTCAGCACAATTGAATGTGTTATTTTATCAGTGCGTCCAGGTTTATTAGAAAAGATAGATTTATACTCGTTCAGGATAGTCAAAATGTCTTGTCGCTGTTGTTGTGTCAAAGTGTCAGAGATATGTATGTCATTTATACTTCCGTCGTCAGTCATGATTGGTACAGGGATTTCAGTGTTGTCCACGTCTGTCTGATTTATCACAGATGCTACTGTTTGTAAATTGTCTTCAATGTCATTGTCGTCGTCGTTGAGATCAATCGTTGTCAATATGTCGTCAAATTTGTCGTCGTTGTCGATATCACAGATTGTCGGTAATGTCCATATGTCTTCGTCGTAAGAATGTGTCGTTAACGATGCTTCGTTTGTCGAGGTGTCATTTCGTTGGGAACTTGTCGTTTCGTCTCCGTCATCCGTTCGTTGAGTCAGTTCATTTGTATCATTGTCCTGTCTAACATAATATGGTTTCAACATATTTACATGGGATAATTCCAAGTTTCTATTTAAAGAGAATGCAGTAGGGTTATTCCCCTTGTTGACCAGTTTCTGACATATAACACAAGATGTACAAAAGGTTTTAATGTCTTGGTTGACCTTTGGCCAATAAAACTGGGTCATGACAATAGCCCTGGTCATTTCGTATCTCATGTGACCTCCAAAAGGGGAGTCATGGGCTATTTTTAGAACTTTGTTTCGATGTGCTTGTGGTAACAGTACTTGCTGTACCGTGGTCTGCTTTGTTGTGTAAAATCTAGTTAAGATGTTGTTCTGTAGCCTAAATGTCCACGATGCGTTCTTTGTTAATTTAGGTTTGAGTCCTACCAATTTAAAGTATGGTGCAAGTGTAGGGTCATTTTTCTGTTCATTTCCAAAATTGATGTTAGTTGAGTTTGGCGCTATTATTTCTAATGATTCCTGTAGTTGGTCAGTGTTGGTTTTATGGGTTGTCTGTCGTGTGATTGCGTTTGTGTATTGTGTGTTTTGTTGCACATTTACAGGCTTGGTACTTGGTACATCAGTAGCATCCTCAATTCGAGGTTTTAATTTGGTCGTATCGCTCACAGATTCGACCGCCCCTGCATTGTACACCTCGGTGAATTCTTTCTGAATTACCTCAGTGGTTGTCTCCCTTGGTCTTTTGGCAGATTGAGACAAGTATGAATGGTGTTTCTCTATAGCATCGCTGTTTGTGGGGGGAATACCGTTTTTATGCTCCCACTCCCTGATTTCCTTCTTAGAGCATGTTCGTATGTTGGGCAAATTCCCAAGAATAATATCCGCAGCTGGATTTTCAAGGATTGCGCACAATACTTGTCCTGATATGAACGGTGTTCGAATTTCGACCAGAGCAAGGGGGTATTTCTCTATAGTGCCTGAGAATGTGCGACAAGTGACATGTTTGTCTGTGTAGTCTTTAGTGTCTATTAATGTTCTCTTTATTCCACAGAGCGTTGCCCCGGAATCACGAATTAATGTGCACTTTTTGTTGTTTACAAACCCTGTAAAAAAAACTAGCTTGCCTGTAGATGACAAAGCAGCGTTGGCTGTTTCGTTTGAAATAGGTATAGTGTGGCCACATAGTAATGTTGTGTCAAGTTGGAACTTCGTACAGGTGTTACACTTACTGTATGTAATGGTGTCAATAATTTGTACAGCGTTTCCAAGCTCGCTTTCATTATCGTGTTGATTATCACAATCATTCAGTGATTCAATCTCATCGTCTGACGATGTTTCTACAAGTGCGGCATTGGCTTGTTTCAATAACTTTCGGCCATCACAAAAGCGACTATAGTGGCCAAAGCTGCGGCAAAAAAAACATTTGACCGCTCTCTGGTAAGCATTGCGCTTGGTCTTTTGTTTATCCACCATCATCTTGAGGTGGTGAGGGTAGTTCGGCGATTTGTCGCACATAGCGCCAATGTCGTGACTCAAACCGCAATACTGGCATTTAACAAGTTTACTGACATTGGAGCGAGGTTTGAATTTACTCTCTGTTTGTTTGGAGTATTTGGTGTTTACTACTGCAGCTGCTGTATCGTTGTGACTTATGTTCAGCTGAAAAATATCCCTATTTGCTGTGAAAAATGCATTCCCCTTGGCCTCTATTTCCTGAATACTTTTGCAATCCATTTGTTTTAAGAACTTGGCAAAAGGTGTGGGGATGGTGCTAACTATTTTGTCTATAATAATAAGCTCTTTAAGTTTGTCATGGCTATTGTTGATTTTAGCCGAGTTGATCCATTTTGTGCATACGTCTTGAACTGTACTGACATAATCTATAAAGGTTTGGTTTGGTTGTGGTGATAATTTGGCAAATTGTTGTTGGTAACCTGCAGTATCTAAAGAAAAATGTTGGAGAATGCGTTGTTTTAAGTAATCATAGTCTTTTCGCATCTCCTGTGGTACTGTCTCTATTACTTTTAGTGGTTCAAGAGCTAAGTTCCTCATTAGAATAAATGCCCAATCTGATTTAATGATCTTATGGTAGGCCATGAGACACTCGAAATTTTCCAAGTAGGCGCTGATGGAATCTCCTGAGCAGAACGCTTTCACGAGGCCTTTATACTTATTATATTTTTGTTCTTCCTCTTTGCTTCTTAGCTTATTTATAGATATTTCTGCGTTAGACTCAAGCTCCATCTGTTTTAATTTTATTTGTGTTTCGGCATTCAATTGGGCCTGTTTGGCCGCCGCCTCAAGCTCCAGTTGTTTCTCCTGAGCCTGCGATTGCATTTTCTTTTCATCTGCTTGTATTTGCATCTGCAATTTCTTTTCTTCGGCCTCCATTTGCACTTTCTTTTCCTCTGCCTGCATTTGCAATTTTTTTTCTTCTGCCTCCATCTGCATCTGAATTTTCTTTTCTTCTCGTTCTATCGCTCTTTCTTCACGGGCAATGTTTTCTGCGTGCGTTTTCTGTGCCCATTCTGACAATTTCTCTTCTTTATAACCTAGCTTTATTCCTTGCTCAATGCATTTATCTAAGGTAGACATTTTGTGTTTTACTTGTTTGTAATATTTATAAAGTTAAATCCCTTAGAAAAAATGTTGTGTAGTCGAAAATTTGGTTAACTCCCTTACTTATTAATGTGTAAATCAGAATGCAAGGTTATGTTGGTGACAAGGTCATGAATATGCAACCAAATCAATATGAAACAACATAATACATTGATGAAAGATGAGAAGTACAGCTTAGAGTTACAATGGGTATGACATGAAACTTAGCTTTCAATTAGAGAACTCGCCGATGTTGACCCAGAAAGCTTGTCTTGTAATCTCGCCACTGTTGTAAAGGTTACACAGGTTGCACGCGGCACTATTCGCGGAACAATCTGCTCGTAGAGTGAGAAAACATTAGTAACAGTCAAAAAATGTCACAGTCATGTCAAAAATAGTGTACAAATCACAATAATGAGGCACACTGCTTAGGCACTGCTGAGATACTGCTGAGGGACTCAGATTAATCCTACTTTATTGCTAGATAGCTACTAATTTTTGTAAACTTGTAAGTTAACAATTCTTTTAGTTTAAACAACTCAATGTGATATGATCAATTAAGTAATTTTACATGGCAATTAACAGAATTTTCACAAAACATTTTATGCCAAAACCGGAAAACTAGCCCCCAAAAAGCCTGTCATAGTCTTGCTCGTATCTAGGTAACTAAACTTGGGTTCATACAGGCAAACAATAAATCTGTTCGTTATGAGATCGAATATTTATTGTATTTACATATACAGTATGCGTTGGCGCAGTGGGTAAACAGACCCGCGCTATATTACATATCCCAAATAGTGAACATCAAACACATAAGTATCATTCAACAGTCTAGCAAACTATCTAGCCTATGTCTATATATCTATTGATATCTATAGAGTCCCTCAAAGGCAGGCCCTGTTGCCTCTCTCAAGTCCGTCTGTCCTCTGCCGGTCCACACGTGTCCCATTCCGACACGGGTGGTAACTCTGTCCGAGTTCCTCGTGGACCCCGCAATAGGCGGGCCACATCAGTGTCCACGGAACCCTGGACTCATTGGTCAGTCCTTCTAGAAGGCTCTAGATTACTCGGGCTCTGTTCTCTCCCTTGGGCTGGAGTTGTAGCCCTCTAACGGTGAGGCGGTGACAGTGAGGAGATCACGAGATCTCCGATGAAGTCGAGGCCCACGTAAAAGTGGCAATTCTTTGAGACCGCGAGTTTGCTACGTGGCCCAAGGTTGTGTTGTCAAAAGTCGGCAGTTGTGTATTTTGTCCTCTACGAGGACGACATCTGGCGAGCTGCTAATGGTGCCTTTATAGAAAATACCGTTTCTCGACATGCTCTAGAGCCATGTAGACACTGTGTTTCATTAAGAAGAACCTACCTTCGAGTGTTCTGAAGAAGATGTCTTAGGCTTGGCAAGTGACGGAGGAACATGGCGTGAACTCAGTACCTGTATCTGCACGAACTATCCAGGGTTGGAGCAGCGTTTTGTCTTTCCGCCTGAGACGATCCCGTCGACCCTTTTTATTCGCCGGCCAGAAGGTTTTTCCAGTATCTGCTGCTTACCAGTCATTGGTTACATATTACCTACATTGCTGTACAAAGTAATTATGACTTATTCTGTGCAATATCAGGACACCGAGGCCCAGATACATAGCTGTTGAATTGAACCGTAGAACCCCCACGATAGTTACCCTTTTCCGGAGCTCGTGTGAACTAACCTGACCGGGTTATTACCGCAGTCAGATCCTTGACTTTTCAGTGACAGTGTTTTGTTGTGAGCTGTTTAGAAAGAGCAACATAAATATTATGAACTCTTCAGACACAGCTTTCTACTCCCGAGAGAGGTCACCGTGGTGAGTTGCCAGGAAATGACTTTGCTTCCAGAAGCGCAACTACCCAAGTCTAGCAGTTACGCAAGTCCGGACCATTCAAGGGAGGATCTGCCAAAGCCCGGTGAGGTGCTTGAAACAGCTGACAGCGTTGACATTACAGGCGCTGCCCAAGAATGATTACCCTGATCTTCCACTGCTGATCCTGTGACTGTCTAGCTGCGAAACTTCATACCTTGATCTATACCTGACTCCTTCTGTACTATTGTAAATAATACATTTAGGCATCATTCTTTTGACAAAACCAGAGTTAAGTCATGTCGTCTTGATTGAGCCCTAGTGGTTAACGCCCCTAGGTTAAGAGATTGAGAGAAAGCAGGGGCCGGAGGGATTGGTAGACTGAGTGCACCTATACCTAAGCCCAGAACTTATCCCAAATCATAGAGTGTAGTAATAGATCCGCTCACCCCAACGGATATTACGACAGTATGGAATGCATTTCCACGATTCAGACGTCACGGATTGTGAGAATTGTATGGATGTTTTGCCATGACTATGCGGCAGTGCGGGGAAGTGAACAGGTTGATGGGCTGGCACGGAATGCACATCAGACTGAGAACCCGTATGTGGAAACACTTGGGGGGGGGGGGGGGGGGGGGGGGTTCGGCAGGGGTTCTAGAAGAATCTCAAAACTGAGTGGAAAGACAAGCAGAACGTTCAATTAGATAGCGGCGGGAACGATCAGTAACACGGCTCTTCACTGGCTGTTGAATTAGGGAGCGAAGCCCATAAACGGGCACTCTCCAGCGGTTTATACTTCCCCTCCACACAGCAAGGTACAAGAGGAACAAGATGTGATGATGAGTAAAGTGTTTTTACTCTTTAATTCGACTGTCCAATGTTTTAAATCGTACAGTTGTGGATCCTTGCCTGGGCTACGGTGTTATGGCATCTGTAGTGTAATCATCAATGGGTACCGGATAGTTTTTACAATTTTCCTGAATCCTTCCAGCCTCAACAATGGGTAGCAGATAGTTTTAACAATTTTCATAGATAGATCCAGCATAATCAATGGGTACCGGATAGTTTTTACAATTGTCATAGATCGATCAAGCCTCATCAATAGGTAAGAGACAGTCTTCACAAGTTTCATATATCGATCCAGCCTCATCAATGGGTACCGGATAGTTTTTACAATTGTCATTGATCGATCAAGCCTCATCAATAGGTAAGAGACAGTCTTCACAAGTTTCATATATCGATCCAGCCTCATCAATGGGTACCGGATAGTTTTCACAATTTTCATAGGTCCATCCAGCCTCATCAATGCGTTTTGGATAGTTTTCAGAATGTTCAGGGAACTGGATAAGAAGGAAAATCCTCGATGAAAGGAACTGGTCACCCCACCACAAAAGTAGTGACATTATGTGAAGACCTAGACCTTCACATCTTCACACCAACAAGTGTAGAGTTACGTTCTGCTGTCTGAACAGAAGGGTTAGACCCTGATGTCTGAAAAGCAGAGTTAGGTCTTGATTTCTAAACAGCAGAATTAGGTCTTTATGTCTGAAAACAAGAGTTAGGCCCTGATGTCTGAAGAGCACTGTGACATCCTGATGTCTCAAATGAAGTATAAATGGGTCCCGATGTCTGAAAACGAAAGTTAAGTCCTTGTGTCGGAAATGAAGTAGGGTTAAGTCCTGATGTCTAAAATGGAGCAGAGTTAGGGCCTAATCTGAAAAAAACAGAGTAAGGTCTTGATGTCTGAAATGAAGTAGAGATAGGTCCCGATGTCTGAAAAGCAGAAATAAGACCTAGCCTGAAAAACAGATTTAGGTCCTGATGTCTAAATTGGAGCAGTGTTAAGGCCTTGTCTGAAAAGCAGTTAGATCCTGGTGTCTGAAGAGAAGTAGTTAGGTCCTGATGTCTGAAATACAGTAAAGATAGGACCGAATGTCTGGAAAGCAGAGTTAGGTAATGATGTCTGAAAGCAGAGTTAGTTTCTGGAGTGTGAAAAGAACAAACACATTCACAACGTGTTTTACTGTGATCTGATGTTGACACAGAAGCCGTTTTCTGCATTCATGTTGACAATAACGTAGATGCCTTCATAAACAAATAAGTTATTAATTTTACATTACAGTGCTGGACTGATGGTTCGCAATTATAATAGCTTAACAAGCGTCCATTAAAGACTATATACAATTTGCTTCTGGAAGTGACTTCCATTCTGGATATTGATGAAGATCTTTACAAGAGTTTTCTAAACTATTTAAACATTGATGGTTAAGTTTTGGGATTGTTCTTGCATGGAGCGATTCAGATGACAAAAGATTCAACTCCGTCGATTTTGTGTGTCCAACAATATGCGGTGGAACTTTCCCATCAAAGACGTGCATTTCGTTTGGCATTCACACATGAACTGACAGTTATTGGGAGGTCCCCCAACCTGGCACAATGCCGTCTATGGTGCGTCTCTTTGGCGAACTAGCCGTATCTGGACATTCATCAGGGGCAAGTGGGCGACGACACAGTCTGAGAAGGGGTTCAGAGGTCGGGGAGAGACTTGAACATACCATACATTTGACGTCACAATCGTCAACTCCCAGTGCTATCGAAGGAGGAGGCGGAGACGGAGTCGGAAGCATCATGTGAGTACTGTAAATGTGTTGTCTAACGCAGTCTATTCTTGTTGTTGTTAATGTGGCTACATTTTGTGTTTGTTTTTTCTGATTTTATGTTTGACATTGTAATTATGTGTCTTGTTGCTAATTTGTGTTGTTCTGTGTATAAACAAGTCAACAGCAGCCGGTGTTTACACGTGCCTTGAAGTCATTTTACAAGTTACAATATATTTTGACAGCTAGTGGCCGAGAGAAACGAACGAACGAGTGATATACCTTTTAAAATAGTTGAAAACTGGGTCCGTCTTATATTCTACCCAATATCTTTACACATCTGTAGTCGAACTAACGGACGAATGCACTTTAGTTCTAAAATAAAACCCGTCTTACATTGTGTCCTTTGTTTCAATAACCATAGCCATTACGAAAGCTAAGATTTACCAAAGTAATTGTTACATTACATATTATAATTATAATCCAATAGGACACATTACACATCGAAAGCAACAGTGACAACGAAGTACACTTGTTCGTAAAGCGAGGTGTTGTCGTCGCCTGAAGACGACATGTTCGTATTTCGGTGTTGTCACTATAGCTATTCTTTTTATGTTGTCTTGTGTGTCCTTTAATTCTCTACTTATTTTCCCTTCTGCCTGACAAGTGACCAATGCCTGTGAACTTATGTTTCGAAAAAGCCCTTATTATAATGGTGCCTTATCTTACATCTGTATTCTCTTTATGTCTGCCTGCAGACAATTTCGACGTTGTTGTTATATTTAGACATTGAGGAAAACCCACTACTGGCAACGCTGATCGTATTCCCGTACGAACCTACGGCCTTGTCCACGTCAGTTTGGAAGCACTAGACCCGAGTTTCACTCTCGTTTGAACTCGTCAGTAGTGCATATCCTTGACTGAACCCGAGATCAAATCCGGATCACTGGCGTGTGACGCGGGTGTTTAACCACTAAACCACGCGGCACACGCTAGACGCAACCACATTATCACACTAGAGTATCACAACGTCAGCCATCGTAGACTATAGCTCAAAATTTGCCCGATCGCCTCTACTGACATCCGTCAACCGATGTAGCCACAAATAATCTGGCCTTCTCGACTGGCAAGGCACACCAGGCCGCATAAAGTCCAGCGAGCAGTAATCAAATTGATTTATTTGGTTTTATTTCCGGGATTTGAGATTTAATCATTGAGCACAACCCAAAATTATTGCCGGTCCAAGATTTGTATTACCCCTCTGTAAAGTTAATGGAACATAATAGGTAAATATAAAACGTGGACTGGCAATGTTTTCAAACACTGCACAGTCATTAAAAATACACCCTGTAGTGTTCAGTTTTTCTTAGCCAGAAATAGTAGAGCATGCTTAGCTCTTAGTCTCCGCACAAGGCTGCATGTAGATGCCTTTTTGACAAAAGAAAGCAATTGGAATGGAATGTGCGGGTTGACCCGGCGCTATTACGAAGAGTTTACGAATGCAATTCGCAATCTCACATAACTCATTCGACACACAGCTCCGGACGATTTGGAAGCAGACCGCCTCGCGCTGGTTTTCATGCAATAGTATGCATTCCGGTCATTAATAAAGTAATGGCAAACTACTGGATGTAAACTTGCTAAAAAATCTCTAACAGCCAAATAAAGCACGGGTTAACTGCAACGTAACGGATATGCAACATTTTTGAGCCGATGGAGAGAAAACATTCTATAACAAAGCTACATTAAAAATATTCACAAGGAAACTAGCACTCTGAGTTTAAGACAAAGCTAGAGTAAAAATGCTTGAAACTAATTTCTTGTTTAAATGCAGCTAAAAGCGATTACGTAAAGCAATGGACTGGCTGCACGTCGAACGCACAGCGGGAAAGCGGCAGAATTCCCAACAACAAAAAGCGGTTACGCACATTGAAAGAACGACGATGTGGACCTACGCTGTGATTCTAAGATCATATGACACACACGTGAATAATTTCTATTACTGTAAGACACCAATATCTAAGACATTCAGCTGATGATGACGAAAGACAATTATATACATATTGTTTGTTCGCATTTCCTTTACAGGACATCGCTGTCAACATCAGCATCTTTCAGCTGATTGTTGATTTCTTGGCAAGATTACGCTCAGTGGTTTGCCATTGCTTTCTGAGCGACCAGCTCACATACCTCGTAAGCTACAGACGTGGAGAGAAACGCTACCAATTCTCGCGCATGTCACGTTACTCACGAGAGTATACGGGATTACGGAGAAAGTCGTGTAATCCCTAGACCAGGCAGACCGGCTATATACATATGCTGTTATCAAAATTACACAACTCAAGGCAAGCGAACACACATACGAGGGGAAGTCAATAAGTAAGTCACAAATGGCTGTAGAAACATAACTAAATGTGATAACAACTTGAAACCAGTTTATTTATATACATACATTGTCCATTTATTTATCAACATAATTTCCTCCAACATTGATGCACTTATCCCATCATTTTACCAGTTCTGCCAATCCGGCTGCATAGAACTGCGCGCTCTGTTTTCTAAACCATGTTTTCACTTCACATTCAACTTCGGCGTCATTCGCGTCCTTCAGAAAATGTTTCTACCTAGCTATGCACCGCTTTATGGGGTAAACATTTGTCAGCATAAACAGGAAGCATTACCTTATGAATGTCCTTTGCATGCAGCCCCCCCCCCCCCCCCCTGCCCCCCCCCCCTCGCAAAAAAACAAAACAAATTAAAGCACATGAGAACGCTGCTCTTTGCTTGTATAGGTAGGCCCCTGTTAACATCGGGGTTACGTTCTTGGACAACGCGACGTAAGTGAAACGACTTATAGCGAAACACTATTTCCCATATAATTAAATGAAATACAGTGTATTGTGTACCACAGTAATGTTTATTTTGAGGTTGTTGATATTTATTGACTAAATAGAGGTGGGTTGGAGGGCGAGTGGTAGAGTTATTGTTACGTAGAGGCATTAAATTCTGCCTCTTCATCTGAGGATGAAACTGTAACGTCTTCCTGCATCTTTTCCTGGCTCTTCTTTGTTTGAACAAAACATTTGTCTAATGTCTGCCTCACAGTAACCACCCTCCTCAATCATGGCCTTTAACTCTGCAGGGAAATGCTCTGCAGCTGCAGTATCAGCACTCGTCGCTTCACCTGTTGTCTGAATGTTGTGCAGGTGTGAACGCTTCTTAAAGAGCTCAAACCAACCACGACTCGCTCCAAAACTATCACCAGCACTAGTAGTATCACTCTCATCCGCTTTCTTAGCTAGATCTTCATTGAGAAACTTTGCTTTCTCTTGGATAACCATCTTGCTCACAGGCATATTCCGTTGGTTCTGGGCTTCAATCCAGACGGCTAATAGTGCTTCCATGTTCTCCATAAGAATACGGTTCGAGTGATCTTGGAAGCACTCAAAGGGGTTAGGTATTTAGCACCTGCTTTGATTTTGACAGCACGTGCATGAATTGTCCTAGCTTGAAACCGACGTTATGGCGAAACGTAACGACGTAAAGTGAAGTTAGTCCCCTATGTGACAACGACGTTATAGCGAAACGACGTAACCCGAATCGACGTATAGCGGGGCCTGCCTGTACACTCCGTAAGTACAGTCGCCATTTTGTTTATGCGCTACGCATGCGCATGAGACACCTAGCGCCACCTGACAAATTGGAATATAAAGTTCGATGTTGCTTTCATCTAATGACACCTGTCGAAAACACCAACTACATTTACCTGCCATCCCACAGAACTGTGTGACTTACTTATTGACTCGCTCTCGTATAAGCGTAGACGGTGTGGGTCGATGAGTCATATATTGATTAAACCCGGAGAAACCTGAGTCTAGAATCAACAGGACAAACGAAATAGAGGAAGCCATAACAACATATGAAGAAAAGAAGCAGACACAGAAATGAATAACATTGGAAAACAATGGATAGAGCTGCGTGAGATAGCAAAAGACAGGCGGAGTTGAATAGAGTTGGTAGAGGGCGTATGCCTCAATGGAGATAGAAAAGAACAGAAGGAGAAAGGGGAGACACAAGAGAAAATCACAGTAGATAAACTCGCATAACAACTATCGTCGAGGTGTGTGACTATCCGAATCACACGCCATAACTGTTCGCTGCTATGATGTGTGTAGTTTTATTATCTTGAAATTGTTTCAAAATATACGCATAATGTGGTATAGTACTGTGGTAAAATTCTGTAGTAAACATACTGTACTATATGTACTGTGGTATACATACTGTGGCATACGTACTGTGGTATAAGTACTTTGGTATATGTACTGTTGTATAAATACAGTGGTATACTTATTGTGGTGTACTTATTGTGGTATACATACTATGGTATACATATGTGATATACGTACTGTGATATACGTACTCTGGAATGCATACTGTGTTAGACATACTGTAGTATACATACTGTGGAAAATGGTGAGCTGTCTGAGCCCTTTCCTGTCACCAATGGAATGAAGCAATGCTATGTCCTGGCACCAACACTGTTCAGCCTCATGTTTTCAGCTATGCTGACGAATAACTTCGACAAGAACAACACTGGAATATACATAAATTACCGCATGGATGGAAAGTTGTTCAATCTCAGAAGGCTGAAAGCTAAAACCAAAACTACTTGCGACACCGACAGAGAGCTCCCGTTTGCTGATGATTGCGCTCTATATGCCAACTCAGAGGCAGACATGTAACACAATGTTTCAGCTTTCTCACATGCCTGTGCCAACTTTGGGCTCAATATCAACTTGGAGAAGACTGTAGTTATATACCAGCCAGATGCAAGGATTAATCATAACGTGCCGAATATGAAAGTGAATGGCCATAGACTATGTATTGTGGACAAATTGACCTATCTTGGCAGCACTGTGTCCCAAGCTGCAACAATTGATGACGAAGTGATTGTAAGAATCCCCTTTGGCAGATTGTACACGAATGCGTGGGGCAGAAATGGAATAAGCCTGCAAACAAAGTTGTAATTCTACAAAGCAGTTGTATTATCCACACTGCTATATGCTTGTGAAACCTGGACTGTTTATCAGCGACACGCTAGGAAATTAAACAACTTCCACACAATTTGCCTTAGGAAACTATTGGAGTCCTAGAAAGAGCGTCCATGCCCAGCATCCACACTCTGCTAATGAAGAATGAGATTCGCTTGGCTGGTCACCTAACTCGTATGTCAGATCACAGGCTCACTAAACACATTTTGTTAAGGCGAGCTGTATTGTGGTAAACGCTCCCGGGGCGGCCAGAGTAAACGCTTTAAAGCCACTCTAAAGATCTCACTGAAAGCTTTTGGAATTCATCATGATACTTGGGAGACTTCTGCCAAAGACCGAAATTGGTGGCGTAGATCATTACGTAAGGGTGTAGTCCCTTGTGAAGCAAACAGGACTGCATGAGCTGTGAAGAAAAGGCAGGACAGAAAAACCACTGCAGGAAATCCTCCTCCAGAAACGTCAAGCATTATTTGTCCACATTGTCAAAGAACATTTCGAGCCAAAATAGGCCTTATCAGCCATCTTAGAACCCACGGCTCCATACCTTCAACCCCACTGGATGAAATGAATGGTCATCATCATTCTTGATTGACAAACAACACAATGTGGAGTTCATGCAACATAAAAGGTAAATACAAAACTTGGAACGGCAATATCTTCAAAAACCCTAGTCATTAAAACTACACCCAGTATATATCGGGTCGCTATTAAGTACAAATATACACATTGGCATGCTTGCTCCACTGGTGTTACGTATACTGCTGTCAACAAAACCCAACGCATTAGTCAGAGTGAATTCATTATTAATAGCATCATAAAGAGCCAGTGGAGATGCTTGGGCCTAGATTATGATTACTTAGAAGAGTTTTGCATTACAGGTCACGGGACACAGAAAGGGAGATTGTCTGAAGACATGCAGTTAAAAGACATGTGTTAGCTACTATTGCGGAGGTAGGGGAGGAGGAGAAGGAGAAGGAGAAGCGGGAAAACAAGAAGAAGAATAAAAACAAGAAGAGCAAGAAGAAGAACTAGAACAAGAAGAAAATGAGCAGCAACAATAACAATAAAAATAACAATGGCAGCAACAAACACAAATCAATAACAGCTATAACAGCATCAGCAACAACAACAAACACACAACCAACAATAGCAGCAGCAACAACAACAACCACAACAACGTACATGAAACCAACACAACAACAGCAGCAACAATAACATGAAAATGGAAAAAAAAGAAGGAGACGAAGAAAAAGGAGGAGGAGAAGAACAACAAACGAACGAACAAACATTATTTTCAAAGGGTTAAGAATTGGTCACGCCGGTCCGTCTGATATTCTGGAGAACGAACGAACGAACGAACGAACATACTTTATTTTCAAAGGGTAACAAATTGGGCACGCAGGCCCGTCTTACATTCGGCCCTTCCACTCACTCAGCTTTCTTTCATCAACAGTGTATAGGAATAAAACATTGTCATATGAATTTTGTAAACATAAACAATGCATATTACTATGTTATGAGACACATCAACCACCCACCCACACATCCCCAATTCACTCCTACTCCCCCACCCAACCACACACATAACCCACACACACATACATTCCCCCACCCATCCACCACATCCCTACACCTACACATCTCCCCACCCACAAACACCTCTCACTCACCACACATCCCATCCAACCACACCCCAAGCACACATACATTCAATATCCCACACATCCCCCACCTACACACATCTCCCCTACCCACCAACAATCACTCACCCACATATCCTCCTCCACCCACACATCTCCACCCACCCAGCCAAACACACATTCCTCAGCCACACACACATCTCCCCGTCAACTCACATATTCCGCACCTACCCACACACAAATTCCGCACCCACCCACATAATCTCCCATCTCCCCCAGCCCACTCACAGATCCCAAGCCCACACCTACAAACATCCCCCACCATCTCCTAACCTGCACACACACACCCACCCACATATCCTCTACCCACCCACACATCCTCTACCCACCCATCCCCCAACCAAACATCCCTTAACCACACACCCTTACTCATATACAATCACCCACCCACACATCCTCTACCCAACACACATCCTCCATCCACCCATCCCCCAGCCACACATCCCTTAACCACACACCCCTACCCATATACACACACATCCCCACCCAAGCACAATCTCCCCACCCATACACACATCCCTCCCACACATCCGCACCCACCAACACATCCCCCATTCACAAACACACACCTCCCATCCAAGCACACACAACCCACACACACATCCCCAACTCATACACTCAACCCCAGACACACGTACTTATCTCTCAACCACTAACACCCACACATCCCTTACCCACTCATCAACACATACATCTCCTATCTACCCACCCACACTCACACACCCCAACCACCCATATAAGCACACATCCCCACCCTCAGACACATCCTTCACCCACCCGAAAACCCAACCACACCTTTACCCACCCACACACATCATTTATCCACAACAAGCTCCCCTTCCACACACATCCCAAAGACACATCCCTCACCCACACACACACATCTCCCCACACATCTCCTACCCATCCACACATCCCCCAACTACAATCACTCTCACTACCCACACATACATCCTCCATCCAACCACACACCCCCACCAAGCCAGACATATCCCCCACCCACACACACATCTCCAATCCATCACCCACACCCATCATGCACCCCTCCCCAACCCACATACATCCCCACACATATCTCACCCACACACACTCCCCACCCATTCACCCAAACATCCCACACCCATACACATCCCTCACCCACACCCCCAAACCCACAACCACCCCCACTTGCACACATCTCCCACCCACCACATATCCCCACACCCACATCTCCCCACCCATACATATACCCCCACCCATCCCATAACCCATCATCAATCATCCACCAACATATCCTCCTCCACCCACTCACCCACAACCACCTAGCCAAACACACATCCCCACCCACACACATATCTCCCCGCCAACCCATACATCCCGCACGTACCCACACACAAATCCCCCACCCACCCACACAATCCCACCCCGCCCACCCACACACACACATCCCCCCATCCCCCAACCTACTATTATGATCAAACTCCCACACTTTACACACAAATACAGTGACGATTGTCGTGAGCATTGTCGCAAAATTGTAAAGAAAATGGAGAAAAATTGTACATATACATTTTGTAACTTAAAAATTAGTGATGCAATTCAACTCTCTCTCTCTCTCTCTCTCTCTCTCTCTCTCTCTCTCTCTCTCTCTCTCTCTCTCTCATACTCTCTAATTCTCTCACCCACTCTACAGTGATGTACATGTGTTCATGTTATAAATTATAACATAAGTTGGCATTCAAAATGGTAATATGAACATGAGAATACACAACATATATGGAATAGCATGTTACATGATATGCGTGCGCTTAAATCTTTCTCTCTCTCTTTCTCTGTCTTTCTCGCTCTCTTCTCACTAACACACACCCATAGACACTCAAGCTCGGTGTGGTCACGTTTGGAATTAGTCCCTGCCTGCACCGGGGAGTAAAGACCTAGCTGGTGTGGCACCGTTTCTAAATATTTTTTTTAAATGTTGCATATTCTTTACAGGACGTTGCAGTCAACACCATCATTTTTCAGCTGCTGTTGATGTACTAGGCAAGTTTTACGTTCAGTAGTTTGCCATTATTTTCTGAACGTCCGGCTGACATACCCCCGTAAGTTACCAGAGCGGCGTGAACCGCTGCCGATTCTCGCAGGTGCTGTTTTCCCCACGTGGATATACGGGATTACGAAAAATGTCGTTAACACCTTGGCCATGGAGCCCGGCTTCTGAATATAAATGGCTCTAATTATTAGAACTCCATGCCTGGTGTGTATACATCCTGTCTTTCTTTCTTATGTCTTTCTGTTCTACTGTCTGTCTCTTCTTTCTTTCTTTCTTTCTTTCTTTCTTTCTTTCTTTCTTTCTTTCTTCTTTCTTTCTTTATTTCTTTTTCTTTCTTTCTTTCTTTCTATATTTTGATTTTAATTTTCTATGTAAATCACCACCTTTAATTGAATTATGGTTTTTCTCTTTTTGTGGTCTATTTCTTTCTTTTTTTCATATATTCTGTCGTTATTTTCATTTCAGAATTTGTCTTTCGTATCTGGTTTCTTACGGTAGTTTATGTTATTGTTTCTTTATTTATTTATTTCTGTCTTTTCGATGTATGATTGTCCTTTACTTCTAGATGTCTTTCCGTTTGTCGCGTATGTTCTCTTTCATGCTACATCGTGTCATTTTATATTCCTTTTATGCTATATCCCCCTTCATGCTACATCCCCTTCATGCTACATCCCCTTTATGCTAAATACCTTTAATGAATAATATTTACCATACTATATTCCTTTTATGCTATATTCCCTTCTTGCTATATTCACTTCTTGCTACATCCGCTTCATGCTACATCCTCTTCATGTTGCATCACCGTCATACTACATCCCTTTTATGCTATATCAACTTCATGCTATATCCCCTTCATACTATATCCCCTTCATGCTATTTCCCCTTCATGCTACATCCCCTTCATGCTACATCCCCTTCATGCTACAATCCCTTCATGCTACATCCCCTTCATGCTTCTAGATCCCCTCCATGCTACTATATCCCTTCCATGCTATAACCCCTTCATGCTTTATTCCCTTCATGCCACATCGCCCTCATGCTACATCCCCTTCATGTTATATTCCCTTCTTGCTACATCCGTTTCATGCTACATCCAATTCATGTTACATCACCGTCATGCTACATCTCTTTCATGCTATATCAACTTCATGTTATATCCCCTTCATACTATATCCCCTTCATGCTATTTCTCCTTCATTCTATATCCCCTTCATATTGCATCGCCTTCATGCTACATCCCCTTCATACTGCATCGCCTTCATGCTATATCCCCTTCATGCTGCATCCCTTTCATGATATACCCACTTCATGCTACACCCCCTTCATGCTATATCCCCTTCATGCTACATCGCCTTTAAGATACATCAGCTATGCCCCTTCCTTGCTTAAATATTTTCTTTTACTCTCCCTTAAACCCAGCTTACTTCCCCCAATTATTTCTTTATCTTCTGCATATTCCTCCACAGCCCATTAGCATCTCCGATGGCTGTACAAGAAAAAGAAGAAGAAGCAGGCGGGAAGTAGCAAGGCATTAGGTTAGGGTTAAAAAAAAGTAACAGTATGTCGTTTTCTATGGAGTGCCTAGTAGCCTAACTCCAGGTTAGCTGACTTGGAGTGGGTTACCTGCGCCCGATGGAAAGTTATTCATGCTTGTGGAATAACCCAGATATAAAAGGCCTGGCGGTTGTAAGCCTGCATGCGACCAGACCAAGACCTGCGCAAACGCTTAGTGCAGTTTTAAGACTAGACATTTGTATGCAGAGTGTAGTAATCACTCCCAATGTCAGCTTGTGCTTTGTGAGACGTCTGCATTGCAACTATGTTTCGTGACATATGCCATAATCGTAGGCTTACTGTCTATATTCCATGCCGTGTGGTGTTGGTGTCCATCTTTGTCCACAGCCTTTTGTCGCGTGTACTGATGCTTCTCCATGCCATGGTGTCAATTTGTTGTTGTTGCAAATGTCTTGTTTGCTTCTCCTGGACTTTAACTGTTCTGGTGGCACTAGCTACTCTAGCTTTCGCACATGCCCAAAGATTGCGGGATGTCTACTGCTGATGGGAGTAACCAGTTCTCTTTGAGAATTACCTCTTTCAAGATACCCCCATGACTCTTTCTATTCATCCTTGGTACAGAAATACATGGGTGCAAAATTAACGAAACGTAAAGAGAAGTGGAAGAAACTTGGGAAGAATACTCTCATCATCATCATCATCATAATCATCATCATCACCATCGTCATGATCATCATCATCATCATAATCATCATCGTCATCATCATGATCATCATTGGATACCATCTCCACACTTTATACCTATTGTAGTGTGTATGTAACACTCTATGTCCTGCTTGTTTATCATCTTTATCATGTTTAATGTCGAAAAGCGTTATCTCACACGATTACCAGGTATTGGATCATATATGTATTCCAGAGTATGCCATGTCGCCAGGCCATCCAGGTATTTATCGCTGTGTCTTCCCTTCGCTCCGGTCTCATCACGTTTATCAGTTGTCACAAAGTTTTCAAGTGTGTTTCTCTACATAACGTGCCCGAAAACCATGGATGTCTGCGTCTAATTTCTGTAAACAATTTACTGTTTTTATTTGTTCTTAAAGGAATGTCTAATGTGTTTTTCTGCCCGTCTCGGACATTCTTTCTATTATTCTCTTAAAATACATTTCCGCTGTCATTAGATCTTTCTCTGCCGCTCTCCTTATTGCCCATATTTCACATGTATATATATAACTGTATAGTTTCTATTTACATCTTAACGTAGACTCTGTTCCATTTAAGAATGTTGTCCACCCATATTTAACACTGTCCTGCTCTTGACTTTCTCTTCAACATATCCATTAATAAGAGATCTATGTCTGTTTATGCCGAAAGTGCTTTCAAATGTATACTTTGATCTTATTCATTTAATTTTCCTTAATCTCAGTTTGTGTAATACTTGTTTATTTGTTTTCGTCTCCAGCCATAATACTCTTGTTATTCTTCGACATAGCACACATCTCACATTTTATTCTCTCACACTGTTTATTTATGGTAGTTGTTCCGCAACATGCTTTAAATAAGCGTACAGTTTTTCCCGTCATATCACATTTCCGGTTCAGCCGGCTTGTTAGAATCATGCACGCGGATTCCATGACACAGATGTCCAGTCCACAACCAGAATACACATGAGTAACTTATATATATATATATATATATATATATATATATATATATATATATATATATATATATATATATATATATATATATATATATATCTTCTTCTTCTTCAGCGTTCCGAGCCATTGAGGTTCTTTGCTGCAAATACAATCCGTCTCCATTCGTCTCTCTGGTGGACCTTCTCTTGCCAGTCGTTGATTCCAAGTGCTTGTAGGTCTGTACATGTATTATCTCTCCACCGCCTTCTTGGTCTACCTCGGGGTCTACGGTCATTTATTTCCTGAGTGTAAGCGAGTTTTGTTTCCCTATTATCTTCCATTCTTCCTATATGCCCCAGCCATTGTAGTCTATTAGCCTTCATGATACCAGTGATTAGCGGGGACTTAAACAGATCATAAATGTCTTTGTTACTTCTTCTTTTCCACTCTCCACTTTGTGTATCCCTAATGGGTCCAAAGATGCGTCTTAAAATTTTGTTCTCAAAGGTTTGTAACAAGGCTTCGTCTCCTTTCGTTGTACTCCAGGTTTCAGAGCCATACAGCACAACTGGTCTGATCAGTGTTTTGTATATTGTGATTTTGGTGTTACGAGATAGCGCCTTTGATTTTAGTAGATGTTGTAGTGCATAGTATATCTTATTTCCAGAGTTGATTCTAGTTTGTATTTCTTCCCTTATGATGTTGGAGCAGTTGAAGATCGTACCCAGGTATTGTATGTTTCCGTTCTTTTAATGGTATTATATATATATATATAATATTATATTATATATAAATATATATTACATGAAGTGTTGGGGCTGCGTGATGTTGAGGTATGGTGTCCGCCTCGAGTGCTTGATGTCCCAGGTTCAAGCCCCGGTGAGGGCCGAGATTTTTTTCACGTTGAAGAGTTGGCCAGTTTCCTTCCTCTCTGCCTTTCATTCCCGGAAAATGTCGACAACATTTGGACAATCACCCGGAAAGTATTTTATGTGGCAGGTACAGATAAACACAATAAACCATCGACTGATGAGACTCGACCCCAGTACACCATCTTGACAGGCAAAGTAGCTGAATAGATAAATGACTAATATAATCACAAGTTCCGAACAATCATTAGCGAACACACATAAGGACAGACTAAGGCAACAACATCAATGTAATAACAAAATACATAAATAAATCAATACGGCATTTATCAGTGCTGATCAGTGGGCGAAGGTATTGACCACTTTGTAGAGATAGTTCAACAAGCGTCCCAGTATGACCACAGCCTAAACAGGTGGTTGTGATAGTTAGTGAAGCGTTTAACCATTCACGAAGAGTGTCGGTTGAAATGTCGACTTCAGCAGTTCTCCCAACAGTTTTTAATAGACATTCTAACCTAGACAACAATTCTCCAAATAGTTTTCATAGACAGCGTGACCTAGTCAACAGTTCTCGAAATAGTTTTCATAGACAGCATGAACTAGCAACCGTTCTCCAATTAGTTTACACATACATTGTGACATAGTCAACAGTTCTCCAATTAGTTTCCACATACATTGTGACATATTCAACAGCTCTTCAAATAGTTTCCATCGACAGCGTGACCTAGTCAACAGTAACCCACGTTAGTACCCATAGCAGCGCAACCCATCACCACTTTTCGCCAGTAGCTTCGTTAGACAGCGTGACCTAGACACCAATTCCTCTGCAAGACACTGCGTTAATATATCTCCCATACTTACACAACATCAAGAACTCCTATACACTCCTATAGGGACATGGGCCATATAGTGCAAGACCCATATTTCTTATAGACCAATGGGCTTGCGGTGGGTGAAGAGGTCAGTCTCACACAACTGCCGTCTTGACTTCCATCGAGATTTCCTGCTACCAATCTTGGATTTGCTCGACCTAGAAAAAACCAGGCCAGCTTTAAAACTCCAATCCAGACGGATTCGAACTCATGACCACCGGGTCTGCAGGTGAGCGTCTGGATATAGCGGTATCGCTGCTCCCACAACTTACATAGTTGTTGCACAAAGCAATAAGCAAATCCATTTACTATAATCAAAATAATAGTGGGTAGTAATGGTGAAGACGTGAAAGTGAACACATGAATACATAACGTTAAATTACAAACAGATGAATACCATTTCTGTACATTTATTAGAATTCGAATTAGATTTCACCATTACACCTACACTTCAAGGATAAGTTATAGTTAGGGTTCATCAACCGAGGGTGATTGCTGTCCATATGGGGTAATGGATGTTATAATCACTATAATGTATTAGAAGTATAGGGTGTATATTTAATGACTGTGGGGTTTTTGAAAATATTGCCGTTTCAAGTCTTGTATTCACCCTCTCTGGAGTTCATGCAACATAAACAGTAAATAAAAAATAAACCTTGGAACGGCAATATTTTCAAATACCTCACAGTCATTAAAAACACACCCTGTATATTAGAAGTAAACTCGTAATGCTGTCATTGACCAGATCGACAATGCTGTCTGTACCAACTCATATTCACATCTATAATCTCCTTTTCTAGTAATGAAATCCGTAAGTTACTTCCCCTTACCTGATTCTTCTAAAAAATTTGAATTTATCTCCGGTGTTCTGTTTTTGTGTGCGCTTTTGTATATTTAAAAAAAATTTTAATAGGCGTCACGTGGCGACCGTTGCTGCTGATATAATCAGTTTGCCGATATAAACATTCCGATACCACAAGCAGGGGTGAGTAAGGTTGTATGGTTGTTTGAGGTGTTGAGTCATCCAGTCAGTGTCGTAAGAACAAGTTGGAATAATAGTTTCTCATTTTGTGTAAGAAGTAAAGCAACAAACATTATGACGTACAGAAAGGAAACAATTAGGCGAAAAAATAGGATTGAAAACGCAGAGATATACAAAATCTAATGAGGAGGATTGTTAACCGTAAAGATATATACCCATATCGACCGAGATAAATGACGCTTGGTGGTTTAATACTATCATCATCATCATCATCACCATGTGTAATGGCAGCTGGCTCGTCAGTGTTCATGTCTCTCCACAGATCTCGGTCCTTGGTACTCTGGATCAACTCTGCTGATGCAATCGACACAATCTATCCAGCATAATTTATCTTGGTCTGCCTCTGTCACTTGTACCACTGATCTTTCCAGTTGTCACGATTTCTCCAATACCTATCTTCTCATCACATGACCACATAATGCTGTAGGTTTCTTTCTTATTGTTGTATACAATGTTCTAGCTTCATTTGCCTCTTTCAGGCAATCGTTGTTAGTTACTATGGCAGCTCAAGGTATTCACAACGTTCGTCTCAGCAACTACATCTTCGTTGCTTCCGAGCTTGTCCTACTTGGTTTTTTTTTCCCCATTAACTTTCCATGATTCGCTGCAATGCAGCAAAACAGTTTTCATATTCATTTTCAGCCCTCTCTTTCTTACATTCAGTGATAGTGACTTATTTCATAAACTACTTTCCATTTATGAAATGCCACTTTTCTTTGACCTACTCAGCTCTTAAATGATTCCGTGCCAAATAAAAAGTGGTCTGAACTAAACCTGGTGCACAATCAAATGAATAAATATTATAGTGTAAATTTCCAATCACCAAGCATTAAAATTGCGAAAGATGCCACGAAACAAAACAAATGACACGATGACCCTATTGTAGCGATATATCGTCCCTCTGTCCAAATGGGCTGTCACATCTGGAAAAATATTATTCTTCGCAAGACTCAGTTAATCTCTGTCGTGCATATGTTGTATAATTGTCATTAGATATTGATCAATTTGGTAAAGCCACGCCCTGTAAAGGATATGCAATTAACTTTTTCTCTTTTATTGTTATCTCAAATTTAGGCGATATTAGATTGATATTCAAGGACAATCCTGTTTTTTTTGTATCCGTTAACACTATACCATGAGGAACTGAGTAGAATGGATCCAAAGCAGAAAGGAGCGATATCTGTGTAGAGATATGAACGCCACTACCACTTTGAAAGGCACAAAATTATTATGAAAGTCATGCTAGAACACATGTGTCTAACTCAAGGCCCGCGGGCCACATCCGGCCCGCCGACCACATCCGGCCCGCCGTACAATCATATCACGCCCGAGAGGTCTCAACCGACGTACAAATATATTAGGCCCACGAGAGGATTATAGGCACACAAAAAATTTATGGTCACGATATAAAGTGCAAATCAAATTCCCTTATTAACAGCCTTCCAAATGATAGGCTACCTGAGAGCGTTCTCGCTTCGATCAGAATAAGTTGTGTAGTGAGTTAGTGTTCGTCGTTTTAGTTACCTAGCAACGTTCAGATGCTCGTTTTGGACTGGCGCATTAAAAGATAAAAGTCGTATAATCCCCGTATATTCCATCACCTTTTCCCTAACCTGATATCATTCAAGCGTCTGTCGGTAGATGCATAATCTTTTATAATCAAAGCTAGCCTTTAAAATGGCCAAGAGTAAAGTTGATTCTGAAAACAAAGCCTTTCAAAGCCGCTGGGAGGCTGAATTTATGTTTACTGATATTGGTGGTAAACCTGTGTGCCTAATCTGTGGAGATAATGTGGCTGTGATCAAAGAATATAATCTGAGGCGGCAGTACGAGACTAAAAATTAAGACAAGTTAAACAGCCTGATTGCAGAGCAGTAGCTACAGAATGTAGAAGAATTGAAGAGGCATCTAACATCACAGCAGATGTTTTTCACCAAAGCAAAATCCCAAACTGATGCTGCAGTCAAAGCAAGTTTTATTGTGTCAGAGGAGATCGCAAAATCAGACCGACCAGTTACAGAAGGAGAGTTTCTGAAGCGCTGCATGATGTAAGTGTGTGACGTCTTGTGTTCAGACAAAAAGCAGATGTTTGCAAAGGTAAGCATTAGCAGAAATACGGTTCTTGGTTGGGTTTGTGAGATGGCCACTGATATGAAAACACAGCTAATCAAAAAAGTCAAAGACGTTGTTGCATTCTCCCTTGCTGTCGATGAAAGTAATGACACGACTGACACTGCACAGCTCGCCATCTTCATCCGTGGAGTGGACTCCAGTTTGAATGTTACAGAAGAAATATTGGACATGACATTCATGCATGGGACAAAGACAGCAAAATACATTTTTGACAACGTATGTCAAAGTTTAACCAACATGAACCTGCCTTGGGACAAACTCGTTGGACTGACAACAGATGGAGCACGGGCGATGTGTGTCGAAAAAAAGTGGACTAGTTGGAAGGATGCGGTTAAAGATGCAGGAGAACTGTACTGGTGAATTGATAGCATATCACTGCATCATACACCAAGAATCGCTGTGTGGTAAAGTCCTCAACATGGAAGATGTAATGAGCATTCCAACACAAACCGTCATCTTTATCAGAGCCAAAGGTTTTAATCACCGCCAATTTCAGAAAATAGAGTCGGCGTTCAGTGACATGCCCCATTATACATTGGTGGGGTGGCTAAGACGGGGAAAAGTTCTAAGTTAATTTTTTCCAGCTGATCGAGGAAATCTGTCAATTCATGGACTGTAAAGGAAAGGATTCCACAGTTTTTCGGGATAAAAAGTGGAAATGGGAGCTCGAGGGATGGGATCACATTATCACTGATATGCATGATGCCGTGAAGGCATTTCAAGTGAAGTTGCGCTTATGGCAGACACAAATGCACCAATGCAACCTTTCTCACTTTTTTTGCTGCCAGGCAATGTTAAACCAAGTCAACGCTATGGTGATTCCCAATGCACACTTTGCTGAAAAACTTAGCTCACTTTGTGCCCAGTTGGTGCGGCGCTTTAGTGACTTTGAAGCACAGAAAAGAAATTTCGAGCTGTTTAGCTGTTTGCCATAGATGTGGAAACTGCACCTGTAAATTTTCAAGAAGTTAATAGAGCTGCAGTGTAATGGGACATTAAAGGCAAAGTACGACACAGTGGGGCCAGCAAAGTTCACTCGTTTCATTCCTGAAGAGATGCCCCGGCTTCGTTTACATGCGGCTCGAACCATGGGCATGTTTGGTAGCACATATCTGTGTGAGCAGCTGTTTTCTTTGATGAAGATTAACAAAACATCACACAGGAGTCGTCTCACTGAGGAACACTTGCAGTACATCATGAGAATCTCAATGACACACAACATTACTCCCAACATAAACAAACTTGTAGCCAAGAAAAGATGCCAAATATCGTGCTCTGACAAATTGACATAAGAGTGAAAATGTGTATACCAATGATGTGATTGATTGATTGATTGATTTAGGAATCGACATCACAGCATTCGGGGCATTCCCATAAGCGCTCCTTCCCCATCCTCAGCAGCCAGCGAAGAGTTCCAACACTAATAGTACCAGTAACAATCTGATTATATGTCCGTCTCGCCATTCCTCTGAGCGTTGATCGTCGGCCAGATCCCCTCGTCACCCCTCGCTGTCGCATTCTTGCCAGACCATGGTGATCCATTTGCTCCTCCGAGGTGTGCACGCGCTCCCACAAGGCCGCATCCACATCTGCTTTGTCATGCATCGATACTCAACCAAGTTTTGCCGAGCCAGCCAATCTGTCCGCCTGTTCATTCCCCAGCACACCAGTATGCCCCGGAGAAAAGATCCAGACGATGCTTGTCACCCGTGACTTCCGAAGCGAAGCAAGCCATTCTACACGAAGCTTGCCTGTCTTCAGCCTACTCAGCATGATTTCTGAGTCATTTACAATCACGGTGTGTGTGTGTGTGAATCGTATTCTCCATCCAGCGGAAAGCTGCACTAACCGCCTCCACCTCCATTCTTAAGCTAGATGTTGTGGTATCATATGCCAGGCTTTCCTGCACCAAACGTCGACCATTGGCTTTTGCAAAGAACCCCCAGGCACGTCTCCTACCTCTCAACACCGACCCATCTGTGTAGATAATCACATCAGCTGAGCGAGCATTATCCTGGATTAGTTGTTGGATTTCCACTTCCGTGGCCCCTGCTGGCCACTCCCTGCACTCCCGGCTCAATGTGATTATAACTGCAAAAGTCTGACTGCTCCGCTGACACTCTGACCCACTCTTCTCCTCACCTAATGTTCTCCAAGGGGCACATCTGCCTGATCGTATCCTCCGCCTGAGCCATCCATGATTTCCCTCTCATCAGTCGCTGACCCTTAACTACGCCCAGCGCCTCATGCAGTGGGTGGTCTGTGTCTGCAGCTACTCTGAGGTGTGTCTTCGCCTGCATCACCTTGAGCCTACCAGCAACAGTCGGCAGACCAAGGATGTAACGTATACACACAACGGGGGTGTCTCTGGTGCATCCCAGAATGACTCGCATCGCTTCGTTCTGTATGCGCTCTCATTTCACCAGCTGACTCTTTGAGACAGTGAGCAGTCCTAGTCCATAATCAATCACTGAGAGGGTCAAGTGCTGGTATAGTGTGAAAAGCATTCTCTGCTCTTTGTCCATTGCAGCCATAGTTTTAAGTGCATTGAGTCCCTTTTGAGACCTTGTCACAACCGTCTCCACATGGTCCTTGAAGGACAGGCTCCTGTCAAATGTGATTCCCAGATACTTCAGTTTGTTCTCTCTGTTGAAGCTTCTACCATCTATCGTGAGGCTTGGGACACCAGCTCTCACAATCCTGTTGTCCAGAGAGCACCACAAAACAGCTGCCTTTTCTGGGTGGATGACAGCACTCATTTCAGTGCACCAGTCAATCACAATGATGTTTTATTATTAAAACTTTTTTTCTGTTTTAATTTATATTAATGTTTAAAAAAAAGGTTTAATTTTCGGCTTATTGAATGTTTATCCTGTCCGGCCCGCAACCTTACGTGTCATTTGAGGTTTTCCCCGCTGAGCGATTTAGTTTGACGCCCCTGTGCTAGAAGCACTGAGAATCTGCTTTGAGAATCACTGAAAAAGCCCACTTATCTTCAGAACTATTCAACTGCTGGCAATCATATGTACCATTTACTCTCTGTGTCCACCCGGTGAATAATTTTCTCAAACGACCGATTTAAAATAACACAAATTACGGTGGCATTTTGTAGTTACACGCTTACTAGCCAATCGATATCAGAAATTAACTTCTGATGTATGTGCTGTTCTTGATCGATAACTGTTGCCGCGACAGTAAATACTTGTTACACGCGATTGTGGTGAACCGAAAGACAACGAAGTGTGAATTTTTTTGTTTTATTTTATTTTGAGTTCTGTGCTATCTATTAAAGGGTAATTTCATTGTATGTTTTCCACTATAAGTGTTAATGTTTCTGTTTAATCTATCTTGCTCCGTTTTGGAGAAGTGAATATAATACATAAATAATAAGGCAGATAGACTGACAAATTGTTAGCTTCGTGGTATTCACAATTATAATGTACCGTAGAATGTGATATAAATAGAGAAAGAGCACAACAATAATGCATATTTCAAATACCAGAAACAGGCTAAGTGAAGTTTATGGCTTGGTAGGCGGTTAGTTGCTTAATTTAATGGTTGATTGATTCGTTGGTTGGTTGGTTGGTTGGTTGGTTGGTTAATTGATTGGTTGGTTGGTGACTTGGATGGTTGGTTGATTGGGTGGTTAATGGCGTAGGTGGCTTGTTGATTGAGTGGTTGATGGCTTAGGTGGCTTGTTGTTTGAGTGGTTGATGGCTTAGGTGGCTGGTTGATTGAGTGGCTGATGGTTTAGTTGGTTGGTTGATTGAATGGTTGATAGCTTAGGGAGTTGGTTGATTTGATTTGTTGGTGGCTTAGGAAGATGGTTAATTGACTGATTGATGGCTTAGGTGGTTGGTTGATTGGTCGGTTGATGGTTTAGGTGGTTGGTTGGTTGATGGGTTGATTGTTTGGGTGACTGGTTGGTTAGTGGCTTAGGTGGTTTGTTAATTGACTTGTTGAAGGCTTAAATGGTTGCTAATTATTATTTAATAAATCTTGTTTCTAATTCTGCTGTCAGGACTCCTCCATGTCCATATTTCTTTTCGATGTTGCTTAAACCAGGTGTTTTCGACAATCAGTTCATGTTCTTTTGTCCATTCTACATGTCTGTATCCTCTCTTGTTTCGTCCTCCCAAATGATGTTGACCTAATTTGCATCCATCGCCTTGCTTTCCTACATTCGCATTGAAATCCCCCATTATGATATCTATTTCTTAATTTTTACATTTCTTCGTAGCATTCCCCATGTCATTATAAAAGTCATATACACTACCTTAACTGCTTTCTCCTGTTGGGGCATACATTTGAATGGCGTGTATGTCAAAAGGTATTCAATTAACTTCACCAGTTGAACCCCTTTTGAAACTGCTCAATATCATTGAATGTATTTTGATGTTTTAAATTCCAAGATAGTGCTACATCTCTTTGCCCGTCCTCTCCCTCAGAATATATAATTTTAAAATCATGATGTAATCAGCCTAGTGTCTAATCCTACTATCAGAATTCCTCCATGTCCATAAACTTATTGGACATTGCTTAAACATACACAATTTTAAAATCTTCCACTGCCTTAATCCCTTTCCCTTGCCATCTCATCTCACATAATTCTAATATATTAATATTCTCTCGTCCTATTTCTTGTTTGATGTTATCTAATTTTCCCAACTGCACTTAAAGTACGAACATTCCATGCTGCCAGTTTCAGTGTTATTGTCCTTTTCTTGTGACGTTCTGTGATTTGACAAATCATGATAAACTAGGCATCTTTAAGGACTGTAGTTTGCCGTTGCTTTCCTTCCTGGCATTGACCATACTGGTTGGTGACCGTAGCCATTGTCTCGTTAAAGAGATCTTCTTCCTACCGCCACGAAACTTCAGACCATAACCAACAACTATCTGTCGGCTGCCTTCAAACTTCAATCCACCACCTGCCTTCGGTGGTTTCTTGTGAAAATCATTCCTAAAACTGAAAAAACATCACATTCCTCCCAGAAAAACACAAAACAGCGTCCCTCATTATAAATACAAGTCTTTATTGAACTGTGTGCGACCTTTGTAGAACAATAACAACAACAACAAACATCTCTGCACTCAGAACATTCCCGTAGAGACAGAAAGTACTGAAATGTTACATAAAATCTGTTCTACTTTATGGCAGTGAATCATAGAGCATGAATGAATAACTTAGGAGGAGTTTCAAGGTAACAGTCATGTGGTTTCTAAGGTTAATGTTTTGTACACTTGGGACCGATAGAGAAACTAACAACAACTATCTGGAAGAGGCTAATAAAAATAAAGCATCATATACGATTACATATATGAAGACAAACACGTTAGTTGACATTGTAATGAGAAGAGTCATTGAAAAACACACGTTGGCATGGAGGAGTATCATCAATAGACATAGAGAAATGATGTTGGATGGACACATACGTTGTCATGGAGCAGAATCATCAATAGACATAGAAAAATGATGGTTAATGGACAGAGACGTGGACATGGAGGGATATCATCATTAGATAGAGAGAAATTATGTTGGATAGACAGAGACGTGGACATGGAGGAATATCATCAATAGATAGAGAGAAATGATGTTTGATGTACAAAGACTCGGGCATGGAGGAATATCATTCAATAGATAGAGAGACATGATGTTGGATGGACAGAGACGGTGACTTGGAGAAATATGATCAGTGGAATTCATCCCGAACACCAGGGACCGAGTTCTATGGCATTGCATGAACGCACAGACTAGCTGGCAGGGCACGAGGTGAGGATGATGATGCTATACTGCTGTAGTAAATATTTGTCTGTTGTAAAACTGTGATAATGTAAACAATATAAATGAACACAAAGTAATGCAGCTTTACAGAACAAAATTACGAAAACATACGACGGTGTGACGACTAGGCTTCATTAGTAGACACATACATACACAAAACACAGCATATAAACACAGGGAAGACTTATGAGAATGTATATGAAAATATGCTCAGGATACCTATTATGGTTCTTCTATGCCCCTGATTCCTTCTATCATGCGCGCCCTAACTTTATTTCCAAGTCGAATTTTTGCAGTCTTTGTTTTGAGGATTCGTGGATGACAACGCCATCACAATGATACTCAATTCTGCCACCGCACGGGGGAAGGATGTGATTACACCGTAGTATTGATCCTTCACCAAATTGGAAGGAAGTTGCCAATGGTGTTTGGAAAGACAACAATCAGATGTGTCACTGTCGGGTAACAATGTACGGGCACGGGTAATAGATCCACAACACACAGGGTAGATTAGATGTCCAAATGGACGGCAACCACGCATATCAAAGATGATCCTTCAGTTTATTGTTTCTTAAATGCAGAAATTTGGAGAGGCAGCCAGAAGCAAATTATAAACAAAGGGGCACTGAAGCAGAGATTAAATAGGTTCCAATAAAAACGTGCGACAGTTTGTAATTAGTCTGTTTCAATCATTTCTATGTAAATGTATGCAGCGTTGGACGAGAAATGTCCTACTTTGCTGCTGAGGTTTGTATACGTTTCTCAACAGTTTGTTGCAATAGTCTTTTTATTCTCAGTTCAGAGTATTATCTCACAGTACACCTCCACTTATCTCGACAGACAGACATTCAGAAATACAGACAGACAGATACATATATAGGTGTCTAGGGAGACAGACGCATTGGATACAAACACACTAGATAGGCAGACATACAGACAGCCAGCAGACATACAGATAGACAGACAGAGACTATGATAGAAATACATGCAAACAGACAGAGACACGCACAGGCACACAGACAGTCAGGCACACAGACAGTCATACTTTAATGAGATAACTTAACGACTCGCTTTATATTAGCTATGGTCAAAACAAGTCTGTATTGCATACATTTGTTCAACGCCTGGGTTCGTTCCTGGAAACTCTGATGGGAATACTGCCCCCCCCCCCCCCTATTTCTCCTTGCTCTCAAGCCGTTAGCTTGAGATGACGCTATGACAACACATCCCATAGCAGTAAACTGCTTCGGTTTAACTTGTTATTATAATTTTATATATTTGGCGGAGTGGCTAGAATGCTGGGTTCGAATCCTCCGTAAGGTGTGGATTTTACTTTTGCTGCCAAGGGTAAAAAGAAAACCCTGACCTAAACAGTTCGCGGTGACTGCACTAGCCAGGCTGCCTTCATTCCTCAGTCTCACGACCGACCAGGTCCCACACAGCAAGGTACTATAGGCATTAGATCACAGTTTTTAGATGACAGACAGTTCTTCAGGGACATACATAATGACTGACTTAATGTTAGTTGTCGCCCAGTACAGGGCTATTTTAGGTGAACTTTCTCTCCAGAACTTACAATTAGCATCAACTGTGTCCCCGCCCAAAACAATGAAGTCTCTATGACCTCCTACCTCTGGAAACCCACGCTGGTGTCCTGTATGGTCAGTGAGGTCTTTCTTGCACTTTTTAACACCCATTTCAACCCATTCACAAACATCCAAAGAGAATTAGGTGACTAAAACTGAATCAAACAGCACACTTCAATCGTACGGTAACCTGTAATAATGAACATACACTTTCAAGATTTAAGTGTTGGGGATACAAGTTCAGAGTAATTAGAAAGGGAGATTACCATTAAAATAAAATAAGAGAACACATCCCAGCGATTGATAATGCATGTCTTCTCCTTGACTGGAATGAAGAAGCTAACTTGTTCAAACTGGGAAATTCTTCACGGAATCCTTGTAGCAACCATATGCTTTTGTGTCTGTTGCATGTGGTCATGTGGGTGTCCGCTTAGTAGTGGGTGTAGTAGAGGCACTCATTATCGTTTTTATCTCTTGGGTATTCTCCCCGATGTAAGCACTAGTGGTTCAGGCTTCCTTGTAGTTAGTACGGGACTCTATGACCACGAGCAGCATGACGATGGAGGTGATGGCAGTTACACAGGCTTTCATATGGTTGGAATCACAGCATTATACCAACGTGTGTGTACTAAGTGATTCAATGAGCATGATTCAGAAGGTCGAAGCTGGATCTGTACGTAGACAGTGGACTGAGGAAGTCTGTTGTCCGTAAAGACACCTTCATCTTCGTCCCGGGACATGCGGGAGTCGAGGGAAATGAACGAGCTGATAAACTGGCTGGCTCTGCATTCCCTGTAGATGGTCAGCCCATGGATCGTGCCGATGTTATTAACGTCCTCAAAGATATGGCGAGAACAGAAGACTTTGACGTCAGTGATTCCACATCGCTGTCCAGGATGAAAGACTTGGGAGTAAGAATCGGCACAGCCAGACGCGAGAGGTACATCGGGAAAACAAAGCGCCTCGTCAACCAACACACAACTGGCACTATTAGCCACCGGACGCTGTTGCATATGCTGGGGGGGGGGGGATCTGAGCACCCATGGACATGTCCGGAGTGCAATGAAGATACCCCAACTGATAACTGATAACTGATAGTACGGCAATATAATAAAGTCTAGGTGTCAATCTCATTTTTAAGTAGTCAAAGGAAAGGTCAGACGGACATAGAATCAGACTACAAACTGGTACCATTAGTATGTGGACTCTTCGCTAGATGTTGAAGATGAGGACGGAGCACGTTTGAGAATTTCCCGAGTGCTGTGATATCGGTTCTTGAATCAACTAAACTTTTGTATTCCAACTTAAAAGCTAAAAAGTATACAAAGAGAATGTATGGAATCCCTTTCCGCTATTTTCCATTGAAACTTGAAGTGTCTCTACCGGCTAGAAAAATTCATGGGCCTCAGACAGGTCATTTCACAGCACCTTATAAAATTAAATTGGATGGTCCATAGTACCATAATCTGAATATCATACGCTTTTGGGGCTGTATGCAAAACAGATATGGCTTGTTCTGACCACGAAGGACATTTCTACGTTGATTGTTTTGTTAAATAGATTAACATAATATAATCACCACCAGGAACAGTAAATAGTAAGATAGACAGATAGAATGGCTGCAGATACACCGAGACGCAGAGATACAGCAGATATACAGACAGAAAGAAGATACAGAAAAAGGCAGAAAGAGATCAGAAATACAGTCAGGAAGACAACAGATAAAACAAAAACAGGCAGACAGACAGCAGAAATACAGACAGACACATTGCAGATACATAGACAGCCAGACAGATATCAGATACACACATGGTGTTTGTCCATCAGGAATGATGATGACCATTCATTTCATCCAGTGGGGTTGAAAGTATGGAGCCGTTCTAAGATGGCTGATAAGGCCTGTTTTAACTCGAAATGTTCTTTGATGATGTGGGCAAAGAATGTTTGACGTTCCAGGAGGAGGATTTCCTGGCAGTGGTTCTTCTGTCCAGCCTTTTCTTCACAGCTCTTGCAGTCCTGGTTGCTTCACAAGTGATTTCACCCTTGCGTAATGATGTACGCCACGAATTTCGGTCTTTGGCAGCAGTCTCCCAAGTGTTATACACACATATACAGGTAGCTGATATGCAGACAGACAGACAACAGATACGCATGGGCAAATTGACAACATAAATACAGACAACAGAAATACAAACAGCAGAAATCCAGAGGGTTATCAGATACACGGTTAGATGGCCAGAAATCAGAAATGCAGACACATTGCAGATACACAGAAATACATGGATATAAAATACACAGATAGACAGCAGGTAGACAAACATACAACATAGATACAGACGGACAGCAAAAATACATAAACACAGCAGATATACAGAAAAGCAGACAGACAGTAGAAATACAGGCAGACAAACATCAGATACCCAGATAGGGAGCCAGACAGCAGAAATACAGTCAGACAAAGTGCAGATACACAAATAGACAGATTGATACACATTGATTGACATTTAAACATAAAGCAAGATAAAACAAGAGACAACGAATCATAGAGAAAGACAGACGGACTGTCGTAGGGAAGGGCAGACGGACATTTGAATGGATGGATTGATAGACAGCAGGCAAACACAAGAACTGACAGTCTACGCTGGACTTCACATAATAAAAAGAACGTATTTCCGTTACTAATAAAGTATGCGGAGACAACCCCTGTCTCAAGTTTTGGCACAACTAATAAGTCGCGCGAGAAAATACGAGACGGACTTAAACCGGAACTGATGTATGCAGTCTCCACCGGGTATTGATGATGGCCAGCCACGTCGGCAACAAAGAAGCGAAACACATCGAACGGAACAGGTAATTTTCCGCCTCTCTGGCAAATATCAGGGTTATATGTCTACCCTTGCTTATTCCTATTTTGTGGGATTTTCCGTAGAGAAGTGATCAAGTCACCTGCCTCCCGCTCCGAAGGTTGTGGATTCGATTCCGGGTTACGTCTTTCGGTTCACGAGTGCAGTTTTCTCGGAGACCTCTGAGGGTCGTCGCTGGAGCGACGGAGTTCGTGCTTTATGCGAAGCTTTCGGTAGGCCCTGCAGAAAGAGATCGAGCTATATGTGATAAAACCTGGTGCAATGAAGTCGATTCTCTCGACTTTTAAGGCTTTTTTAAGACTCCTATTTTGCTCGTGTGAAGTACGCGAAAGAATATATTTGGGTATTATGTACCCTTTATGCGCAGCGGTAGCGTCCCGGCTAGACGCTCAGCTGCAGTCTCAATTGCTATGGGTTCGAATTCGCATCGGGGTTGATGGAGACCAAGAAAGGAGATGTTGGACAGTCTGACATCATGTCTTTGCGGAAAATCGGTATCAGAAATTATTGCCTGCACACGAGACAGAAGACTGTTGGTTATAACAGACATGATCACCAACGCCACACAACATGGACAAAAAAAGAAACAGAATCCAAACCAATGTATTCACTTAGTGAATTTAGACACAGAAATCATGAAAAATATGTTGCACGATTTATTGTCTGACATATTTCGCAGTATCTCGTCAGATGCATACTGCAGAGTTATATATCATATAAAGTGAATAAATGAATAATAGTAATTAAGCTGAAACAGATAACAACAGTCATAGGTATTGTTTGAATCCGGGACATCCGTTATCCTCAATTGTATTGTCAAATGTACAACCCACAGAAAAATAATCGTTTAGTGTAGACCAAACTTCCACTCCAATAGATGGTGTTGTATATTGCTCTTCTTCGGGAATTCATCACAATTGGATTTTTCTATAATAACATGTTACTTCCAGCCGGCTCCGTGGCCGAGGAGTTAGTAGCTTTCTCCGCTAACCCCGAATACTCTCGTCACGTGACGCGACGAGAATTAGCAGTGGTTCGAATCGCAAAAGTGACTTAAGTATGGAGCCGGTCGCTCAGAAAGTCGTGGCGTGCTGATGAGCGTAATCTAGCCTAGGAATCAACATACAGCTGAAAGATGCTGGTGTTGACCGCAATATCCTGAAACAGGATGGAAACGCGGGAAACATGTTACTTCCAGTTGGAATCTACATACATTTTAAATATTGATTTACAAAATTAAAGTAATTGAGTAACTAAAAGGTCCTTTTAGATTGTGTGTGAGTGTTTGTTTGTTTGTGTGTGTGTGTGTGTGTTAGTCAGTTGCATACCCTTTACAGGACGCAGCAGCCAACCCCAGCATTTTTTGCTGTTCGTGATTCCTAGCAAAGTTTACGTTCAGTAGTTTGCCATTGCTTCCCGAAAGACCGGCACCCATACCCTTTCATAAAAGACCAACGTAAGGGGGTCTGCTGCCAAATCACCCACAGCTGTGTCTGTAACACAGGTATGCGGGATTACGAACAGCATCCGACACCTCTTCGCTACGGAGCCGGCTGTGTCTATATGTCGCACTATTCTCTCTGTTCTTTTGAGTTCTTCTGGATACCACAGATTAACAGTACGTGCCCTAGTCATTTAAAACGTTATAAACTGAGCCCGAATCTCTCTGAGTGTGAATTAAAAAGGGGAAGCTATCACGTTAGTTTTATTTTTTTTTTCACATATCCTTTACAGGACATCGCTGTCAACACCTGCATTTAACCGCTGTCATTGATTTCTTGGTAAGATTACCCTCAGTAGTTTGCCATTGCTTTCTGAGCGGCCGACTCATTTATCCCATAAGTTACCAACGCGGCGAGAACGGCTTCCAATTCTCGCTCGCCGCGATACCCTACGTGGATAAAAGGGATTACGGATAAAAGACGTTTAACTCCTAGGCCAGGGAAACCGCCATCACGTTAATAGTCCTGAGATATTCATCTTGATAGACACGAAAATGCACAAACCTGACGACGGAGTGATAAACTGTCCTGCGGTCGGGGGTGACACCAACGTTCTGTACAGGGCCGCATAATTTAGGGGTCAGCATCATCATGTATATTTAGCACTATATGGCGTGAAAGCCTGGACATTAAACAAGCAATTATAAAGACGAATAGAGGCTCTAGAGATGTGGATATACAGATGAATATGTTGTTTTTCAAGGAAACAAACACAATCGCATACAGAAGATCTAGAAAAGGGGGGGGGGGGGGGGGGAACTGGGAATGAAAAGAAAATTGAAGAAAGAAATAAAACAGGCACACGTGAAATATTTCGGCCACGGTAAAAGACATAACACTCTTATAAAAACCATACTGGAGGGTAATGTTGAAGGCAAGCGTGCAAGAGGTAGACAACGATACAAGAGATGGGGAACATACGAGTAAATCTAACTGAATGTACAGTCAAGGCTAGAGATAGACAGTGTTGGAGATCCATTGCAGGCAACTTTCACAATGGAGACGGCACCTGATTGATTGATTGATCATGATGTGCTATGCCTATAAGCTAAGGCGGTCATCTTTTGCCATCTTACATAACCTTCTGAGTAGTGGATCAGTTCTGTGTTCTTGTCTCGACCATGCCATGTGGCCAAGCCATCCAGATATTTATTTATTTGCCTTCCCTTTGTTTTTCTCCCCACAGTCTTGCCAGTTATCATCACGTTCTCTAGCTTATTTCTTCTCGTAACGCGTCCACAAAATGTTGATTGTCTGCATCTAATTTATCTAATCAATTTATGATTTTCATCTGTTTCTTGTAGTACTTGCTCATTGGTTTTTCTGTCTGTCCATGGTATTCTTTGCATGTTCCTCAGATACCACATTTCCACTGCCATTATATGTTTTTCAGCTTGTCTGTTCATTGGCCAAGTCTCACCTAAATACAAAAGAACAGATTCTATGTAACACTCTCTTTCTCGTTGCAGTTGACATCATTTTATTGATGAGTATGTTTTCCATCTTACAAAAGGCTACCTCCGCCATAGCAATTATTGTATTAATCTCTTTAATGCGACTCCCATCATATGTCATGTTACAAATGATGAATGTCCTTATGTTGTTTACGAATATACTTATTTACCCGTATATCACATTGTGGTATATCTTTCTTCCTAGTGAAGACCATAATCTATGTCTCATTACCATTTAATTCTAACCTTAGTTGTTCACTGTGTACAATAACCGCATCTAATGAATCTTGCAGATCCTGTTCATTTTCTGCAGTCAGTTAGGGGCGGAGAACACTTTTCTGTCAAATGTCATTAGGATATTTATAACATCATTCACGAGTGATGCGAAATTATCAACTTTAAATTTATTTGGTCACATATTTTATCAACACACCCCTATTGTGATGATTGGAACTGCTTTACTTTGATGAGACGTGTGATGATGATTGGTGATGATGTAGATTTATTGATAATTGTTTATAAAGCTCAGATATTTATTGCATTTTGAGACCTGCCTACGATTGCCCTGGCAGGGCCATAACAACGGATTTCGAGGGCCTTATACAGCCCGCGGACCGAACGTTCTTCATCCCTGATCTTATCATTAAGTGCGTTGTCGCATCATGTTCCAGTTATTGTCACCTCAGTATGTGGTAAAAAATAAAAACTATGACTTTCTGATGTGTGTGATAAGTTATCTTTGCGACTTAGCCTTCCTCAGAATGTCCAGATTACTAATTTTGCCTGTCCAAGGAATTTTCAGCATTCTTCTAAAAAACCACATCTCCAATCTCCATGGATTATTAATTGTCAGGATTCTCAGCCATATGACCGCTTTACATTAAGAATGTTTTCATGTAAATGTATTGTTTATCTCTCTAATAATAACAACAATCTTTTCCCATGTTCTTGCATGTATTTACAACCATTCACGTCTAGCCCATTTTGGCCATTCCACACAAAGAGTACAGATGCAAAAGAAAATTGTTTTCAACAGAAAAGAATCTGCTATGTGCGACAGAAATTTGTTGAAACATTCGATTTTGTCTGAGTCCCTTGTTTGTAGAGCTCCCTGTGCACAATATATATCCATTTGTGCAGAGTCTTAGTTGAGTACCAGCCATCTTCATTGTTGGTACCATTTTAGATCAGTCTAACAGACGTATTGATCATGGGTTTCAAAAGATTAACGAAGAAAATCAATGTTCAGATGTATTATTATGGAACTTACAGCACAAATAAGGTCGGTTGGTTGGTCCGTCGGTCGGTAAGTTGGTCGGTCTGTGGTCCATCATTCAGTCTGTCCGTCCGTCTGCCCGTCCGTCTGCCCGTCCTTCCGCCTGTCTACCTATCTGCATATGTATTTGCATTATATCTAGTTCAGCAGATATCACCATCATCATCATCATCTACCTCGTCTAGCTGCGCACTCCAGCATGGATCACCTGTGTTGTGTGCATGTAACATTGAGCGTGAAGCTATGCCAACCCGGTCCGCCTTGCCTCCTCTGACGACCTATTGATTTAACACTTCTAATCATCTCGGTTGTCAGTACACTCTTCTGGCCATTTATCTTCTTATAACAAACTGTGCTTGTCCTTTGTAGTTCATTACGATACGCCCCATCCCTTACGTTGTTTTACTAGGTAATTTTCCTGCCAGTACGAAATGTCAATGTTTAAGTTCATCTGACCGATGTACTGGGCGATCCCACTACCCTGCGTTAGCGCACCGGAAATGTACTCGCATGCGTACTGAGCCCCGCAAATACACCGACCTTGCTTTTCTGATAACCTGATTATGACCGTTCTCACTAGGATATGTTAAGTTAGTTGCATGTTCTTGACCAGACGTCGCAATCAACCCCATCATTTTTGGGCTGTTTGTCATTTACTAGCAGATGTTACTTTCTATTATTTGCTATTGCTTTCCGAACGACCGACGCATCATGCCATCGAAATTAACGCAAAACTGTCTGCTTCAAGATCGTCCGCGGGTGATAACGTCGACAGCGCTGTTCAGTAGAATACAATTACAGACATTTTACAATCTCAAGACAGTATTTATTTCAGAAAGTTGTACTAGAATATATTTTTATCAATCTCTCTTGTTGTCTGTCTGACTGCCACACAAGCAGCGTGTCCATGAGAAATTATGTCACTTATAGTATCCACTTTAGTAACATTTTCTGAATTGCTTTTTTAAGTATATAACCTGCATAGTTGGATACCTCTTGAAAAATCAAATCCAACGGTACATTATTCAAGGCTGTAAGTAAATTTTAAGCCGAGATATTAATGTTCGTGCGTAAGTTTATAATTTAATAGGAACATATAGAAAAACAGCGATTTTGACAGTTTAACTTCTTGTGAGCCGGCTTCGTGACTTAGAGGTTATGACTTTTCTCCGTAATCTCGTATACTCTCGTGGGTAACGTGATGACGGTGAGAATCAGCAGTGGTTCGAATCGCATCGAAAACTTACGGGGTATGCGAGCCGGCCGCTCAGAAAGCAATGGCAAACTACTGAGAGTAATCTTGCCAAGAAATCAACATACAGCTGAAAGATGCTGATGTTGACAGCGATGTACTGTAAAGGATATGCAAACAAAAAAAAAAAAAACTTCTTGTGACCCTACCTACACACTCACACAACTGTGGGTTACACTCATGCCAAGGAGGATTAACACTGCGGCCCGTCTAACTCAAGGACACATAACTCTGCCAGTTTATACACTCACACACACACACACACACACACACACATATATATATATATATATATATATATATATATATATATATATATATATATATATATATATATATATATATATATAACACGATGTATGTATGTCCATCCGTTCTTTATGCGTTCGCGAACGGTCCATCCGATTGAGATGAAATTTTCTACACGTTTTCTTGTCATTCCTGTGCAACTTTCTGTCATAGTTTTTTTAGTGTAAAATCGGCTACTTACTTACTGAAATTTAATATTTCATTTTTCATTATAATTTCTATATAGCAAGCGGACTTAACTCTAGAAAAGTTATTTCAAGGGGCATAACTTTTAATAACAATTCTATATAATTTATAGTCATATTGTTGCATCGTTTTCAAAGATTTATAAACTCTTTGTCTATAGTTATTTACAGGCATATGAGTTATAATAAATAATGATATAATCTTTAAGGCATTTTCAAAGTTTTCATAAAAATAATGCATCTATTTAAATAGTGAAAATTTTCTAACTCATCTTTTTATTTTTTAACAGCACATTAATTTTTTTTTTTACATTCTCATATGTGTGGCGCGTTACACCCATGTTGGATAATTATGATGCCCATAATTTTAATGCTTATTGTTCTTTTGTTGTCAAAGAATTGCTTCATAAGAGATGTTGAATGAAAGAATGTATGATAGGAAATAGAGAAGAAGGGCAGAATGTAGGTCGGGCCTGCGAAAGATTTTCGTTCGTTAAAAAAAAACAAAAGTAATTTTTTGTGAGAGAAAGTCAGTTGCATATCGTTTGCAGTACTCTGCAGTCAACCCATTGCCAACCATTTATTGGCTCTTCGTGATATCTTGGTAAGTTTACTTTAGATAGATCTCTTCCAATCATATTTTCTACTATCAATCTATCTATTCTTCTATTCTATCTATATTTTTCACTGGAACGGGCCGAACATAGATAGATAGATAGATAGATAGATAGATAGATATATAGATAGATAGATAGATAGATAGATAGATAGATAGATAGATAGATAGATAGATAGATAGGCAGGCAGGCAGGCAGGCAGGCAGACAGGCAGGCAGGCAGGCAGGCAGGCAGGCAGGCAGGCAGACAGACAGACAGACAGACAGACAGACAGACAGACAGACAGACAGACAGACAGACAGACAGACAGACAGATCAGATAGATCAGATAGATCAGACAGACAGACAGACAGATGGACAGACAGACAGATAGTTGGGAACGGGAGCTTATATGACTACTTATATGAATTAAATGAGATGCTCCCCACCAGGGACTGGGTGAAGCCGGGCCGAGTCAGACAGACAGACAGTGAGATAGACAGACAGACAAAAAGACAGATAGTCGGGAACGGGAACGGGAGCTTATATGACTACTTATATGAATTAAATGAGATGCTCCCCACCATCAGCTGGGCGAAGCCGGGTCGGGTCAGACAGACAGACAGACAGACAGACAGACAGACAGACAGACAGACAGACAGACAGACAGACAGACAGACAGACATATAGATAGAACCCCCGCCAGGGCCTGGGCGAAGCCGGGCCGGGTCAGCTAGTATGTATGTATGTGTGTGTGTGTGTGTGTGTATGTATGTATATATATATATATATATATATATATATATATATATATATATATATATATATATACATACACACATAACACACGAGGGGAAGTCAATAAGTAAGTCACAAATGACAGTAGAAAAATAACTAAATATGATAACAACTGGAAACCAGCTTATTTTTATACATACATTGTCCCTTTATTTCGCAACATAATTTTCACTAAGATTAATGCGCTTATCCCATCGTTGTATCAGTCCTCGCATACTGCTTCATAGAACTGTGTGCTCTATTTTCTAAACCATGTTTTCACTTTACATTCATCTTCGGTGTCATTCGCGAAATGTCTCCCGCCAAGTTGGGTTTTCAGTTGACCAAAAAGGTGGAAATCGCTAGGGGCTAAATCGAGGCTGTAAGGTGTATGTTCCAGAACTTCCCACCTAAGTTGGTTTATTTTCTCATGAGTTAATCGAGCCGTATGTGGTCTGGCATTGTCATGAAGAAGCAACACTCCTCTAGTCAGCAGTCCTGGAAATGTCAATCGATCATGCATTATGCTGTATGCTGAACCATGTGAGCACCCTATTGCAGATGCTACAGAGTCTATCGTTACTCGCCTGTCACCTCTAATCATCTCCTCCACTCGCTGCACGGATGCTTCTGTTGCAATCTCAACAGGACGAACAGATCGGATTTCATCAACAATTTTAGAGCGTCCTTGAGAAAATCTTTCTACCCAGCTATGCACCGCTTTACAGGACAAACATTTTTCAGCATAAACAGGAAGCATTTCTTTAAGAATGTCCTTTGCAGGCAGTCCTTTTGCCCACAAAAAAAAAAAAAACGCACAACAGCACGTTGCTCTTTGGTTTTACACTCCATAAGTACTGTCGCCATTTTGTTTATGCGCTGTGCATGCGCATGAGACACCTAGCGCCACCTGACGAACGGGAACATAAAGTTGGATGTTACTGTCACCTACTAACACCTGTAGAAAACACCAACTACATTTACCTGCCATCCCACAGAACTGTGTGACTTGCTTATTGACTCTCCCTCGTACATTTCCACGTTATGCTGTGATGATGTCAGACCGTGCGAGGCCTTCACGACTTGACAAGACTTCTGCAGTTGGAAAGATGAAAAATTATCAATGAGCTGGTCCGTGTAGAGTGATGAAAAATTACACATACATGCAATAACATTCGTTCATTATGATTTTAGTCGGTCTGACTATTCCATAACAATATTAAATGTTCCTAGCTGAAGTAAAACTGCCATCTCCCGCCATTGAAATACTGCATTACAGCACGCGATCTTCATAATTTCAGTGCGGCATTGATTGGCAACTTAAATGGTCAAAAATTACAAAATACACATAAAAATAGATGCTAAATTTAATAATGTATAGTATAACAATGTAGTACGTCTCATAAAACGGTATTTACTTACCACTTAGAATAAACAGCCTGGTTCTCCGGTATAACAAGGATTCTCGAAGTGCCAGAAATGCACATGGCAAAATGAGGTGGGAAAAACTATATGAAAGTAATCGGTGTCCGTTTTAACTCGATGTTGAAATAATCTTTGACTTTAACATCATGAGTACTCTAAAAATCATTAAATCGGAAACACAAAAACAAGAAAACGAAAGTTACCGCATAAAAATCTCCGTTAAAGGCCTGTTCTTGTTCTTGTTCTTGTTCTTGTTCTTGTTCTTGTTCTTGTTCTTGTTCTTGTTCTTCTTCTTCTTCTTCTTCTTCTTCTTCTTCTGCTACGTAGTCGTTTTTGTCTTCTTTACCTTCCCTGTTGATGTAGTAACTCCCTTCGTTTGCCTGTATTTTGCTTTATTTAGGAACTCTTTAGCACTCCCCAATAGCTGTATAAGGATGATTGTCTCTGTTTGATAGATTTTGTGCCATGTATTTTTAATTTGCAAATTTCTATTCAGTTTATTACAATGAAGTCTATTACCCTATACAGACAAAAAGTACTTTCGGCGATGGACACTAACTATATCTTCTCCTTGAAGTTGAACGGGGCAGGAGTAATGGTGAATTCGTATAAGTTTATTAGGGCTTCCAAGAGTAAACAACTCCAGTAGCATTGGCATCTGCAGCAGCAACAACAACAACATCAACAACAACAAACAGTGTAATGCGAAAGCTAGATTATGGAAGATATTTGCGATACTTGTATATTTATAATGGTCATGTTTGTTTTTATTTGCTTGAGTAATCTCTCCTGAAGGAAATCCCCAAAGCCTAAACCATTCTACCCGCTGCTGTAGGAAACCTCCCAAGCCTAAACCATTCTACCCGCTGTTGTAGGAAACCTCCCAAGCCTAAACCATTTTATCCGCTAACGTTTAAACTATCTTTTACATCTATTTTGATCTTTTTTGTAAATTCTGATTTCCTGTAATTATTTCGGTCGTGCAGAGGGGCCATTGTCTGTCTTCTCTGTTGGTTTGTTATTTTTACTTCTTGCCTTGAACTGGTTTTCTCTCTCCTCCATCCCTCTCCTTCCCTCCCTCTCTCTTTCTCTCCCTCCCCCTCTTCCCTCGCAATGCCACTCACATGAAGTAGCATGTATATGCCATCTGTACCCCGGGCAAAATGCACCGCAGTGAGAAGTAGAGAGAGAGAGAGAGAGAGAGAGAGAGAGAGAGAGAGAGAGAGAGTGAGAGAGAGAGAGAGAGAGAGAGGGACGAGGGGAGAGTCTAGTCTGACACTCTAACTACAGGAAGCAGGTCTACATTGTGCACTGACCTACCTGCCTTGCTATCCGTGTATTATTAACTTAAGCGATGCACATATCCTCCCGTGCTTTACCCATGCTTGTAAGTTAAACAAAGAATGTCAACAGTGTAATCTCCCATGCACGTTGTAAGAGGCGACTATAGAGGGATGGCGTGGGCTGGGCTGTTACATTCTGTAGAAAACGTTAGCTGCTTTAATCTTGGGAGAAAATGTGGAGGTGTCCCTTGCCTTCCACATACTAAAGTTTACTCACCACCTTTAGCGATATTCTTTGTTGCTAGGATGCGTTGAGTAGAATTGTCATGTCATTGTCATTTACTGCCTTTATAGTACCTTGCGGTGAATGGCAGTGGGGGTGGGGGGGGGGGGGGGTTGAGCCTGAGAAATTAAGGCCGCCTGGCTAGTGCAGTCGTCTCTAACAGTGCAGGTTAGAGTTTTCTTTTTGCCCTTGACTGACAAAAACTCCACATCTCACCGAGGATTCGAACCCGGGTTTCCCGAAGGAGAATCCGGCATTTTAGCCACTTGGCCAGCCGCTCCTCGTGAGTTGAATTATGATGTGTTAAAACTTACATCACATCACCCGAGACATCCTCGCAAGTACTCCGCCTTTATCTTCAATAGCCAATGAGGTGTATTAATATTAATGGTGCCAAGTGAAGTCGGATTATATGTCTGTCTGGCCTTTCCTGGTTGTACTGCGTGTCGGCCAGTTCCCCTGGTCAGGCCGTGTAGTGCCATTCTCTTTAGTCAGTGATGATGTGTCTGCTCTGTCACACTATACATATGATCCGATAAGACCCTGACCACGTTTGCTCCTTCATACTCCAAGGCGTCACCCAACCGTGCAGATCCATCTTTTCTATTCGCCTGCTCGTTTCCCATGACACCAGCATGTCCTGGGTAAAAGATCCAACAGATGATCCTTTTCTTTGATTTTTTTAAAATTGAAACTTGCTCCTCTGCGCGAGAGACGCCTGTCCTCACACTTCTCTGCATGCTCTGCGAATCCGTTACAAATTAAAACATGTGTGTACTGTTTGTCTGTCAGTCAGGATAAGTGAGTACCTGAGTGGCAGCACCGTGACTAAATAGCCAGCATACTCCAAATTGTTTATGTAATCATGATATATCTCTGTCTCCGGGAACTGCCATAGCCACACTGTAGCCTGCCCGCCATCTAACGCGTGGAGGCGCAGATGGAAGTCTCCCTTCTTGAAGACTGACACCGAAATGACATTACACCTTCTTAATGTGCTTTAACTGTCGTCTGTGGTTTATGGGATAGTGAAACGAATTTATGGGATAGTGAAACGAATTTATGGGATAGTGAAACGAAGTTTAAAATTCCATGGCACATCGAGTGGAGAATTCGAAATAGTCACTGGCGGTATGGAAGAAAATCGTTTTGCGTTGATTTCCATGATATGAGGCGCCAGCTGTTCAGAAGTTAAATGGTAAACTAACATATTGTGCATGTCCTTCGCTGGACGTTGATTTCAATCCCATGTTGATTGTCTAGGCAATTTTATTTTCAGAATGTTGCCACTACTTTCTGCACGAGAATTCAACATTTAATATCCAACGTAATGCCTATATAGAGAATGAACTCATTACCTCGCCATCATCGCACAGGCAGTTTTCTAAAAGAGAGCGCTCTTATTTTTTTGACTACATGGGCACCTATTGACATGCTGATTAATGTAACATTATCTAGAAAAGCACAAACAACCTATAAATGCTAGGGTTGACTGCAACATCCTGTAAAGGACATGCAACTAAGTTTAACAGTGCTTCATTCGTACATTCAAACATACAAACTTACAAAATATAGAGAGTACTGTTGTTGACGGAAAGTAATTTAATTTACACACACATATAGATTTGTAGGTGACACGGTTAAAGTTGGAATCAATCAATGAGATCGTACCTGCCAACTCAACATTTATCGGAAATCTTCAATAAGTAATTACCCAAGCCTGCTCAGTTCACTGGGGTTCATCGATACAGGTGCTGGAAAATCCAAGGCTGATAGATATTGATTCTTAGACATGTAATCACATTGTCAGTAGTGACCTGGTGTCCCAGTTTCACTCACCTTTATTGGGTGCACATTGCCGACACGACTGCTCGATTTAACTAATTAAGTGGCATGGGATGATTAATCGTCTTAACCGACTTCCCGTATCTGACATCGGCTTATATATCGCTGTCATTGCCTTATTATGCAACATGTCTGCTGTCATATTAACAAGTGTTAAGTCATAACTGTGACACACGCATACTTCCCAGTTTTCGTCATCCATTTTTGTTTGTCCCGAGCCTACTTTTTGTTCGTCATTAATTCTGTCTGCGCAACCATTTTTTGATGCTGTATGTCTACTGCAAGACGTCGCGATTGACCCAAATTTGATTTTTCTAGGCAGTATTAATGATTAGTGAAGATCGTCTTCTGTACTTATATATGGATGTGAAGCTTGGACAATGAGCAGTCAGGCTGAATAACATCTGATGGCTGTAGAAATGTGGTTTCTGAGGAAAATGCAAAGAATACCATGGACAGCCAGAAAGACCAATGAACAAGTCTTTCAAGAAACAAATGAAGATCGTAAACTGATTAGAGTCATTAGACGTAGACAGTCACAATTTTTTGGGCATGTTATGAGAAGAAATGATTTGGAGAACTTGGTGACAAATGGTAAGATCGAGGGGAACAGACCAAGAGGAAGACTTAGAGGCAAATACCTAGATGGCTTGGCCTTGTGGCGTGGTCGATACAGAAACACAGAGCTGATCCACGACTCTAGTGATAGAGTGAGATGGCAGAACATGACCCCCCCACGCTTACCGGCATGGCACATGATGGATGGATGATGGATGGAAGATCGTCTGGATAGGTCCGTATGTGCTCGGATCTCCTCTTTAACATCTCCGTCAATATAAATCCACTGATAACATCAGTTCTGCGTCGATTAACCGAAGGTCTTATACCCTTGGGAAAATGGTATTAGTTATTGGTTAACAGAAACAAATTAATGGGACTCCAGACACCTGTTAGTGCTTTCTTTCTCTCAGCAGATGTTGTAGTGTGTGAATACTAATTACTCCCTTGTCTACCTCGGGCACGCCATCTTCTTGTAGTACTAGCTCCTATTTGTATGTTGTATGCCTTTAGACATCAAACTGTACTCAAATATGTTACCGTTGTAGACATTTCAATTTATTGTGTGAATATATGTATTGTATATTTGAGCTTGAAGGATTTATCTAATTATTTTACTTTACGTTGTGTGATTTTTGCAGTATGTACCTGACGAGCTGCAAAGAAAAATGCCAGGCAATAGATCGTACAATCTATTGTTTGTGTCTTCATTATTCAAATTCAATACCGGAAAACATTGTTTTGAATTTTAGTATGTGTCTATCTTTGAGGCAAAAGTGGCTAATTTTTAATCGCCACAGTGAGAAAACCTGCGGATAATTTAACGAAGCACTTCCTTGTCTGGAGCCCATAGTCCGAAACACGCACGGATAAGAGAATTAAAGACAGATATGAAAAATATAGGGAGGACATAACTGGAGCTATAGGAGTTAGCTAAAGGAATAGACGACTTGGCGATTGGAGTAGCGCAAGGCTCTATTCTTGGCCCTCTATTGTTTGCCATATATATTAACGATCTACCTTTACATCTTTCGTCGTCCTGCGATCTATTTGCAGACGACTGTACAGTGTACACAAATGCTGAAAACTGTATTTTATTGGAGTCGTCTTTACAACAAGAAATAAATAATGTAGTTAGGTGGAGCTATTCAAACCGTATGCAAATTAACATCGCTAAAACAAAATCAATGTTACTAACAACCAGACAAAGACTTCAAACTCTAAGCTCACACACATCACTTCAACTTCACATCGATAACATGCCAGTAGAAAGTGTAATTGAGCACAAAACATTAGGCATAATCATTGATAGAAACCTAACCTTTAATTCCCACGTTCAAGCGCTTATTAAACAAACAGCGAAAAAAGTCTACCAACTCGCCAAAATTAAAAACTTCCTTGATGAGGACACAAGGAAACTATTCTATACTTCTCATATACAGACACACTTTGACTACTGCTCTACAATCTGGGACGGTTGTTCTAATTCAAACACCAAGCGACTTTACTCACTCCAGAAACGGGCCATGAGTCTAATTTATAACAAACATTTATCTGACAATCCTAGCCTGTATAAACGCCTTCAGTTACTACCACTCCGCAAACGCCTGCTTTTCAATAAAGCTAAACTAATTCACAAAATCCTGCATCGGAATGCCCCAAATTACCTTTGGCCATTGTTTAAATATAATTCTAGACACAGTAAACGTTTAAATATATTACACATTCCGAAGCCTAGGATTGACTTATACAAAACAAGCTTAACGTACTCTGCAGCTCAGCTGTGGAACAATCTTCCACAAGAAATCAAAGACATCACCAATCCCTATTCATATAATCGCAAATTACTCGAACACTATCTCAGTACGGATTATCTTCCCCCTTAATAATAGAGATAATAATAATAATAACAAAACCCTAGTATAACAGCCAGTCTCCTTTTGGTAGGCCAGTATATTCCACATGGCTAATAACAAGTGTCAGACCATTATCTAATTTTACTGTGTCGTGTAGTTTTGATGTTCGCATTTTGCCCATGCCTTTATAATGCATATCTTTTTTATTGTTGCTGTTCTCTGTTAGCCTTGAATGATGTGTGAATGAAATAATGTATGAAAGAGAGTGATAGAAGGGCAGAATGTTAGACGGGCCTGCGTGCCCAATTCTTAACCCTTTGAAAATAAAGTTTGTTCGTTCGTTCGTTCGTTCGTTCGTTCCTCCTCCTCCCTCCTCCTCCCTCCTCCTCCTCTCTCCTCCTCCTAATCCCTCCTCCTCCCTACTACTCCTCCTCCTTCCTCCTCTTCCCTCCCCCTCCTCTCTCCGCCTATCTCTTCCTCCCTCCTACTCCTCCCTCCTCCTCCCTCCTCCACCTCCCTCTTCCTCCTCCCAGCTCCTACTCCTCCTTTTTCTTCTTCTTCTGCTGCTGCCGCTGCTCCATTTACCCAAGTTAATTGTTGAGGAAGATGTAAAGATCTTTCAAGTGCTCTTTCTAATGCTTTTTGTAAGTTGGTCTTCGTTTATCTAAGGTTGTTCTAACTGCAACCAATAAATGATTAGTTAGACAGACAGACAGACAGACAGACAGACAGTCGGGAACGGGAACTTATATGACTACTTATATGAATTAAATGAGATGCTCCCCATCAGGGGCTGGGCGAAGCCTGGCCGGATCAGACAGACAGATAGACAGACAGACAGACAGATAGATAGTCGGGAACGGGAACGTGAGCTTATATGACTACTTATATGAGTTAAATGAGATGCTCCACACCAGGAGCTGGGCGATGCCGGGCCGGGTCAGACAGACAGAGAGACAGACAGACAGACAGACAGACAGACAGATAGTCGGTAACGGGAACGGGAACTTATATGACTACTTATATGAATTAAATGAGATGCTCCCCACCAAGGACTGGGCGAAGCCGGGCCGGGTCAGCTAGTTAAATATAAAATATCAAATATAGGGAGCGTCTTTTGAATCTTTTCTTCAGGATATGATGGGGTGTTGGGAAAGGAAGAGGTGGGCACAATGGTTGGGTCTGCACCTCTGGATGGGGTCCCTTTTGGATCACGTGCATAGTGGGGAAAGGCAGATGCGCTATCATAACCTGGAGATAATGGTGCATCAGGGGTCATCATAAGATCTGGCCGACACTCAGTACTCTGAGGAACGGCCAGACAGACACATAATCAGACTGCAGCTGGAATCATTAGTATTTGAAATCTTCGCTGGTTGTTGAAGATGAGGACGCAACAACTACAGAAATGTCCCGTATGATGTGATGTCGGATCTTAACTCAACACAACACAGACTCCGATGACACGATTATAATCATACAAACCAGTGCAACTTTAACAAACACTACAATCAACATCATGTCCAGGTGCAGCTAAGAAGAAGAAAGAAGAAGTAACAAACACGATGTCCGGATAAACTGACAAGATCCAAACAAAGAACAATTACGTACATGACTGCCTAGTTCTTGTGCAGATTTCCCAGGGGAAACTATAAGGAGGCACTACGTTTTCGGTTGCCGAACTTTAACGGAGATTTATTTTTCCCCGTAACTTTCGTTTTCTTGTTTTTGTGTTTCCGATTTAATTATTTTTTGAGTACTCATGATGTTAAAGTCACATAAAGTGTGGTCTGTGTGTAAGTGGTAAGCTATCTCCGTTAACCATCCCGCCGTTAAACAACAATTACAGTAGATATGTCCTCTTGTAATCTTATAATGGCCGGCTCCGTGGCGATGGGGTTACGGATGCAATTCGTAATACCGCATACCGCGTTCGAAACACAGCTATGGGCGATCTGGACACAGGCCTCCTTGCGTTGGTTTTCATTAAATTGTATGTTCAAGGGTTGTCCAGAAAACTACTAAACATTAGCTTGCCACAAAAAAAAAACAAAAAAAAAATCACAAACAGGCAAAAATTATGAAGTTGACTGCAACGTCCTGTAAAGAACATGTAACCAACTTGTTTAACACATACAACGTCTTACAGTCGAATCAAAGAGTCATCTGTGGCAAAGGTTATTTATGTGGGTCAGAGAGTTGAGAGAAGGAGATAATGTATTGGAGTGAATGTTTTATTGAGGAACATTGGCACATAGATCATAATGGAAGCAGCATCAAAACACTTGAACAACGAAACAAATAAAGCGAAATGAGGTTACGATAGCCGAATGGATAAGACCGCTCGCTCGTATACTCCCGATGTGCTGATGCTTAGGTAGCGGGTTCAAACCCTACACTGGTCAGTTGGACTAACATGTTGACTTTTCTTCATTGACTTAGAGACTTAAATTACATGTACCTCAGAGGTTGGAGTGGGTTCGCCTGATGGCGAAGTACACTGGTTATAGGGAAAGCTAATCCACCTGCAAAAATCAGTCCTGTGCATTAGAAGTAGTAGTGCTTGTATGAAGTTGTAGCCCTTGTATGAAGTTGTAGCCCTTGTATGAAGTTGTAGCCCTTGTATGAAGTGGTAGCCCTTGTATGAAGTTGTAGCCCTTGTATGAAGTGGTAGCCCTTGTATGAAGTTGTAGCCCTTGTATGAAGTTGTAGCCCTTGTATGAAGTGGTAGCCCTTGTATGAAGTTGTAGCCCTTGTATGAAGTGGTAGCCCTTGTATGAAGTGGTAGCCCTTGTATGAAGTGGTAGCCCTTGTATGAAGTTGTAGCCCTTGTATGAAGTTGTAGCCCTTGTATGAAGTTGTAGCCCTTGTATGAAGTGGTAGCCCTTGTATGAAGTGGTAGCCCTTGTATGAAGTTGTAGCCCTTGTATGAAGTGGTAGCCCTTGTATGAAGTTGTAGCCCTTGTATGAAGTGGTAGCATGTGTATGGACTACGCTTGAGTTCAATGCGAGCGAACACACATCCCTCCGCAAAAGAAAAGAAAGAAACACACACACACACACACACTCGCAAGCACGCACGCACACATGCGCGCACGCACGCACACACACACACACACACACACACACACACACACATTTCTAAAAGACTATAGTTTTCTGAAAACACTTTGCTGATCTGACAAAATTATTGTCACCAGAACATTGTGATCTCCTAAAAGGGCTATATTGTCACGAACATATTACGTTGTCCAGGAAAACACTATGCTGTCTAAAAACGATACGTTGTCCTTTAAACGTTTGGAACCTACACGTGTGGAGTTTAACCACGTTGACCCAGTCTAAAATTGGCACCAAGATTGTTTTGGGAGTTAAAGGCCGAATGGTCTATAAAAATATGGGTATTGCACCCTGTTAGCCTTAACTGATTCAGTGCTGAATGATATTATGTCGCCAAATGTGTCCTTCCATTTTAACAGAAGGACGCTATATCGCCCTAATATTTGGGTTATAGTGTTATTTGTTTTGTTTCGTAGTATCTTCCACAATTTCACTGCTCAGTGAACGGAAAGTAACATTATAATACTTGTTCATCTGCTTGTGTATCATGTTTGGTCCCTACTTACTGTTTTGTTTGACACTGAGTCAGCTAAGGTGTGTAAAAAACCACTCGTACACCCAATGTTGTGGGGATGTGGCTTCTGAAAAGAATGCCGAGAGCATCGTGGACAGAGAAAAATAACCATGCCATCTGGCATTGACAGCGGCGGCTATTTCACAATGATGCGTCAGAACAATAAAGACACGGCGCTTGGCATTTTCTGTGCATATCAACGGACAATTTGAAAAGATAAATTAGTTTTATGTAGGAATTTGCTGTACAAGAAGAGATGGAGAGCTCGACAGAAAAGATGTACAATAAAAGGTAATAAAAGCAATTTTGTGAAACATATTAGAAACAACTAAATTTATTTTCAAATACTCACAAATTGGGCACGTAGGCCAGTCTTACATTCAGCCCTTCCAACAAATCATCTTTCGTACATCAATAATCTATTGTGTATGTTACATTCACATAGCAAAAAAAAAAAAATTGTCACATGAATAATGTAAACATATGCATTGCATATTACCATTTTATGAGACAGTCAGGCAGACTGACACTTACACACACACACACACACACACACACACACACACACACACACACACACACACACACACACACAACACAATACACATTGACACACTCACACACGTATACACACATACATGCATACCTACATACACATATTCGAACACATACATCATTTACACAAACTAGCACAGATATACACTGTATTATATACTGTACAAATACTGTATACTATACTAATACTATACAATATACTTACACTATATACTATACTAAATTATATACTATACTAATACTGTATACTATACTAACACTATATAATATACTAACACTATATACTATACTAATACTTTATACTGTACTAATACTATATAATATACTTACACTATATACTATACTAATAGTAGGTTTGTGTTGGTTTGTATTTGTTTGTCCTGTGCTGACGAAGGCTTTGGTCGCAACGTCCAATTTGTCTCTTGTAGTCGTGTTTTAGTAAAGCTCATAATCTACTTCTCGTTTATTTTGGGTGATTCATAATATTATATACTATACTCATACTATACACTGTACTAATACTATGTAATATACTTACACTATTTACTATCTTACCCTGGTGCGAGGAAATGCAAGCTAAAGACAAAATGTCATGGTAGGGCAGACCGGGCCCTAAGCCTTTGTTGGCGGCTGGTCTAGGATCAAAGCTCCGACAGGCGGACAGTTAGAGCATTGCTTTGCTGATCCGGCAGCTTCTGCAGCTTGTCTTGTTCCAGATGTAGGGGTGTTACCTTTCCTCTGGAGTGAACTAGCCAGGCCGAGAGAGGGATCATGCTGCATGGGCAACACATGTTCTCTATGTTTTAGCCCAGGCTTTGTGCTATGGAGAGGCATTGATAATGCACATTGGGAGCAAGTCGCCGCTGAACGTGTTGCATGGAGGGCAAACATCAGAAATGGAATAAAGACAAAGGAGAAAATTAATGCAGATAAGTCACACACCGAGCGTGTGAGACGCAAGATGGTGCATGATGGTGGAAATGACCACGTGTTCACATGCACCCACTGTGAACGGACATTTACAGCGCAAATTGGCCTTATCAGTAACATTCGCTACCTCATAGGTAAAAGTTATTATGCCTTTTTAAAGCACAAACTATCGTCTGTCAAGACGGCAAGGTGCCAGTGTGTATATACTATACTAATATTATATACTATACTAATATTATATACTATACTCATACTATACACTGTACTAATACTACACACTATACTAATACTATATGCTATACTAATACTATATACCATACGAATACCATATACTATACCAATACTATAGAGTGTTTGTAAAGTCTCACTACACATTGTATGTAGAACAAATTTGAAGAAAAAAAAAACATGCTTTCTTCCGTTGATAACACCATTATGTTTGGAGTGCAAGGAATTACTCAAGCAGACGATAGCCATTCGCTGCATATTGCTTCAGGATGGACTGCGGAGCACACTTTTTTTGACATCATGAATCTAGAACATTATATACAACAATAAGAAAGAGACAGACAGCTTTCTTCGGTCATGTGATGAGAAGAGATTCATTGGTGACAACTGGAAAGATCGAGAGAAAGAGAGGCAGAGGCAGACCAAGAGAAATAATGCTGGATGGACTGAGACAGTGGCATGGAGGAATATCATCAGCAGAATTGATCCAGAACACCAAAGACCGAGATCTATGGAGAGCCATGAACGCCTACGACCGCTTGCAGGGTACTTGATGATGATGAATACGAAACACTATACTACTGAGTGGCACCTTGCAGTCTTGCCAGACCAAAGTATGTGAGCTGGAATGTGGCCAATATTCCATCACAATGCCTGGGCAGAGCTTCAGAGAAACATGTGGTGCCCAAACGACATGTTCCCTCTCTCGGCCTAATCTTGTGTATTCCAGAGGAATGGGTAACCAATACGTCTGGCACAAGGTAGGCTGCAGACGCTGGCGGCACAGCGTCAAACCTCCGAGACCTCGCCACCACGAGCAGATGGCGAGTGATGGCCAGACCCTGGAACCCAAGGGACCGGCTTAGAGGCGTTCAGCCAAGTCCCACAGGTGAGGGCCTCGCACGCGTCAGGACCGTAAGGGCGCGTACTTCTGTCAATCACAAGTGTCCGGACTTGTGTAAAGCGTGCAAAATCGTCAGACTCCCCGCCTGACTTTAGCGGATCCCACAACCAGCGGGAGTAGGCCCGTCAAAGATACCGCAGGAGATATTGCACGTCTATTGCGAGTAAATCTCCCATCCTTCCACTGTGCGGATCACGCGACCGGCGAGACTAGGCCCGCCGGAGATATTGTTCGTCTGCTGCGGACAAATCTCTACCGAGACTGAATAAGTAAAGAAACGACTATACAACATACTATACTATATAATATACTAATACAATATATTATAGATAATGGAGTAGAATATAGAGCTGTGTTCGCGATATCTGCCTCAATCCAGACACGAAAACGAAGACATTCACCGCTAGTGTTAAGATTTCAGCTACCTGCAACCCGCTTTCAAGATGTATATTTATGCAGAATATTTAGATAACATGCTCTATGATCTAATGGCTGGGAGCCTGGCTAGGCGGCATTGGACATTATCTCCAAGGCTTACCTGTTCTGTTTTCACCCTTTCAGCTGTGAATGTCAAGGATGTGTGCTGGTGAATCAACGTTCACATATATTCTTTTTCTGATCTAGGGAAAGTTAACTTTTGCGGAGGGGTAATTTAACGTTAGCAATGTTAAGTGTTGCTGCACTTGACGTCAGTTGAAGTAGGCGAAGTTTTTTTCATGTAAGGATAGTGGGGGGAAGGTCGAAAAATGTCATGTTCTCTTTGTTGTTTTGTGGCTGGCAGTTCAGTACACTATAGTAGCTTGTAATTGCACTAATATATATATATATTTTATCGTTTCTTTACTTATTCAGTCTCTCGGTAGAGATTTGTTCGCAGCAGACGAGCAAATCTCCGGCGGGCCTATTCTCGCTGGTCGCGAGATCCGCACAGTGGAAGTATGGGAGATTTGCTTGCAAATAGACAGGCAATATCTCCTGCGGTAGCTATGGCGGACCTATTCCCGCTGGTCGCGGGGACCGCTATAAGTCAGGTGGGGAGTCTGACGATAGTGCACGCTTTACACAGGTCCGGACACTTGTGATTGACAGATGTGCGCGCCCTCATGGTCCGGGCTCGTACAAGGCCCTCATCTGTGGGATATGGCTGAACGTCTCTAAGCCGGGTCCCTTGGGTGTCAGGGTCTGGCCATAACTCGCCACCGGCTCGTGGTGGTAAGGTCTCGGTGGATGGATTGACGCTGAGCCGCCAGCGTCTGCAGCCTACCTTGTGCCAGACGTATTGGTTACCCATTCCTCTGGAATACACAAGACTAGGCCGAGAGAGGGGTCATGTCGTTTGGGCATCACATGATCTCTGAAGCTCTGCCCAGACATTGTGATGGAATAGTGGCCACATTCCACTCACATACTTTAGTCTGTCAAGACTGCAAGGTGTCTACTATATATATATATATATATATATATATATATATATATATATATATATATATATATATATATATATATATATATATATATACGCAGGTGATGGATGGAGTGTGAGAGCAGCCAACAGATTGTTGTTGGTTATGGTCTTGTACTCTGCGGCGTTAGGCAGATGATCTCATCAGTAGAGACAATGGCTATGGTCACCGACTAGTACAGTCACTACCCAGAAGGAAAGCAATGGCAAACTACCTTCTGCAAAACTTGCCAAGAAACCATAACAACTATGACAGGAAACATAATAAGAAAGAGATCTGGTGGCGAGACCCCCAGGCCAGGCAGATCAGATAACACTGGGGAAGAGTGTGACACAGGGACCAGTACTAGTAATCGTGATGACGGAGTTAATCCTGACTGTGTTACCAATGAAATCCCCTGTGTCAGACTAAGAAAAAGAGTGAGAATTGGAACGTGGAATGTCAGAAGTCTGTATGAGGGGAAGCTTAAAGTAGCATGTGATGAGATTGAGAGGTTAAATATTCAAATTTTAGGAATTAGTGAACATCGCTGGAAAGGCATGGGACATTTTACAACTGAAAATGGAAGTCTTTTCATTTATTCTGGTAGAGACATCGGATGCTAGAGTGGAGTGGCATTTTGTTTAGATAAAACAACTGCACAAGCTTTACTGGGATATAACTCAGTTAGTGATAAAATCCTCACTATTAGACTTAAAGACCGTCCAAAAAACACAACATTCGTACAGATATATGCACCTACTTCAACAGCAGAATAGGACGAAATTGAAAATTTTTACAACACACTGCAAGACACATTAAATAAGATTGGTCATAATGATATAGCAATAATACTGGGCGATTTTAATGCAAAAGTAGGTACAGGAAGAGCTGAAAATAAGAAACTGGTTTTAGGAAAATTTGGATTGGGAAACAGAAATGATGCAGGTGACAAATTAATTGAATTTTGCACAGTAAATGAATTAATGATAGCCAACACACTTTTTAAACAACACCCAAGAAGACTCTTCACATGGAAGTCCACGGACAGTATTACCAAAAATCATATAGATTATATTTTAATACAAAGAAGATGGAGATCAAGCATAACATCTGCAAAAACCCTACGAAGTGCAGACTGTGATACAGATTATCAGTTATTAGAAGCAGATCTGAAATTAAAACTCAAAAAGCTTACCCGAAGACCAAGGCCACTATGTTTTGATCTCACAAAAATACCAGAAGCATACACTGTAGAAGTTAGGAATCGTTTTTGGGTCTTGATGTCTGTACAAGAGGAAATGACACCTGATGAACTGGCAGTACAAGCTAGAGATATCTTGATAACTGCAGGCAAAGATTTAATTCCGACCAAGAAAAAGCAACTTAAGCCATGGATTACATCAGACACGTTAGAATATATACATATATGACAATAGAATATTTACACATCGTTCAATGGTTTCGAAAACGGCCCTTTAATTTGCTTTTTCTATTTAACGATGGGTGTTAACTAAAGGGTTTGAAAAGGTGTAAAAGGCAAGAACAAGGACTTTATCGCACCGAGTTTCATCCCACATGGCTTGGTCTCTTTCCACAGGGCGGCCTGCCGAAAGCATCGCTCAAAGCAAGAACTCCGTAGCTCCAGCGACGGACTTCCAGGAATCTTCGAGAAAATTGCACTCCTGAACCGAATGTCTTAGTCCGGAATCGAACCCACAACCTTTGAAATGCTAGGCAGGCGGAGGGACCACTTCGCCACGGAGAACCCTGTGAGTTTACAAAATGAGATTAAGCTAACAGGGGATCAGTCTCACCTGCTGTGGCAAACTAGAATATAATATGGAAAATCAATGCCATCATGGGGCGGTTGAAAATAAGTAGTTTTATCCACCAGGCCAAACGACTCTGCAGAGAAACCACCGATCTGCCCACAGTTGGTATCCCCCTAACAACTATTCCAGATCGAACTCCATGGAAAGATGAGCATATACTATCATTACAAATCCAGACAAAAGTGAGAGGAATATTTGACAAGGAAGAACAGAACAGTGTGCAGCGCAGAACAGCCACTCTCAGCTTCCTTGATGAAGAATACCCACAGGACCTCTGGATCCGAGTCTACACAGATGGGACAGCACAAAATGCTGTTCGAAATGGAGGAGCGGGAGTGTACATAGAATACCCCAATAATACTAGGGACACAGCTAGAGTACCGACAGGAAAGTACTGCCATAACTACGATGCTGAAATTGAGGCAATCAAGATAGCAACAGAGAAATTACTAAATACCAGCAATGGTACACAACCTGTGGTGCTATTGACAGATGCAAAATCAGTACTCGAGGCGCTCCTGTCTGGGAAATTTCCAGTACTAAGGACACTGCTTTCTGAACTTAGCAGTCAGCATAAGGTCACCATATAGTGGATACCATCCCACTGTGGAGTACCCGGAAACGACAGAGATGATCAATTGGCTAAGGAAGGATCCAAAGAAGACCAGCCTGATGTGCCCGTTACATACCACCAAAAGAAAAGAATGATCAAATCAGTCAGAAAGCCACCAAAACCTGCTCAAGATGACTACCACGTTATGGATAGACCAGAACAAGTCATTATTCTGCGCCTCAGAACAGGGCACAATAGATTACGCAACCACATGTATACAAAATTCAAGATTGGTGAATCAGCCATGTGCACATGTGGATTGGCGTCGCAGACAGCAGAGCACATACTCCAAGACTGCCCAAAATATAACATATCTAGGCAAACCTTCTGGCCTAGAGAGACGACAGTGGAAGATAAACTCTATGGACCGCTGTGTGAACTGAAAAAGACAGTTCAATTCATACAAGAGACGGCATTGCAGTTATAAACATATTTCAAGCGAACGAAAGAAGAAGAAGAAGCATATGCGTGGAAATATAACTATCTAAATCTTTGCAGCTATGTTGTTATCTTGTATGGGCTGGAAACACAGTACAGACTGCAGATTTGCAGCGAAAGGCCGATATTTCAATAGCAAATATTATATAAATCTTCGCATTACTTGTATGGAACATTAAGTAAATAGCTTTGTTGGTGAAAGAATACAATTCAGACACAGACTAGGAAGAACATTTCCAGATATGAAAAATCGAAAGCTTTTCTGAATAGGTTATGTTCTTCGTCACAATTCCTTTCAACTACTCTATTGAATACGCACGATAGCAAATGACAATGACAGACAAAACAAAAATAGTCTGGTCCCTTCTTTATCTTCTTCTTCTTCGTCCTTTTCATTTTGTTCTTCTTTCACGTCTTCATGTCCTCTTTGTTCTTCTTCTTCTTTTTCTTTGTTCGTGCGATTTGTTTTCTTCACCGCAATTGAGTCATTACGGTTTACAGCAGAGGTGCGATATTTGCGCCTCATGCTGGCACATTCCAGCTATATAACTTCATCTATACTAGGTCAGACTTGATTAAACAGGAATGGGCGTTTCATTCCCCACCAACTGTATCCTTGTAGCGAAAATGTATGGTTCCCAGTTCACATAACGCCACTGACCTATGGACACAATGATCGGCAATCCCCCCCCCCCCCCCAGTCGATTATGTAATCCACGTTAATTATAGCAGTTTCGATAATTTGAAAATTATTCGCTTAGCTGCAAGTGTGTGTGTGTGTGTGCGCGCGCGAGGAATACCATCCTTTTATTCTATTTTACTCGTTATCTCTGTGTCCTTATTATCAACATTTTGAACGCTCATTTCCATTAATTTTTTGTTGCTTTTCATTACCTAATCGTACCCTAACGCATGAGCATTATATCTAACAATATTATTTTGTCCAAGTAACCACCTCCCTCGGTGTCTCAACGACAACGCCATCGGAACCTTTTCCTCTCTCAGTCACCTCTCATTAAAACTCGGCTCCCATCTCCCCTCGACAGACTAGCTCGTAAAGTTTATCGATCCCATTGTAGGACACGCGACTCTTCACACGAGAAACACCAGCTTTCTAGATGGCTAAATCACTTCGCTTTCCCTGTGGTGGTTTTTCCTGTATACGTATCCCAGAACGAAAATTACCACAACAGAAATTTGCCTCTTTGCTATAATTGTTCAATACATAGTTCAGGAAATATACTATCAGTGATATAACTATCGTATGTATAGAATAATTAGCCAATGAATGATCCGTTCACAGTTAGAGATTTAATGTTTACGTGTGCTCTAAGATTTTGAACTACTTGCGCGGGAAAGGTCTTAAGAAAGTCTGCAGTGCATTTATGTAAGTGAAAATCATTTCTGCGAGTTTTACTTCTGTACATTTGGTGCGGTTTCCGCAAATGATGTGACACACAAGTAAAATATACATAGGAAAAAAAATCAAAGTTTTATTTATTTTTAGATACGTTCTATTTACAGCCAGAGTTGAAACGGTAATTTGTTTGTCACGTAATCTAGCTGTATTTGTTAACGTCAATGTAAAATATGTGTGTTTTATAAGGTTGAGTTCTTGCAAACATGTATTTTGTAAATTATGCATGGATTCTTTTAACAATAGCCTATTAAAACTATTAACTAATTCGTTACATTTTGTACTTCAAGTAATCAAACAAGTGCCGTCTCCACAATGAAAGTCGACTTCAGTGGATATCCAATATGTTCTTTTCTGTCACCCAGATACAAGCGTCTGAACACTGTTACGTGTGATCGTTGAATGCATTTTTGTTCACCGCTCTTTCTCATCTGCCCCCTTCTTGTCCCTTCCAGTACAATATTCTAGAGGAGTCACAGTGGTCCGCTGGTTGGACGCTTCCCTGTCGGGCCAGTGATTCACGTCACGGGGATTTTATTTTGTTATGCTCCCAGGTGTACGCAGTCTAACATGGTACCAGGAAATATGTTGGGAAGTAAATGTGGACTGTGTGATACTGACCATGCCAACAATCTAGTATTGCCTTCTCTACAGATATGTGTCCTACACCGTGTTCCCAGTACATCATAAGACGTTTTCAGTAGTTCTTTGCTTTTCTAATGATAATGTACACTAGTATCGCGACTTTTCTTCTTCTTCTTGTTCTCTCTTTTACACCATTTTGGCATAGTCCTTCAGCCCTGGGCAGGTAACCAGACCAACAAATGCCTGAAGAAGACTGATGTGTCGTCCGAAAGGTTCAAATATCGCAGCTCTGCTGTAAACAGGCACAACGTCTAAAACAACATTTCGGACGAACTAAGAAGAAGAAGAAGAAGTCCCTCAGCTAACACACTTCAAGCCCTCCAATCTTTACCTTTCCAAAAGCTGCCTTCCCATTTTGTTTATTTCTCTTCTCGTCTTCATGAGTTGTTGTGTCTTCCTCTATTTCTTATTCCTTGTGGGTACCAGATCAACGCTTTTCTAGTTATCCTGTTCTCAGGTTTTCTCAGTGGGTATGCTATCAGTGCCAGAGCCCTTTTCTCGCATCTTGGTTCCTGATGTTTGTTTAACTCTCTCATTGAGCTCCACATTGGTAATTTGGTCATACCATGTTATTCTTTATATTTTGGGTAGGCACCAATTGGGGAATGTTTCTATTTTACTTGTAATCGTTTTCTTTGTTCTCAATGTGTCGGAGCCATACAATGGTACTTTTACATTAGTGACAACATTTAAGACATGTCCTTGTTTATCTTCATGGGTCATCTGTTTAATATAGGAACACATTCTTTGGTTTGATTTTGGCTTTCCACAACTGCAATCATATCGTTAGCCGAGTGGCTAGAATGCCGGATTCAATTCAGGGAGACCTGGGTTCGAATCCTCGGTAAGGTGTGAATTTTTTTTTTTAATGTTGGGAGCAATAAGAACACCATAACCCCCATAACCTGCACGGTTCGTGGCGACTGCACTAGCCAGGCGGCCTTAATTCCTCATGCTCAAGACCGACCCCCCCCCCCCCCCCCCCCCACCCCGCAATACATCATAAGGTACTGTATAGGTAGTAAATGACATTTTTTTTTTTTTTTTTTTAACAGTAATCACATCTAGAGCATTTGAACATTTCTGAAGTACCCTTCTCTCTTTGTGTTTTTCTAAACCAATGTTTATCGATTGCCTATCTTTTTTGTGATTTCCCCTAGACATGTCCCTCAGAAACATAACTACCACAGCAAAAGTCGAACCTGTTCGTGATAATTGTTCGATATATTATTCAGAAAATATAGTTGTTGTCTGCACGCTACATTAGTCTACAGCAAAACCACACGCAAGAAAACTAACAGCTGAAGCAGGACGTAACAATGTGAGATGAAAACAGACATAAGAGAGATATTCCAAATACAAAGATAGTCCTCATACATTAAAAGGCAAATATATCTGAAACGGTGTAATATCTTTCATTATTCGCCGGAATCGTGCATATTTAACTGTTTCCCTGTCATAAAGATCTGTATTATTCCCATGCTGATTCTAAATGTTGCTATATTATTCGTACTGGTGACCTTTCCTATTTCCATGTTAATTAATTATAAATGTAATTCCGTTAAACGACATTTCAAAACAATGTTTTCCCGTAGTGAATTGAATAACGAACTCACAAACAATAGATTGCACGATTTATTGCCTGGGATATTTCGCTACATTTCGTCAGGTAGATATCAGTAGAATTCACACAGCATAAAGTAAATTAACTAGATAAATCCTTCGAGCTGAAATATACACACGTTGGCACATTAAAATCAATTGTCTACCACGGTAATTTTAAGCTGACTAACACGTCTTTCTGCATGCATAAATCTGGCTTGCGTAGATGCAGCGAAATATGCCAGGCAATAAATCGTGTAAACGACATGTGTTTCATATGTGATTGTTATCTTGTAAAGCTGCTTTACACTTCGCACTTTCCAATTGTTTACACTATTTATTTCTACCATCTTCTGTTATTTACCTGTTCATGATATAAGATATGTATTTCTTGTTCTGATGTCTCCACGTTATTGTGTATGTTCCGATATAACTTTAATTTGTATTTAATATAATTATTAAAGTGTAGTAACCATTTGCAATTTTTGTTTTTGTTTTTTGTTTTGCGTTCGCTCACTTTGAATTTATACACAGTCCATAATATCTCTAGTGTACATGACTGATTTTTTGCTTGTGGATTATCTTTCCCTTTACCAGTGTCCCTCGCCATAAGGTGAACTCACTACGACTTCTGGGATACTTGTAATTTACGTTCCCAAGGAGAAGTCAACATTTTAGTCCAACTGACCGGTGCAGGGTTTGAACCCGATATCTCGGTATCAGCACACCGGAAGTTTAAGAGCGAGCTCTCTTGTCCATGCTGACTTCGTATTTCATTTCATCTGTGACTTGTTCAGCACAGTTCTGTAACTCCGTTTCGCCGTCTGCTAATCGTTATGTATTACCTCCCCCTAAACATTTTAATTATAGATTAAAATGCACACATTAAAACATCATCACTACTATCTGTCTCCCAATGTTCATCTGTGTTGCATAAACACACTTTGATTCTATTCTAAATCTTCTGAAGATTTCTGTTCATAGTTTAAAATTTGTTTGCTTGCAGCGAACGATATGCTTCTCAGTAGAAATATTTTTTTCTTTTATGTCGGTCTTTTCATCCACTTTAAACTTTATCTTCTTCTTCTTTAAGTCCATGCCGTGTGACGTCGATGATCATGTCTGAAACACCTTTCTGCCATTTGTACTACCAATTATTTCTGATACCTACCTTCCTCCATGTCATGATGTCCGACTGTCCAACAGCTTCTCTTTTGGTCCGCCTTGGCCTCCCAATCCTGCCCTCCCGCTGTGACAACATACTTCAGCGTCCCTCTTCTCATGACATTTCCTAAGAATGTGGGCAATCTGATCCTGACGCTAGTAAACACTTCTGTATGCGAGTTAACTTCTTTCATGATTTGTTCATTCCAAACATATTGCATAAACATAATCATCATCTTCACACGTTAACTTCTTTCATGATTTCGTCATTCTAAACATATTACACAAACATAATCATCATCACGAGTTAACTTCTTTCATGATTTCGTCATTCTAAACATATTACACAAACATAATCATCATAATGAGTTAACTTCTTTCATGATTTCGTCATTCTAAACATATTACACAAACATAATCATCATAATGAGTTAACTTCTTTCATGATTTCGTCATTATAAACATATTACACAAACATAATCATCATTTCCGGTACAAATGGCGACGACGTGACGCGTTTATTCTTCGGAGACGCTGTTTAGTGTTTTACGCTGTATAGTGTTTTAGGCTGTTTAGTGTTTTCCTGTGGATTATGTGGTGTCATTTCGTATTCGTTTATATGAAGTGTTCAAAAGAGCCACGGAAGGCAGGTGTGGATGAAACTTTGAGGGCAGCCGACAGATATTTGTTGGTTATGGTCTCAAGTTTAGCGACGGCAGTCAGAGGATTTCTTTCGAGAGACAATGGTCAGTATGGTCAATGCCATAGAGGAAAGCAACGGCAAACTACCTCTTTGAAAGTGCCTAGTACATTATGATTCGCCTAAAGACTGATCATCGCAAGACAAGGACAGAGACATTAAAATTAGCAACATGGAATCTTGTTTCCGTGTTCAGTGAAAATATTTTCACAAATGTAGAAGATATAAATGGAATCAGCATTGGAGGACGAAACATCAATAAAATTAGATATGCAGATGATACAGTATTGATTGCAGACAATGCGCAGGATCTGCAACAATTAGTAGACGCAGTTGTTGTACACAATGAGCAGCTGGGGTTGGAATTAAATTGTAAAAGGACATAGGCTATGGCCGTCACTAGGAAGAACGAAGTACCACAATGTAATATACAAGTACATGGGAATATTCTTCAACAAGTGAATCGGTACAATTATCTCGGAAAAGTCATAACATCTGATGGGAGATTCCTTGAAGATATTAGAACAAGAATCGCCATGGCAAAAGTAGCCTTTAGCAAGATGAAAAATATTCTGACCAATAAAAAGATGTCAATTGAAACGAGAAAAAGAGTGTTGAGGGGATACATAAAGCCTGTTCTTTTGTATGGATGTGAAACTTGGACAATGTGCAGTCAAGCTGAAAAAAATCTGATGGTTGCAGAAATGTGGTTTCTGAGGAAATTGCAAAGAATACCATGGACAGATAGAAAAACCAATGGCCAAGTACTACAGGAGACAAATGAAACTCATACATTGATTAGAGAAATTAGACGTAGACAGTCAACATTTTTTGGACATGTTATGAGAAGAAATGGATTGTAGAACTTAGTGACAACTGGCAAGATCGAAGGGAACAGACCAAGAGGAAGACCGAGAGGAAAATATCTGGATGGCTTGGCCACATGGCATGGACGAGACAGGAACACTGAGCTGATCCACGACTCTGGTGATCGAGTGAAATGGCGAGTCATGACCGCCCACGCTTTCCGGCATGGCTCGTGATTGATTGATTGAAACATCATCATCACACGTTAACGTCTTTCTAATTTCTTCGTTCTAAACTTATTACTGGAAGGGGTTATATTCTTGGAAAATGCGACTTTAAGTTAAACGACGTATAGCGAAACACTATACTAGTGTATACACAGGTGATGACGTTATGGCGGAATGTAGCAACGTAAAGTGAAGTTATGTCACATTGTGACAACGACGTTATAGCGAAACGACGTAAACCGAATCGACGTATAGCGGGGACTTCCAGTACACAACCATACTCATCATCATCACACATTAACTTCATTCACGATTTATTCATTTTAAACATATTCAATCAATCAATGAATAAGTGTCCACATTTCATTCTTGCAAATGTCAAAGAAAAACGCATTCTTTCAATACATTGTTTTATCTATTCCCACATATAACGTTTATCACATATTTAGTCTTTGCAGAGCAATACTTCTTCTACATTTAATTGATGTCTTCACATTTCCATCGCCACCCCGCACAGAACAAAGATATTACAAACCGCTCACTTTCATTAATTTCTCTCCCTTGATAACCAAAGCTGTTGGCGTATATGTTTTATTATTGTCAACATTGTTGGTTTTATTGCACTTAGATCTGCAATTTGGTTTTCACCTTGTTCGTACACTAAATATACTTGTTAGGCAATACGGAGCAATGGGAAGACCATGTAACAGATGGTGTGATGGTATCAAGAAAAGCCTTAGTGAACTTACAAAGAGCATAACATAACAGATCTTTGCATCTCTCGCCAACACCTAACTAAGTTAAATGAAGCAAGAAGACAAAGAAGAAGACGATGAAGAATAAGAAGGCAATTCCCACGTGTGTTGCTGGAAGTAATAATGTGTCGTCAGCTTATCACTGCTCAGGTATTTCTGTTGCTACAATTACCAAGGGATAATGCTGTTCCTTGTCTTTGTTTTTTTCCCTCTTGTTTTCCTTTCACAAGTTCAACAGATAAGAAGACCAAATTTAATACTCTTTAATTTTCTTTATCAAACCAATCTAGTAGTTCATTACATAATCTGACGGATGCCACTTGTTGACTATGGAGTGTTTTATGATCGTATGGCCTGTAATGGGAAGCAGATTTCCAACATGGCATTCGTTTTTTCTTCTTGTTCTACAGTCAAATGACTGCGTAGTCTGTGAAGCAAGAGTACAGCTGTGCATTGTACTTTCTCCTATCTCTTCCATTAGATGCCTTCAGGTAAAATGTATTGTCACAAACATAAACGAACATGAAATGAGGCATACGCTGTTACTAATCAGTTTCCTTGGGGTAAATGTTCACCTTCATTGCACATATATGTCTTAGTATCCTTCCATAAGCCGGCTTCGTGGCTTAGAGGTTATGACTTTTCTCCGTAATCTCGTATACTCTCGTCGGTTAACGTGATGACGGTTCAAATCAGCAGTGGTTCGAATCGCATTGGTGACTTGCGGGGTATGTTAGCCGGCCGCTCAGAAAGCAATGGCAAACTACTGAGCGTAATCTTGCCAAGAGATCAACATACAGCTGAAAGATGCTGGTGTTGACAGCTAAGTCCTGTAAAGGATATGCTAAAAAAAAAAAAAAATCCTTCCATAGTTAGCACTAGGGAAATCTGTTCACAGTGAACCTTCTCAGTACCAACGGAGAGGATCTACATGTACGAGTATCTATACCAGTATCTCACATGCTATAAATATTTATTTGTGTAGGTATCTTTTCTAATTGTGTAACTTACCCTGGGTACCGGTATATTGGTCTGGCTTTACTTGACTTACAACTGTTGAGGTACTTATAACGTCCACAATATGCACACAGGACCCCCCCCCCCCCCCCCTCAGATTGTCGCTCTAGTAATAGAAAACTAGATGCCCGATCCACTGCCTTGGGTCCAATATGTTGACACTTTCCTTTGTCTTATTTTGTAAAAAAAAAAAAAAAAATCAACAACAACAGGACCCAGACTGTGACACGAACATTATCTGCGCGAAATAGAAACGGACGTGGTAATGTTTAAGTCACCGTGCCCCTCATAACACGACAAGTTACAACATTAAATGTGAAGCAGCGTCTGGAGTGGTCATGTGTTTGAATCCCCTTAGAGACACGGGTTTTCTCATACACTAACATCGGTTAACAGGTCTACTATTCAGCTCAGAGTACCAGAAATACCCCAGGAAGTAAAGTTGGCGACGAGTTATTGACAACGTCACCAATCGATTGATGAATCATTTCAAATCACGGGGCTGGCATCATATATCCCAAACGTCTCTGGCTGTGAATATGAGTACTTGTTCTGTACTTAGTTCTCTAATTGCCCGTGTGTTACCTAGGACCATCAGACACTCTAGAAATATTAGCACGCCAATCTGTCCAAACTTGTGTAATGCTGATGACATGGATCTTCTTGCTGGAAATGAAACACAGGTACAAGAAATGATAGACATAAATACAATAGAACATTAAAACAAAGGACTTGTTCTGAGTAATAGAATTACAGAAGTAATGGCAATTGTGGAGAAGAAATGCTTTCCCAAATACATTAACGTTAATGGAGCAATCTGAAATAAGTCAACGAATTTAAGTATGTGATAATAGAAGATGGAAGATGTAGTATAAAGTGAAATGTAAAATAATCCAAGCAAAAGTAGCATTTCAAAGATAAAGAATATTCTCCGCAATATATTGTTTTCGATTGAGATAAGACAAATAGTTTCTAAGAGCTTTATCGACCAGTCTTGATGTGTGAAAGCAAATCATGGAGGCCATTATTAGACAACTGGGAATTATTTGGAAGATGTGGGTTTATAGAAGAATGACTGAGGATGGATGTCAAAAGAGTGATGAAGATATTTTGAAATAAGTTAACTTACAAACTGATTATACTGAGTATACCACAACAAGCAATGAAGTACAGACCAGATGGAAACAGAGGAACAGGCCGACCACATAAACGATGGACGCAGGGAATAGCAGAGTCCATGGGAATATCGTTACATGAAGTCCATAAGCGGGAACTCTCCTGCTGTTTATACTTCACCTCGACACCGCAAGGTACAAGAGGAACATGATGAGATGAGATGAAATGAGAGACAAATTGATTTGGTTACTGGCATCAACAGAAAATAGTCCACGCTCTTTGGATATACCATGAGAAGGACAAAGCTGGAGTAAAGCGTGACAAAAGGAAAGTTGAACAGAAGGAAATAGTACACGAGGTTCTGGAGGCACCCATCACAATCAGTGAACTGGACCTAGCAATATGAAAACTGAAAATGATAAAGTCACCAGGAGCTGATGATATCTCCAATGAAATGATCAGGAACTTAGGAACAGAGGTCAAAGCAAAGCTGTTGCGGATCTTCAATAACAGCTGGACATTAATCAATGTTCCACAAACCTGGAGAGAAGCAATCATGATACCCCTCCTAAAATCATGGAAAGATAGTTGCATTGCTTCCAGCTACAGACCAATTAACCTCACCAGTTGTCTCTACAAAACAATGGAGCGCATCATCAATCGCAGTCTGCAGTGGTACATTGAAAGTAAAAACATCCCTGTGCCACAGCAGGCTGGCTTTAGGCAGTGCTACTCTACGGAAGATCAGACAACCTACCTCTCTCAAGAAATTGAGGATACATTCCAAGAGAAGAAGCTGGTGCTTGCGGCATGGACAGATCTGAAGAAAGCCTTCGACAAAGTCTGGAAAGAAGGTCTGATGAAGAAACTGAGAAATTATAAAGTCAATGAGCAAGAAAGTACTACTGCGCATTGGTGTTCCCCTGGGCGGAGTCTTGTCCCCCACACTTTTTGTATTCCCCATCAATGATCTTGTTGCTAATCTACAGCATGGAATTAAAGCGGCAATGTATGTTGATGACCTGGTTCTATGGAGCACAAATGAACATGCATCAATAGCCACCAGATCGCTACAAAGAGCTGTAGATGAAATTGTTGCCTGGGCAAATAGATAGTGTGTCAGCAAAACCATAAACAAATCATAAACAAAAGACAGGGATCATCCAGATAAATGGAATACCACTAAGAGAAGATAAAATACAAATCCAGACAAAAGTGAGAGGAATATTTGACAATGAAGAACAGAACAGTGTACAGCGCAGAACAGCCTTTCTCAGCTTCCTTGATGAAGAATACCTACAGGACTTCTGCATCCGAGTCTACACAGATGGGTCAGCACAAAATGCTGTTCGAAATGGAGGAGAATGCAAAATCAGTACTCGAAGAGATCCTACGGACACTACTTTCTTAACTTAGCAGTCAGCATAATGTCACCATACAGTGGATACCATCCCACTGTGGAGTACCCGGAAACGACTGAGCTGATCGATTGGCTTAGGAGCAAATGAAGAACAACCTGACGTGCCCGTTACATACCGCCAAAAGAAAAAAAAAATGATCAAATCAGTCAGAAAGCCACCAAACCTGCTCAAGACGACTACCACGTTATGGACAGACTAGAACAAGTCATTATTCTGCGCCTCAGAACAGGACACAATAGATTATGCAACCACATGTATACAAAATTCAAGATTGGTGAAACAGCCATGTGCACATGTGGATTGGCGTCGCAGACAGCAGAGCACATACTCCAAGACTGCCTAAAATACAACAAATCTAGGCAAACCTTCTGGCCTAGAGAGACGACTGTGGAAGATAAACTCTATGGACCGCTGAGTGAACTAAAAAAGACAGTTAAATTCATACAAGAGACAACATTGCAGTTATATACGTATTTCCAGCGAACGAAAGAAGAAGCTATACGTCAAAGCTTTGTTATTTTTTTGGGTGGAGTATCAAAAGTAGTAAAGGTAACAAAGTAGATCAATATACAGCTACCACAGGAAACCTTTACATATATAATTACCCACTAAAGAAAAGGTAATCATCATTTGACACGTTATGAACAGGGAAATGAGGAGGGAGGGTGGAAAACTATGTGATAATATATATAATATAGATCGAGAGCTGGAAAAAAAAAGGACACAGTCAGACATGAGACGCGGGTGTAGGAAAATGATTGATTGCAATGGTGAGAGTGACTGGGTTCGTCTGTTTCACTGCTGCTGCTGCTGCTGCTGCTGCTTCATCTTCTTCTTCTTCTTCTTCTTCTTCTTCTTCTTCTTCTTCTTCTTCTTCTTCTTCTTCTTCTTCTTCTTCTTCTTCTTCTTCTTCTTCTTCTTCTGCTTCTTCTCTGCTTCTACTACTACTACTACTACTATTACTACTACTACTACTACTACTACTACTACTACTACTACTACTACTACTACTACTACTACTACTACCACCACTACTACTACTACTACTACTACCACTACTACTACTACTACTACTACTACTACTACTACTACTACTACTACTACTACTACTACCACTACTACTACTACTACTACTACTACTACTACTACTACTACTACTACTACCACTACTACTACTACTACTACTACTACTACTACTACCACTACCACTAATATTACTACTACTACTACTACTACTACTACCACTACCACTACCGCACACGCTGCTGCTGCCGCCGCCGCTGCTTCTGCTGCTGCTGTTGCTATTATTTTACGTCTGTTTCTGCTTCTTCGGAAGCTTATGCATGTTCCCGTTATTTTAGGACCCCAGTGGTTCCAGTGTATTACTATACTCCCAACCGACACACAGAATTGGGGAGCAGTGGCAACTCTGCCTTCGCCTTTCTAGGCAAGCACCACACGCACGCACGCAAACACACACACGCACACACACACACACACACATACACACGCACGCACGCACACACACACACACACACACACACACACACACACACACACACACACACATAAGGTCTCTAAGCCTGAGTGCAATGCTTAGCTACTGAATGTTAACCATCATCTAGAACAGCGATTCTCAACCGGTGGGGAATCCCTTCCCCCCCCCCACCCCCAGGGGGGAATTTTAGGGTTTCCAGGGGGGGGGGGAATTGAGATTCTTTCAAGATTTGTTCTAGACTTGTTCTAATATGTGTTATTACATTTAGCTTCCATTTTTATGTATACTGTGTAAGGGTGGCGAGGGGATTTATAGGGAGGAAATTCAAAAGGGGGTGAATTACGTTCTGAACATATGGTAAAGGGGGGCATGGGCCAAAAAAAGTTAAGAACCACTGATCTAGAAAGTGTGCAGTGCTTTGGCGGAGGAGTTGTCTGCGCTATTGCCCCGCGTTCGGAACACAGGCAGTTTGGAAGCAGACCGCCTTGCGTTGGTTTCATACAATGTTATGAGCGTCGGTCGTCCAGAATGTAATGGAAAAATACAGAACGTAAACTTGACTAATAAGTGAAACACAAACAGCCAAAAAATGCTGGGGTTGGCTGCGACGTCCAATAATATGACTTGCAACTAACTTCTATTATAAAGTGCTAATTTCAGAATCTTAACTTGTAAGAAGCCGGCTTCCTGGCCTAGAGGTTAGAGACCTTTCTCCGTAATCTCGTATACTCTCGTAAGTAACGTGACGACGGTGAGAATCAGCAGTGGTTCGAATCACGTCGGTAACTTACGGGGTATGTGAGCCGGCCGCTCATAAAGCAATGGCAAACTACTGAGCGTAATATTGCCATGAAATCAACAATCAGCTGAAAGATGCTGATGTTGACAGCAAAATCATGTATATGCAAATATTTTATTTATTTCACTTGTAAGAGGCTTTTGTTGATTTATTCGTAGTTTCTTTACAGTTATAATCCAGTTTCATCTATCTATCATGTGCAATGCCGATAAGCGTGGGCGGTCATGTTTTGCCATCTCACTCGATCACCAGAGTCGTGTATCAGCTCCATGTTTCAGTCTCGACCATGCCACGTGGCCAAGCTATCCAGTTATTTACTTCCTGGTCTTCCCCTTAGTCTCTTCCCTTCGATCTTGCCAGTTGTTACCAAGTTCTCCGATTCATTTCTTCTCATAACATGCCCAAATAAATGTTGACTGTCTACGTCTAATGTCGCTAATCAGTTTACGATCTTCATTTGTTTTTTGTAGGACTTGTTCGGTTCGTTGGTTTTTCTGTCTGCCCATGGTATTCTTTGCATTTTCCTCAGAAACCACATTTTCACAGCCATCAGATGATTTTTCAGCTTGTCTGCTCATTGTCCACGCTTCACATCCATATAAAAGTACAGGTTCTATGTAGTACATCAACATTCTTTTTCTCGTTTCAATTGATATAATTTTATTGGCTAGTATGTTTTTCATCTGACAAAAGGCTACTTTTGCAATGGCAATTCTTGTTCTAATCTCTTCAAGGCATCACCCATCAGATGTTATGACTGTTCCGAGATAGCTGTACCGATTCACTTGTTTAAGAATATGCCCATTTACTTGTATATTACATTGTGGTATTTCTACCTTCCTAGTGACGACCATAATCTGTCTTCTTACAATTCAATTCTCCTTCTCCTTCCAGTTCAACCCATGTCATGTTTCGATGGGATGGGCCCATTTTCCTGTATTGTAGGCGGTAAAATAAACTTAAAAGTCCCTTTTCACCCCATGAGGTGTATTGGGTACAGTGTGATAATTTCACATTCTAAGACTAATCGTCGTCCAACTGGGGATGTGGTTATTATCAAACCGGCTCTCAAAAAATGTCTTAGACCCCTATCTAGCCTAAGTCGACCAGGCAAGCATTGTCAATAAACAGAAACACCCCTTCCAAGGGCATTCACACATATTACCGCCAGGCAGGCAGACAATCAGGCAAGGCGCAGTCGCCATTTGGAGGTGACAGGTTCGAATCCCGGTCGGTAACTATAACTTTCAAATTTTATGTTGTCCAGTGCGTCCTCTAGTCTTTACTTCTTTCCTCTCCTTCTGTGAGAGCCAAATAATACTACGTGTGTTTATTAATGTAACTGTTTCGACAAGCAGACAACAGCGTTAGCTTCGTTGATAGGGAGCTGCCATGATAAAGTCGTGGGCACGTCGGGTAAGTGTTCGACCCCTGGACTCATCGCCAGCTAAGTAAGGGAAAGACTGACCACCTATTTCTCTGTGCACTCAGGACTACACAATGTGGTGATCCTATCACATCACACACCCATAGCGGGAAATTGCTTCGAGAAAATTGTATTATTATTATTAGGCAGTCAGGCATACTAGCCACTGCGCCACCTCGCCTCCAGTTTACTGTTGCGTCATATTTCTGTTTGTGCAGCCGGCTCTTCATTGTCGTGTAAGATGACCAACCCATTTTACTAACTGATTGTTAATGAAACCCAACTTTGGAATGACACAACTGATTAGTTTATATCAATTTCACTAACATGTTTTTTTTTAAAGTAAACAGGCTAACTTTACAGTGCTAAAGCCAAGCGTAAACATGTGATAAAGCCAAGAGTACCATGTACTAAAGCCAAGGGTACACACGTGCTGAAGCCAAGAGTACACATGTCCAAGCGCCAAGAGTACACATGTGCTAAAGTCAAGAGTACAAATGTCCAAACGCCAAGAGTACGCATGTGCTAAAGCCAAAAGTACACATGTGCTAACGATAAAAGTACACATGTGCTAAAACCAAGAGTACGATGTCCTAAAGCCAAGAATGCCCATGTGCTTATGTAAGCAGAAACTACTCGTTCTGTGTAGTACTTTTGTTTTAACCGACTTAATTGCCAGGTCAGACACTGGAGAAAATGCTGCCGCAATGACCTTAAACGTTATGAATAATTTACCACTGGCGGTTAACTGTCCCTGTGGTATTATGTTATTCCGACTTTTAGGACAAGTTTAGGACAGTTTTCAAGCAATAATTATCCTTAAACTGTCTGTCTTTTTTTTTGTTTTACTATGTGTGCGTGTGTGTGTGTGTGTGTGTGTGTGTGTGTGTTTTAAATATTTTCTTTATATCTATTTCTTACTGCCTCTTGCGCTCCTATAAATCTAACTCTCTCCCTCATCATCTGTCTTAAACTTCCTGATTGATAATTTTCATCTTTGAAATTGATTTGAATAATCATTTTTCATACGTATATGTTACTATGTATCTGTACTTTTGTTCTCTGTCTGTAATTGTGTCTGTGGTTGTCTACGTCTGTCTGCCTGTATTATTTATTGAAAAATAGGCAATTATAAGAATAATGAGGAATTATACTTTGGAAGCAAATCGCCTTGCGCTTGTTTTCATACAATGATACAAATGCCGATTGTTCGAAATCAATGGGAAACTTACCTCTGAAGTCGGAGTGGGTTCGCTTGAAGGCGAGGGACACCGGTGTCGCTTGTCGTCCCTGGGGGAAAGTGGAGTCAACAAGCACACCTTTAAAATCCTTCTTATACTTTGGAACTATTGTCAGACCTTTGTCTACACTCCCCCGTTATGTCTTCTAATCACTATCTCTCTCTCTATCTCTCTCTCTTTTATTCCTTCATAACATACCCACACAACATTGTCCTCCAATAAATACTAACATATTTATTGAATAAAAAGTGTCATGGGTGTGTATAGAGTGTATGTAAAGACGTTGTTGGTGTGTTCTATATTGTAGGTGAGATAAGATTGACAGTCCAAGATTCATCTCACTGTGCTCATCACACAACGGCATAGATTGTCACCACAGCACAGAATCAGATTGAGCTCACCCAGGGTATTTTCTCTCTGCTTGAGGCTGAGGATGTCTTCACAATATAAAATGTATTTTCACAACAGCGTGTTTCTTATATGTAATGTCTTTCAGGCTGCGATATCCAATGTATGAATGTTTTTCTTAAAATCCAGGGAATGTTTACACATCCGACACAGTTAATGTATTATAGTCTATGGATGTAGGACTAGTCACAACCCGGCGTATATATTACACTGACACACTGTCTTAAAGTCTAAGAATGTTCTATGCATCAGAGGAAAAGTTCTGGTATTACCGTTTGTTTATATTTTTCTTATGGTCATGTGAGCCATATTGCCAATCCGTTCTATGTGGAGTTGACATATCTTCTGCTGTCAGTATCCTATCAGGACAGACTTATGATGTCGTTACCTTTAGAGCTGGTTGACATGTATATGTGATATCAGACTTCAATCTGGCCGATAGTTATCACTGTCCCAGACTAGCGTCCATTCTTCTTTTCATGAGTGTTGCTATTTCTTTCTTCCTAGGAACCTGGTAAATATACAATATCAGGTGCTATCAACCTAACTCAAACTCATTAGAGGTGAGAGTAGGCTTATGGCCGTTATCAGTTATATATATATTCAAAGAAATGACTTCTGACATAAGACATAGGAGTATACACATAACGTAAGACTAGGTAAAGAATGAAATGTCATAAAAGAGCTCAGAAATTCCAGTAACCATCCATACTAGAATCTCGTATCATACTTATCCTATATTATCTTAGTAATTATTCTATCGAGTGCACTGATACTTTACACAATCCACTATGTTACTTCTCAGCTAAATTCGGTCGACGCCCATTATTACGGTCTCACACTCAAATACAATATGTTAGATTTATACTCTACACCACAACTACCTTATAATTATCATCGGCTGAATCGGGAATACTAATTGCACAAAAAATACAAAATGCTCGTCGGTTTCATCCAACTTGAAACATCGTAACTCCCTTTTCATAATCACTCAAGAATAATTCACCACTTCTCTCGTGGAAGCCAAGTAGCACACTAAATTCAACTAGAATTTCCAGCCTATTAATACTCTGGCTCTGTACGACTATATGGGCTATTCCACCAACTCCCCCTCCTGTCCTCTTCATCTATGTCTCAATACAACCGAATTTCTCCTTTGATGCCCGGTCATTTCGGGACATCAATGATTATCTACTCGTCTCCTCCGATCACCAATATTCGCCTCCGTTACTACAAACGGCTGTGATACGGCTTGATCGCGAATCTCCGTTTTCCCACTTAGAAGGTTAGTGAAATACTCTATCGCGATACATCGGTGTTCAAAGGTTCTGAAATCGTTGTTTTTCCGTCGTCCGTCCTCCAACAAACACGCGATATCTCTTTTGATCTTGGAGTTAATGACTGGTATTCACCTCAAGACCGAAGTGCTCGCTTGTTGTCCTGAGCCAAAGGTCAATAACTTTCCCAATAATTGTCACTGTCCTTACTCATCTGGTCGATGACCTCCAGTCTCCAGCATCTCGTGACAACCGGTCAAAGGAAAGCAAACCCACACGCAAAATTCAGTTCCTTACTACTTTAAACAGTGTGTAAGAACTACGCTTGAGTGTAAACGAGCGAACAAAAAAGAAAGAAAAAAGGGAAACTACTGAACATGAACTTGCCAAGAAACACAAACAGCCAAAAATCCTGGGGTGACTCCAACCTCACGTAAAGGATATGCAGATAAACATTTTTAAATTTTTTTTTTTTTTAACAGAGATGTGGTTTTATGGAAGAATGATGAGACCGCCGTGGGCGGATAAACAGAGTAGGGAAGATTCGCAGTCAACTCCAGCATTTTTAGCTATTTGTGATTTCTTCGCCCGTTTACGTTGGTTAGTTTACCAATATTTTCTGAACGATCGGCTATCATACCTTTGTATAGAAACCAACAGAAGGTTGTCTGCTTCCAAATCTCTCGCAGCGTTGTTTCGAACGCAGTATGCGAGCTTACGAATTCCATTCGTAACGCATTCGCCACAGATTATGCATCTGTTTATTGTCTCTCAGTTTTTAGTGGATGCGACACTTATGTATCTGTGTTGTTTTGCTTTGAACATGTGACTATCGCCGGCAGCCAATTCATCGCCAGTTCTGCACTATCACATGTTCTTGATGATAAGTGCGTGATATGGTCGTTGTCTAGGTAACGATGCTCCTGGTGTGTCAATTGAGCTATCTAACTGTCTTACAATATAACTCACCCCCGCAGTGCACATTCACCAGTCATGTAACAAGATTGCGTTGGCGCACATAATCCTTTATTGCAGAAAGAACACGGACAAACGGAACACAACTCTATATCCAGAAACAATATAATCCACAGAATATAAATATCCTCCTCACAACTTAACACGCACACATCACTGTCTTCTCACGGCCTTATGAATCTCCCATTCATAAACCAGTTATCCAGCTACTATCCACAGCTGGACCTCACACATCACAACCCACATACTGGGTCTAGTCTCCGCTAGCTATCCAACCCACTTTGGGTTCAGGCCTTCACTCACTATAAACCCACTCTGGGTTCAGGCCTCCATTAGCTATCCAACCCCCACTGGGTTTTAGGCCTGCATTCAAAACTCGGAGAACAACACAGGACGGAGATCTATATCTAACTCCGCTCCTTCTCCTTAGACTACCGACCCGCTCGGTCTCTAAACATCAACTGTCTCAAGTGACCCGACTCTCAGCCGGTCCCAGCTTCAACTCCCCAGTCAAGTTTTCCACTGTCTTTTTAACCCTACTGTGTAGCCCCTTCCTGGGCTCCCCACAACATTGCACCCCAGCCTAAAACTGTCTCTCTCCCCATCCACCCTGGGGGTCTCCACTCACCCTCACCATTATTTCTCATGGCTAGTTGTTTTTCTCGTAGTCCCGCTACAAAGGTCACTCACCTCAATGTCAATGACCCAGACATATGTCATTACCCCCCCCCCCCTTCTTAAAAGAAAACATCGTTTTCAAATGTTGGAAGACTAAAACTTATTAAATATGTGACCCAGACATAATGCCTGGGTAGCCCTAAGTATGACTACATCTCACTCTAGATACCACACTAAATAATACATCAAATGCTCATAGTGCACTCCCATATTCCCCACACATCAATACCAACAACTTTCCATCTTGTGTACCAATACATGACTAGTATCTCACATAATAATAATAATAATAAACATATCATAGGGAACATAATATCTGTGTACCTGCAAGTCTACTAACATCCTCAAGAAGACACAACCTATGTGTGTACCGACCCTGTATCAGGTGGTTCTTTTCTTGCATCAAACCTCCATCTATTTCTGTCGATGATGTATCTACCTTTCTTGTACCTATTCCTCATGGTGCCCATATATTTACAACATCTGTATGCTATCCCTAACCATGGGTCCGTGATGTCGCGAACACTCTTTTGGCCTGACTCAACTCTGCTATCTGCATATTGCACCGTTACACTGGAGTCTCTGTTTAGCCTGAACTCTTTATTCAATCTTGGCCCATATCCCTGGCACTTTGCTCTCTGCTGCATACGCATTATACCTGTGTGCCCTGCACATGCACTATCCTGAGCTGATTTAGTATCTCGGTCACTACGTGCTAAGGGTACTAATCCTTGCCCACGTGCAGTTCTGCCATCTGAATACCGGCGAGTGAGTACATTGTTCTTCCTCTCGAAGCACCATATACCCTTCTTTGATTGTCTATGTCTCACTTTACTAAACCATTGGAAACATTTGTCGAGAGTAGTATCTTGTCTCTGGGATTCCCTACAGCTATATTTGAGATCCATTCTCACCTTCTCAGCTGTCCTATCCCTGTCCTCTGTGTCTACTTCAAGTGCCTCTTCTACTTCAGATATACTCTCTAATTTAGGTTTTATTTTGATAACTACCTCGTTACTGCTTCCACTATATTTTTGGTCCCAATAAGCTACTTCGTCTTCTGTGCAATCTTTTACTCCTGGCACATTGCCAATGATCAGATCCGCCACTGGTGAGTCTAGAACACACGCTGTCACTCTTCCATTTATATATGGTGTTTTTATAGTTATTACGGCTAATGGGTAGAATTCGACTGTGCCGTTAAATGTTATGCATCTAATCTTTTTCCCTGTGTAATTTAAGGGATCTATTTAACTTTTTCTAACCCCGATAGACGAATATCCAGAATCCCTAATTGTAAACGCTGGTCTATCATTGACGAATCCCTGATGCAGCTTCAGACTTCCTCCTTCATGCACTGCTGATCCTGCTTTCACTGTATGGCCACACACTAAGCCCGGCTGACCGTCTTTTTCAAAAAGAGGTTTGCACCCACTACAATCTTCATTGTTGATATTCTCAATCACTTGTGCTGCATTATAATGCTCCGTTTCTCTCATCGTACAATGATAGCTGACATGCCCCTTCTTTCCACATTTGAAACAGATGATCTCCTTCCTTGCGATACTTGTTGGCTCACTGGATGGTTGTGCATCACATTGTGCTGCCTTGTGTCTCCAGCTCCCACAATTCCAGCATCCGGCATAACTATGTGGAGTCTCTGGAAATTCCCCCTTTTGTATGGGTAACGTCCTACTCTACCAACATTGTTTCCTCGAAAAGCATTGTCTTGAGGTTCTTGTTGTTCATATCTATGTGTTGAATCCACACTTTTCGCCCTTGGTCTGATAACTGGATTCTGGTCCTGTTTAGTGTACGCTGCACAAACTATTTCCTCATCGCTCTGTCTACCAATAGAACTATTTGGATGTGCAGTCATGTAGTTTTGCCCTAACTGTGACATTGTGTCTATGTCCTTTGGCTTACGTTCCTCAAAGAAAGCCACTAAGTTTGTATTATATGATGATAAAACCTTATCTCTTAACATTAAATCCACTAATTTATTAATATCTTTCCCTACTTCTGCAAGCTCCATCCATTTATTAAATGTGTTCTTTACTGTGTTAACAAAATCTGTGAAATCTTGATTTGTCTCTGGTCCTAAGTGTCTAAACTTTGTTCTATATCCATGCTCAGTTAGTTGGAACTTCGTAAGCAAACGTTGACGCAAAATAGTGTAGTTGTTTGTTTCTTCCACAGGTAAATTAAACATGGTGTCTAGGGCCTTACCCGTAAGCAACTCGCCCAGCCGCATCGCATACTCTCCCTCTGGAATACCTAACACTTTCGCTGATGCTTCGAATCTTCCAAGATAAGATTTAAGATGGTCCCGGTCTGTAAAATATGGCAGTTTTAGTCTCTGTGACGACTGCGAAGGTCTTCTGCTTTCCTCACTTTGACCTTTCGAAGATAGTTCTAATTTTTTAAAATCAATTTCATTTTGCCTTTTGAGCTTTTCTTTCTCAATTTCTATTTTCATTTGTGTCTCTCTCTCTTCCTGTAGACGCTTGGCTTCAATGTCAGCTAACTTTAGTTCCTGTAGGCGTTGGGCTTCGGCTAACGTTTCTTTCTGTAGGCGTTTTTATTGTTCAATTTCTAGTTTCACTTGTGTCTCTTTCTCAGCCTGTCTCTGTTCTCTCTCTGCTTGTCTTTATTCTCTTTCAGTCTGTTTTTGTTCTTTTGCTTCTGCATACTCCTGTAACTCTTTTCCCTTCAGGCCTAACCGTTCACCTGCTTCAATATATTCCATTAGAGTAGGCATCTTGTACTCGTGGACACGTTGCTGTCTGTCCGCAACTATAAATGTAAAGACTCTGCTGCTAGTCTTTGTGTACCTTCCCTAAGTACACCTCCACTAGGCTGAACGTCAATTCGTAGCACTAATAATGTCACCCTGTACTCACACAGTCACTCTATAATATCTAGGTAGTGAGGGGGGATATTACCTATACTCCCTCACATATATATATATATATATCCAATAGCAGTAGAAAAATTTCTGGAAATATTGTTAAACATATATATATATATATATATATATATATATATATATATATATATATATATATATATATATATATATATACATAAAACGGATGAATGATCCACACTAAGTGATTTCTATAAAACGCTAGACGCACAAGCTTATCACACGGAGACGGTGAAAAAAAATTAACCCACAGTAACATCCACAAGCTTGTGTGAGACGACGACCACAATGCGCGTAATAATATATATAAACTGACACAGACCACTAGACAGTAGATACGACGAAATATCACAATAATACCATATATCCGAAGAACAAAATGTCATATGTAAATATAACGAAAAGCAGAGAAAAAAAATATATCCTCAAAATATATACAGATCTGACGTTAGGCACAAAAAGGCACGGTATATTATCCAGGACGGAATCTGCGTCACTGCAGAACCCAACAAACCGACCTTTCGATTTAATTCCCAGAAAATATATGGTGCACGTAAGAAAATAAATATTTGCCCTGTCTCCCGACCTTCGTGAAACAACACAAAAATCCCCTACTCCTGACAAACACCGGACCACATACAATTAATTGCGTAACACCCGACAACAATATCTATGACGATGGGAGCAAACAAAGTGTCCAAATGGTTGGCCGACAAATCTGTGCTTATTAATCCGTCACCAAAAGTTCTTATTTTGCTGTTAATAGTTTTTCACAATAGGCTGGAAGTGTCTGTTGGTTAAAATTCCTAAATGTCTATGACGTCAAATTCCAAAACGACCCATTGATTTGTTTCGTGGTGACTGAATTTCACGTGTTGATCACAAGATCCAACTGTCGAAAAAGTTGAAGGTGATAGTAATTATCCAAAATGTTCTGTCTCGACACAATCCGTCACGTTATTGTACTTTCCTTGGACGTGGTGGCAACAAAGCAATAATCCAACCGTTTTTATACCTTCATTGCGGAGATGGCGCTTTGCTGTATCCTATATGTTCTGGATTGCCGTTACCCGACAAGATTCATAAAATAAAAACCAAACAAATGGCAGCAAATGTTCATCGCTTTAAACTTGTATATATAAATCCTTATTGGCAAAGAACTACGACCACGGTTGCAATGACGCCACGTTAAAAATGGTTGCTCATAACAGGATAATGATCACAAAGGGATTCACAAAGACGAACATAAAGTCTGGTTTTCGGTCGAACAACTTGTTTTGTTCATTCGCAATGAGTCATCTTGACCCCAATAGGCCGTGGAAATTTCCTGAGTATATTTTACTCCATCCACACCCCGACTCACAATGTCAGTCACTTTCTCTTTATCACCAATAATGCGCACTGACTCTGGCCGCGAACAAAGTAATGTCCGGAAATTTTCCGTTATCCACAAAGACACCTGTCCTGCCCCAACATGGCTGTGGTAGGGGTACTGTCACTCCCCCGTCTGTCACCCCTCCCAGTGAATCAGCAACTGTCAATTTTCTCTGTTTTACAATTCCCCGTACCTCTCCTCACCCGGAGAGAGTTCACTGTTCTCGTAAACAGCGCTGACCGTCAACCCGTTTTGTCCATGGAGACTCACAATTTCCACCGTCCTCCCCCGTGGTGTTACCTGTGGTGAAATTCCTCACTTGTCGACCTGCGACCACACCGTGCGTTGTCCTTCGCACACACGCACACAATGTCTCACCACGCACAGGACTTCGCAACGAAATTGCTCACTGTCTGTTATCTTTGGTTTTTTTTTTTCAATCCTGTCTTTATCTCCGACAGCGATACTGTCCAACTGTGCTGTTCGCTTGGCCTATAAACACAAGCGCCTGTCTGCGTTAATTCTGTGGCGTCCCCGCTAGCTTCAGCAATGCTGTCTGTGTTAATTATCTGGCGCACCAAAGAGTTAACATTAATCTCTTGAAGCAATAATATCCAAATTGTCAAGGGTTGGTTAGTTTGATGGAACGAAGTCACCAGATAATAACTCCTCTCTCAGCGAAGAGCCCACATATATCTCAATATTGCACGGTGTTCCTTGACCGAATGCAGCTGTCAGAAAATCTTTACTAAGCGACGAGCTCCTAGATATCTCAGATTGACAACAATGTCTATCTTGTTCTTGATCGGACGAAGCCTCCAGATAATATCACGATGTTCTTGATGATATGTGCGTGATATGGTCGTTGTCTAGGTAACGATGCTCCTGGTGTGTCAATTGAGCTATCTAACTGTCTTACAATATAACTCACCCCCGCAGTGCACATTCACCAGTCATTAAACAAGATTGCGTTGGCGCACATAATCCTTTATTGCAGAAAGAACACGGACAAACGGAACACAACTCTATATCCAGAAACAATATAATCCATAGAATATAAATATCCTCCTCACAACTTAACACGCACACATCACTGTCTTTTCACGGCCTTATGAATCTCCCATTCATAAACCAGTTATCTAGCTACTATCCACAGCTGGACCTCACACATCACAACCCACACACACACTGGGTCTAGTCTCCGCTAGCTGCCCAACCCACTTTGGGTTCAGGCCTCCACTCACTATAAACCGACTCTGGGTTCAGGCCTCCATTAGCTATCCAACCCCCACTAAGTTTTAGGCCTGCATTCAAAACTCGAAGAACAACACAGGACGGAGATCTATATCTAACTCCACTCCTTCTCCTTAGACTACCGACCCGCTCGGTCTCTAAACATCAACTGTCTCAAGCGACCCGACTCTCAGCCGGTCCCAGCTTCAACTCCCCAGTCAAGTTTTACACTGTCTTTTTAACCCTACTGTGTAGCCCCTTCCTGGGCTCCCCGCAACATTGCACCCCAACATAAAACTGTCTCTCTCCCCATCCACCCTGGGGGTCTCCACTCACCCTCACCATTATTTCTCATGGCTGGTTGTTTTTCTCGTAGTCTCGCTACAAAGGTCACTCACCTCAATGTCAATGACCCAGGCATATGTCATGCACGTTACCTCGGCTCACTGTGTTTTCTGCATAGACTACATTTGTAAAACAGAACACAACGTATTTCATAAAGTTTAGTGTAGTCGACGGATCAACATCACAGCACACGGGGGGTAACCCATAAGTTCTCTGTTCTCCTCCTAACTCAAGTCTGAGTCAGGAGATACTCAGCGCAGTGCACGAACTCCGTAGCACCGACGAGGATCCTGAAATACTTTGGGTAGAGATTTAACTCGAAAATTTTCCCGGGTAGCGCCGTTAGGCTACTCTTTTTAGATTTCCAACTGCCAAGAGACATTTTTACGTGTTCAACAATACACACGGGCGTTCGATCTCACTACCCAGAGACCAGTGGCAATTTTATTACTAGAAGTCCACGTGAAAAAAAATCCCGGCCCTCACCGGGGCTTGAACCCGGTACCTCCAGCACTCGAGGCGGACACCATGCCCCGAGACCACTCAGCCCCACAGATAGCCCCATCATATAGATGTATAAGAGAACTGTATCCTACAACCATACTCGATAGTTTATATATTCCTGTTTGTAACATGTCATCGATATCTGTAACATATCTGACGTCCCCTTGCATATATACACAATTTCGTTACAATTGTAAAACACAAACACCGCTTTATTCGTTAAACAAAAAAGTGTATGGTGAAATTACAGCGTGTTTTATTTTATCAACACAAAACACAATGAGATATTTCTAACAAAAAGGAGCATTCTGAATGAAAACTTGACTTACTCGTTCCTTGACACAATCAACTTAGAGAGACACGCAATACGGACTAAATATGGAAGGCACTTACCGCTAAGCCTCTGTAATTTGAAGATTAAACGATATTGAATGATGTGTTTTCATTGATTAACTCTTACACGGCGAAAAGGCCTGTGTTTGGGGTCGTTATTTCGAAATGTTCGAGACAGGGTTGTGGTAGAGAGAGAGAGAGAGAGGGGGGGGGGGGGGGGGTAAACAACATTTAACACAGGCATTTTAATGGTCCGTTTTAGAAAACAAAAAGCTAAAGGTTGGCGAACTCGTTGATTGTCAACAATGATGTGAGCATCGTCGTTCAGAAAGCAGTGAGAAACTAACGAGCACAAGATTGCCTAGAAAATCACCAGCAGCCCAAGATCATGCTGAGATTGATTGCGACGTACTGTAAATGAATTCAGCTAGCCATGTTTCTATTTTTAGGAATATGTATAGCACCAATATAGTTCTCTCTGGACATATGTTTACTTTCTAAACAAGGCAGCTTAATTAAAGAAACACTAGTATTTAAACGTTAATATTAAACGACAAGCGACCGCATATAGTTGAAGGGATAGTGAAACGCGGTTTTACAATTCTCTGGCATACAGAGTTGATGGTTCGAAGTCTACCTCGGGCAATTTGGAAGCAAACCGCTTTGGTTTTATTTTGCTGGTATAAGGCGTCATGAGTGCAGAGAATTGGCGGCGGCCCGTACTGAGTTTGAGGTACAACAACTGATCCAGAGTAACACACATCAAGGTGACAGAATGATCTACGCCGATGGGTCAGTGGTGAGAAACAGGTGTAGTGGCTGGAGATTCATTGCGAAGGCTAATGAACGATTCTTAGAAAAGGAGAGTCTGGCATATGAGGCTATGACCTCCAGCATGAGCATGGAGGTGGATGCAGTAACAGCGGCAAGGAGTCTGCTTAGTAAGGTGGAGAAAAGAATACTTCGTGTGGAGGTCACAGATTGTGAGAATTTTGTGGATTTTATTTTTACCCTGGCCATGCGGCAGTGTAAGGGGGGGGGGGGGGGGTGAACAGATTGATAGGCTGGCAGAGAAGCACCTCTTGGTCATAGATTACCTATGGACACGGGAGAGGTGGTAGTGCGCCTGTGGGACCAGGTGGAAAAGGTAGGGGGACAGAATGTGAACCCGTATGTGGAAATAATGAGATTGCGGGGGATCGGCAAGGGTTCTGGAAGAATCTCAAACCTGAGAGGGAAGACCAGGAGAATTTTAAATCATATAGCAGTGGGAACGATTTGTGTATGTGACTGTTCGCTGGCTGTTGAACCAGGGAACGGAGAGCGTATGGGAATGTCCTGAGTGCAATGATGTCGGTTCTTAACTCAACTCAACTCAAATCAACTAAACTCAACTCAACAACAAGAAAGCACCGACAAACTCAATCATGGTGTTGTTTAGGAGCCAGTTCACTTCCATATTCAGATCTTGCAGATAAATTCAAGTGATAACGCACAGGTCAAAATCTATTTAGAGGCAACAAACACACAGTCAAATCTATCTATCTATCTATCTATCTATCTATCTATCTATCTATCTATCTATCTATCTATCTATCTATCTATCTATCTATCTAACTATCTATCTATCTATCTATCTATCTATCTATCTATCTATCTAACTGTCTGTCTGTCTGTCTGTCTGTCTGTCCGTCCGTCCGTCCGCCCATCTGCACATATGTTTGTCTGTCTGTCTGTGTGCCTGCGTTCCTGCCTGCCTGCCTACCTGTTTGTCTGTATCGCTGTCCGTCCGTCCGTCCGCCCGCCCGCCCACCCGCACGTATGTCTATCTGTTTGGCTCGGTTTGTCTGCCTTGGGCTGTCTGTCTGTCTGTCTGTTTGTATGTCTGTCTATTTCCGTTTGTCTACATGTCTGTCTCTTTCGATTAGTCTGTCTGTCTAATTCGGTTCGTATGTCTATTTGTCTCTTTCGGTTCATCTGTCTGTCTGTCTGTTTCGGTTTGTTTGTCTGTCTCTTTCGGTTGGTCGGTCTGTCTGTCTCACTGTCCGGCTAGCCAGCTATCTCCATGTCTGTCTGGCTGGCTGCCTGCCTACCTGTCCATAGACCTATCCGCCCGTCTTTCTGTCTGTCTGTATGCCTGTCTCTGTATCTGTATGTCTGTCTGTCTATACCTCCATGTAAATAATGAATGAAAGATGTGAGATACCAACAAAGTAACCTTTCTGCCCCAGCCAACACAATTCCCAACCATCTGAAGCTAACATTCGCTCGACCTCCCCCTAAATCAGTTAATCGCTGGCTGCTCTTCTCCCCTCTCTCACTCCTGCGTCTCGCTTTCAGCATCCCACGTAAGCTATACCCACACACACGTCTTTCATCAACTTCTATCAAACCCGTATTTGTCCTCTAATTGGCTGTAACCATTTTAACCCTCGGACCTATTTTCGGGTCATTGTAGTGTCTCTTTGTATTCACACTTCAGCTTGTCCACAGTTCACACACCACACAAACGATATCACCCTCTATTCCTGACGCTTCCCAGAGTTTAATCTCTACTGTCCCGAGACTGTACAGCCATCTCTCAACCGCTGTCGTGCCGGAAACATGGTTAGGCCTGAAGGCAATTAACCGACCAGACACCAGACTATCCATTTATGGTACTTTATGTAGAACTAACAGTAATGGACTAAACGGGTCGTCGGGTCCTCGTTGTTTCACCAGCGGGGTTTTGCCCTCCTGACAAAGGGCAACTGGGAAAGACAATTGACATTTGTAACCTGAAAACAACACAGATATAATTATAGCCGCCCGCAAATATACCCATCATCATTACAGTGTGCCAGAATGGGTAGCGTAGACCATCGTGGTTCGCTATCTCACCTAAATAACCCGAATCTCGGATGCGGTCTTGATACTAACATGATGTTGGTTAAACCATCAATGTATATATTTATCACCGTCTTTCTCCCGAACTTTTACTATAAGGTCTGCCAGTAACACTATGCAAGTGTCATCATTCGTAAGGAGCTGCGGTGGCACATTAGTTAGTGTACTTGCCTGGCAAGACCGTAGTCCAGGTTCAGTTCTAGTAGTGATAGGATTATATTTTTTCTGGTGTCGACCCAGCTTTTAAAAGACATGGGAACCAGACAATGTTCAGAACTGTCTGGAAATTTTCAGGATCGAAAAGGCTTCTAGGAAGAAGCCAGGCGCCTCAACCTCATATGGCACAGTCTAGAACAGTGGTTCTCAACCATTTTTGGCCCGTGCCCCCTTCACCATATTTTCATAACGCCACCCCCCCCCCCTTTTTCGTATTTCCTACCTAAAAATTTGGCCTGTGCCCCCCTTCACCATATTTTCAGAACGTCATTCACCCCTTTCGTATTTCCTACCTACAAATCCCTCCCCCGCCTCTACACAGTATACGTAATAATAGCACATACTAAAACAAGTCTAGACGTCCACATAAAACATGATTTGTGGGTCTCCTTACTTTATAAATTGAATTTTAGAAGGGTGAGACGTACAGAACCGTACAGTATGAAGGGAAAAACAATATCATGTAATCGGTTCTTGTATTAACGCTATCTTGAAATAATCTTAATTCCCCCCCCCCCCTGGAAACCCTAAAATCCCCCCTGGGGGGGGGGGGGATTCCCCACCGGTTGAGAATCACTGGTCTAGAACAAGTAGAAGCTTATTACTTGACATCCAAACGGCAATGTCGGCTGCCGGACGCCTTTTTCCTATATGGCTAGTAGAGCCAGTATTAGGGCAAACAAACAACAGAAATATCACGTCCACTTCACTTAATAAGACATTTCCTGGTATCACTTTTACTCGTTTACTGCTTACTTCTATCACTGTCACTTTTATCATTGATTACTGCTTCAGTCATGTGTGGATCTTTAAATAATCATATTGTCAACACCGCAACGCCAAGAGTAAATCTGGGTTCAGAGACGGTGGAAAGAACGCAGTCAATGAATTACCTGGGGGTACGATTTGATCGAAGCTTAGCTTATACTGAGCACGCAGACCAGGTGATAACAAAGCCCAAACGGAGTTTTGCAACGATGCGAGTGATGGCGGCTGCAAACTGTGAGCAGCGCCATTTATTTCTTCTTTACGAGGGGCTGGTCCTTTCTGTTCTGGAGTATGCTACGGAGATCCTGACTCTCAGCCATAAGCAGATAGAAAGGATGGAAAGGATACAGAACGAAGCTATGCGCATTATTCTTGGATGTACTAGAGCAGTGGTTCCCAAGCTTTTAAAGCAGAGGGCCATATCTACTATTTTCGGTAGTTAAGCGGGCCACAAGGTTATAAAATTATAAAAGTCGTGCAATATCATTTCTACCTTTCTTAAATTTCTTCAACAAAATTCAAAAACTTTAAAGGCAGTCAGTGTCAGCACTACACTGTGGTATCTTTTTGGTTTAAAATCAAAAGTTCATTTAACAATAAATTTTAATTCAGTTTCGATAATCGCTATTAATGTAATTAATTTACAATTGTAACGGTTCTTCATAATCAGTTTCTTAAAGTCCAGATGCCAGTTTATTAATGTCTTGGCATAAATCTTTCGTGTCTAAAGTCTTCCAAAGAATTCACGACAAGCAACGTCTTCACATTTTCGCTTTACCATTGTTTGATTTTAAATTTTCCACACTCATATTTATAGGCTTTAACGGAAAATGTTTATGTGAAAAAAATCTAATTTCAACACAATACTACCGACTCTGCTAAACAGTTGTAACAGACGACAACATGGCGCCTTGCACAATCTGATTGGTCGACAAGGCTGGAATTTGGAAACTTCATAACGTTTCGTTGCGAAACGCTGACGGGACGCACCGAGTGCATTTTTGAAATTATTAAAATATATAACGAGGCATCGCGCGCCCCTTTCTGACAGCTGGCGGGCCACAAGTGGCCCGCGGGCCGTGGTTTGGGAACCTCTGTACTAGAGATACAGCATGCAGGGCTATGTGCTACCTTCTTGATTTTTCAACCACGAGGGACAGAATACAAATTTGCCAAGCACGTGCCTGAGTCAGCGCTAACATACACGTCCACTGCATAGCGGGATTAAGAAGGTAAAGTCAGTAGGTTAAAAAGAGGAAAGTCTTGGATGGGTCAAGCCGAAGACATTTTTCAGCAGGTGTGTTCACTTGAGGACTTAGAACCTGGCGAGGAGTGGGTACAATGCCAACAGAGTTCTGTACATCCTTTTTCAGTGTGCATCCAACTAGACACTAAAAGCATACAAGAAAATCACGCTGCTGTGGAGGCGGAAGTACAGGCTCAGATCTTCGAGGATTCTTTACAGGATGATGCTGTCATCTACACGGATGAGTCGGTCGTCCGAGGAGTGAGAAGTTTATGGACCTTTACTCTGCTCAGGCCGGAGGGAAAATTGTGAAGTAAGAGTCTGGCGCTTTTGCTTTGACCACAAGCAGCCTGACTATGGAAGTTATGGCAGTAAGTAAAGCAATAACATGGCTCAAGACACAGACATTCAACCGGGCATGTGTCCTTAGTGACTCAATGAGTTTGCTCAGGAGGATAGAGATTGGGTGGATCCGAAGAGAATGGTTGCTGTCTCTGGAGCGGTCTCGGCTGGCAAAGATTAGTTTCATCTGTGTGCCAGGACATACGGACATATAAGCGAATAAACAGGCTGACAGGCTTGCTGGTAAGGCTACTGTGGACGGCGGACGAGCAATGAACCAGGCAGATATTCTGAATGCTCTACGAGAAGTAAGTCATTTACGAGAACCAAGAAATGACTGGGAATCTACAACCATGGTCAGGCTGCGAGGACAGCAAGTTAAAAGAGACGTGGCCAAACAAGAACACTACGCAGGAGGCCAAAGAAGAGTTATAAACCACACAGAACTCGTCTCGTGAGCCGCTACACGCTGCGGGATTTGCTGAGGATCGGATCCGAGCACTTGTGGACTGAATGGTTCTATCTGCAATGAGGATGATCTGTCGACTAACTAACTATTTCCTACTTACCTTCACCGGCGATGTTGCAAAGGGTTTCGAAGCATAACTGCCGGCGACCTAAAAGCCGACTACCTTGCGCTGGTTTCCATATAAGGGTATGAGTGTCGGTCTTTCAGAAAGCAACGACAAACTACTGATAGTAAATGTGCTAAGAATTCACAAACAAACAACACTTATCTTCAAGAATAAATATGATTGGTCGGCGGAATTGATTATCTCGACTTGACAAATTAGCTCCGAAGTGATTAACTTCTACGATTGTAGCCCTAAGATTATTTGATAATGAAAAGTACATGACGAATTAATGCCCCTGTCTCTATATTTCTTTAATTTCCTTTCATTCTAATTCTTTCATGTCCGACTTTATTTTTCTCATCATTGCGATTTCACAAGAGAAGAAGAAATACATTTCCTGATAAATGTAATGATTGTTACATTTATTCAAGTTTTTCTCGTTACCTGTCTGACGTTATTTATAGCATATGTTGGTAATTAATTTAATTCATATTTTGTTTCTTAACAGCTTGGTTGTTATGTCACTTTATTGTGTATCTAATTTTGTCAAATTATTTTGCAGTTCATTATATTTTCCGAATATATGTGTGTGTGTGTGTGTGTGTGTGTGTGTGTGTGTGTGTTTGTGTGTGTGTGTGTGTGCGTGCGTGTGTGCGTGCGTGCGTGTGTGTGTGTGTGTGTTTGTTTGTTTGTTTGTGTGTTTGTTTGTTTGCTTGCTTTTGCTCGCTTTGAAATTCAGTGTAGTCTATACACGTGCTTTCAAAAGGATCCGTTACTATTTCTTTAACCTGTTATACATATATCAGTACATATAAAGTGTTGCACATCTTTTGCAGAATGATGTGATCAACCCAAAGTTGATTTCTTTTTTTGGCAATTTTACGTTCAGTAGTTTGCCATTGCTTTGTGAACGACTAAACGTTTTAAAATCCAACTTAATGTCAGTATAAGGAATGAACACCCTATCTCATCATCAGTGCACCGGAAGTTTAAGAACAAAGGCTCTCATCCTTTCAGCCACGCCGATACGTTTAGCTATATTCTGTGAGTTATGACATTTCCTGTTATTAGTTCAAGAGGTTTAAATTCATGGGCACTGATTGGCACTCCCAGCAGTAAAGAAAGATTATAAAGGGAGTAAAGAGAGTGTAGGACACATCCGACAGTATCAACACTGGAAGCAGTATCCCACTGCAGTAAGAACTAGCAGTCTACAACAGCGCCTGTTGGAGCAAATAACTTAAAGAGCGATTGTGCTTTGGGGTATGACCTTCTGGAAACACCTACAGAAGTGTCAAGGTTGACCAGGTTTATAATTCACCAGAAACCCACAAGTGTTTGCTGAGAATTCCAAATAAATGCCGTTGCTGTCTGTATCTTTCAATAGTTGTATTGTTTGGTGTGGATCATGTTCACTGCTTCAGACATACATACATATATATATATATATATATATATATATATATATATATATATATATATATATATATATATATATATATATATATATATATATATATATATATATTCATTCATTGGCACCTTGCCGTCTTGACAGACGATAGTTTGTGCTTTAAAAAGGCATAATAACTTTTAACTATGGCGGTAGCGAGTGTGACTGATAAGGCCAATTTGCGCTGTAAATGTCCGTTCACAGTGGGTGCATGTGAACACGTGGTCATTTCCACCATCATGCACCATCTTACGTCTCAAACGCTTGGTGTGTGACTTTTCTGCAATAATTTTCTCCTTTGACTTTATTCCATTTCTGATATTTGCCCTCCATGCAACACGTTCAGCGGCGACTTGCTCCCAATGTGCATTATCAATGCCTGTATCAATCATGTCCCGCTTACACACATCTTTGTATCGTAGTAGAGGCCGACCCTGAGATCTCTTACCCATCTGTAATTCACCAAAAAAGATATCCTTTGGTATTCTACCATCATCCATCCTCCTAAGATGTCCTATCCATCTAAGTCTACGAAGACTGAGCATGGAATAAACTGTCACACAACCTGATCTTTCCAATACTTCAGTATTTGTGATTTTGTCTTGCCATATATATATATATATATATATATATATATATATATATATATATATATATATATATATATATATATATATATATATATATATATATATATATATGGTCCGCCGTCTCGTACGATCCCCAAAGTCTCGGATCGTGTCTATTGTTGCCGCGATTATGCGATGTGGCCAAACAATCGGATATTTATCTCTGTGTCATCCACTTACACCTTTTCCATCAAGTTTGCTAGTTGTCACTAGAGTTCCAAGTGTATTCTGCCTCACATTGTGTCCAAAACATCTTTATTCTCATCTCATCATCTCATCTTGTTCCCTTGTATCTTGAATTGTCGAGGTGCAGCATAACAATGGGTGAGGGCCCGTTAATGGGTTTCAGATATCGAGACCTCTATAGACTCTGTTATTCCCTATGTCCATCGCTAACATGGTCGGCCTCTTCTTCTGGTTCTATTTGGTTTATACAGCATTACTTGTTGTGGTATACCGTTAGCTGGTAGCTAAGTTATATAGCTGAACCATTTAACTTGCTGGTTTCAAATGAAATCTAGCGGTGCTATAACCCCGACTTGAGCCCTAATGTTATCATTTCCGATTTGCTCTCTTTTTGCTGGTCAGCGTCTAATAAATGTACGGTTTTCATTTGCTTCTTGACGGAGTGCCACGTCCGTTTTTGTGTCTGTTCATGATATCCGTTATACTTTACTCAAGTTCATGCTCACGGGCTTACAAAGGTATATGTTATATATAACTCTTTAACACTCTCTTTTCCCACTGCAACTGACAGTTGTTTATTGGCGATTAGAAGTCAGCGTGGCCAAGAGGCATAACGCGGGAGCGCTTAAACTTTTTCTGCTGACGGCGGCGTAGTTGTTTTATTCCAAACGCCGGTCAGTTTGATTGAAACGTTTACTTCACATTCAGAAAGCAATAGCAAACAATTGGACGTAACATTGCCCAGTAAATCAACCTGGGTTTGGGGTTGAACGTAACGTCATTTGGGGTTGAACTCAACGTCCTGGCATCTAATTGTTTTAATCTAACATCTTGATTTCATACAAACAGCTTGATTTCATACAAACAGCTTAATCACAGCTACTCCAAAACAAGAAACGTAACAACAGAAATACAACAACCGTCCTTATTTCAACGTATTCAACACCGAGTCCCGCTTAGTTTGACATGTGTTAACATTATCTCCAACCCAAGGATCCATCGGGTTGAAGGGTTGGCATTCCGGGTTGACCCTTCGGAGACAAAGTGGGACTGGAGTGCTTTTATTTGTCTGCCAGTTTGCCATTCATGACACGCGCAAGCGGATTTTTAGTTTGGCGTGTCTGCTTGCAAAATCCGATTTAGGATTGCCCTTTTTTTTTTTTTTTTACAACTGTCTGTCTTTTTTATTTGTATTGAGTGACATGTCTGTCTTTTTCTGTGTTGTTGTTTCAACGTCTGTATGTTCATTTACCATACGCAGAGATGATGTAGGGAGAAGCAGTGTCAAACTATTGAACGTAAACGTGAATAGTAATTCACAGCCACAAAGTGCTGAGGTTGATTGCGCCGTCCTGTAATAGACATGCACTGGACTTTAAAGGCCCTTTTAACGCGTCTGAATGCTGATTGGGCATATAGTGAGTAAATATGTAAATAACTGAAGGATCCTGTGTGTGGCATTTGGCATATGGTAAGTAAATAATTACATAGATAACAGACCGTTTATCATCATCATCATCATTCAGTGCTTTGCCGGCTGGCGTCGACGATCATACTTCTCCACATATTGGGGTTTCCGATGGCATGGATCTATTCGTTTGTTGACGCCCTTCCACGCCATGACCCAACACTGTCAATAATTTTCTCACGTTGTCTTCCTCCATCTCTCCTTTTAAAAATCTTTCCGGTTGTCATAACATGTTCTACTTTTTGTTTTCTCGTAATGTGGCCAAAGATGTTGACTGTTTCTGTCTAATGTTTGTAATAAATTGTCTTTACGACTTCGTTTGCCGCAATATATCCAGCTTGCTCATTATGGCTGTCGAATTAATTTTCAGTATTCTTCTATAAAACCACATCTCCAAGTCTTGTCAATGGAATTTTTAGCCTGTTTACTAGTTGTCCAGGATTCGCAGCTTTATATTAAAATTGGTTCTATGTAACATGCAAGAAATCATTTTCTAACTTTGAAGGACAAGCACTTATTGCACAACATGTTCTTCATTTGATCGAATGCACTTCTTGCTTGTCCCATTCTGTTCTTTATCTCTGTGATTCGTCTTCCCTCTAATGTTATTCATGTGTCTAGATATCCGAATGTCCGCGCTTGTCCTAAATAACGTCATTCACTTTAATTGCACACTTAGGAACAATCTGTTTCTTTGATATCAACTTGATTTCTGTCTTTCCATTATTCAAGCTAAAGCCCGTATTTTCACTTTTGTACAACCACTGTATCTATAATTACCTATAGTTCCTTTTGACTTGTTGCTATCAAGACGATGTCATTAGCAAAATTTTAGTTATTTATATTATGTCCACCAACCAGGACCCCTGACATATTATATGTAGATCTCATTATATCTGACTGGCACCATGGTGTCTTGGCAGACGATAGTTTGTAAAATGGAATTATACCTCTCAATAAGACAAAGTCTGGGCTGAATTTATAGACCACTTGTTGCCCATACAGAATGACCCCTCCCTCGGCCTGTCTAGTTTACTTCAGTAGACAGGAACCATCAATACGTCTGAAACAAGACAAGCTGCAGGAGTAGCCGGATCAGCAAAGCAATACTCTGACTGCCCGCCAGTTGAAGCTTCCATCCTAGACCAGTTGCCGACCAAGGCTTAGGACTTTGTTTGCCCTGCCATGACATTTAGTCTTTAGGTTGCATTTCCTCGCCGAAGGGTCAGGCTTGTACCCTCCCAATTTCACTCCTCCGCCCGAAGCTGTTGGCACAATGTGGGATGTCATTATATCTGCACGGTAAGTAAATATGTAAATAAATAACGGACTCTTTTTCACGGATTAGCACACATGGGTATATGCTGCTAAATACATACAAGGTGTATTTTTAATGACTGTGCGGCTTTTGAAAATATTGCCATTCCAAGTTTTGTATTCACCCTCTGTGGAGTTCATACAATATAATAGGTAAATACAAAACTTGGAACGGCAATATTTTCAAAAACCCCACAGTCATTATAATACGCCATGCATATGCATAGAGCAATCGGCACTCAATGAGTGATATGGCTCGTCACACGCCGGTCGTATTTATTCCCACGTCATTTCCTGGTGCCCATTTAGGCTGGGTCGACCTGGGATTCCAGGTCAATTTTGAAATGTCAAATCTGTCCTCAAGCAGATTCAACCCATAACCACCGGGCCGGAAGGCGAAAACTTAACCACTACGCTATCTGGGCTCCCACGTATGTGAGAACAACAACTGTATTTCCCCATAGCGATCTTCCTAGTATCAACACCCTATTATGTCTGTTTTCTTGTATTTTCTCTGGTTAGTTTTCCGTATGTTGTTTTCCCTTTGGTATTTTTGTTTTGCTGTTCATCGTTAACGCCAAGTCAATCTTCATTTAATCGTGAAAAACATCATTTTCAATTTAAACTTCCCTTCTTGCATGCATCCAGTTAAAACATTTGAAGATGATTAGAAGCATGTTGGGATAAATTGAAATCTGTAAAATCACAAAGTGAGATCTTCATAAAGATAAATAGTTATTAGAAGTGAGGACGAACATGTATTAGAGAGGAATGAATGGTTGTTTATTACATTGAATAGATGGCCATATAGAAAGTAGAAATGTATGTGGGAAATAGTTATGTTTATAGAGCATATGCAAGTAACCATGGTTATAAAATATCTTGGTTGTTTAATCTAGGTGTGCCAAGCGTGGCAAGTCGAACGATTTCCATTGGCATGCAGGTGCAAAATGCAACGAATACCATGGAGAGACTGGAAAACCAATGAGCAAGTCAACAAGAAAGAAATGAAAACGGGAAACTGATAAGAGAGATTAGATGTCCACAGTCAATAACTTTTGGGCATGTTATTATAAGAAATAAACTATACATCTTAGTGACAACCGGCATGATTGAGGGGTACGGAACGAACGAACGAACTAACTAACGAACACACTTTATTTTCAAAGGGTTAAGAATTGGGCACGCAGGCCCGTCTGAAATTCTGCCCTTCTTCTCTATTTCTTTCATACATTTGCTTCATTCAACATCACTTATCAAGCTAATCTTAGACAACAAAAGAACAATGAGCATTAAAACCATGAAAAGTAATCAATAATACATGACTCACTGAGGCTATGTTTAACATTACATTACATTGGCACCTTGCCGTCTTGACAGACGATAGTTTGTGCTTTAAAAAGGCATAATAACTTTTAACTATGGCGGTAGCGAGTGTGACTGATAAGGCCAATTTGCGCTGTAAATGTCCGTTCACAGTGGGTGCATGTGAACACGTGGTCATTTCCACCATCATGCACCATCTTACGTCTCAAACGCTTGGTGTGTGACTTTTCTGCAATAATTTTCTCCTTTGACTTTATTCCATTTCTGATATTTGCCCTCCATGCAACACGTTCAGCGGCGACTTGCTCCCAATGTGCATTATCAATGCCTGTATCAATCATGTCCCGCTTACACACATCTTTGTATCGTAGTAGAGGCCGACCCTGAGATCTCTTACCCATCTGTAATTCACCAAAAAAGATATCCTTTGGTATTCTACCATCATCCATCCGCCTAAGATGTCCTATCCATCTAAGTCTACGAAGACTGAGCATGGAATAAACTGTCACACAACCTGATCTTTCCAATACTTCAGTATTTGTGATTTTGTCTTGCCACTTAATACCAAGAATTCTTCGCAGACACCGCATATGAAAGCTGTTTAAATTGTTCTCTTGGTGTGAGTAAGTTGTCCAGGTTTCACTGCCATAGAGAAGAGTACTAAGGACACAGGCTTGATAGACAAGGACTTTTGTTTTGGCAGTAAGCTTCCTGTTCTCCCAGACTCTTTTTCTTAACCTGTTCATTGTTGTTGCTGCCTTACCAATCCGGATGTTGATTTCCTGATCTAGGGATAATTTGCTATTTACCACCGATCCTAGATATGTAAAATGGTCTACTATCTCTAGTTCGGCGTCGTCAATAAAGATTGATGGTACCCCATGTGCACCTTGTGACATAATCTGTGTCTTCTTTTTGCAAATTGTTAAACCAAATTCAGAACAAGCATTGGAGAATGCAGATAGTAGACATTGCAATTCTTCCTCAGAGTGGGTCGTAACTGCAGCATCATCTGCAAAAAGCAACCCTCTGATCAGGCTATGTTTAACATGAGCATTATAAATACCTAAGAAAGGTGTAACATACCATACATATCGGCATGTTTATTGGCTAGTTGTCGTTTGAGATAATTTTCCATTATTATGGCCTTTTTTTAAAAAGGGGGACATGTAGTCTGTACTCTGATAGTGTTTAAACAGGTTGCGACTGTATGTATAATGATTGGTGGTGTCTTTGATTCCACAACAGAGCGGCAAAGTATACTAAGCTTGTTTTATATAAGTCTATCCTAGATTTAGGGACATGAAGTATGTTTAGTCGTTCGCTGTGTCTTCCGTTAAATTTCAACAATGGCCAAAGGTACAAGAACAAGGAGAAGGCAGACAGATAAATATCTAGATTGCTTGCTCACATGGCATAATCGAGACAAGAACACAAAGGTAATCCACGACTCTGGTGATCGTGTGAGATGGCGAAACATGACCGCTCACACCTTTAGACATGGCACATAGTGATGATGATGACTTATGGAAGTACGGCTTATAGAACAAGATAACAGACGGCGTATTACCGAAATGAAACAAAACAGAGAGTATATTTCTTGTGTTAACAAACGTAAAGTTATTGATTTGGAACTATTATAAAACCTCTTAGACACAATTGGTGGATATATGTGTGATCAATACGCTAAAACCCCTCTTATCATTTGAAATGTAATGAAATTATCATTGCTTACATTATTATGTGTTGCTCTGTAGTTTATAGTAATAATTGTAATAATAATAACCGGGCACTCTCACGATGTTTATACGTCACCTCGTCACCGCAAGGTACAAGAAGAACCTGATGAGATGAGAATAATACTAAATTAATGTAAATTAAAGATGTGAAAATAAGTTAAAATATACTATGTTATGTTATGTTATGTTATGTTGTGTTGTGTTATGTTGTGTTATGTTATGTTATGTCGAGCAACGCCACATTAACTTGGGCATTCCCTTGCATGCCCAGTTCTAAGAGCAGCAGCCATCCCAAAATATTTCCTCTCACTGTTCCCAGAAGGCTTTGATTATGATATGCCCTCTGCTTCCCACGAAGGTGGCATTGAACTGCTTGACCAGATTTTACTTCCATTTCGTGCAGTCGAGCTAGCGCCTGTGTCTACTCAGTATATAGTTTCCGTATTGCATTGATTATATTAGCCCTGCCCATGCTTCTTCCCGTGTTCATTTCGTTTCACGATTTACCACCTGGTTAGCACGTTTTACCTTTTGACTCTGGCATGTCTGGGTGTACTCCAGATGAATGATGTCACGGAGACTTCTGAATTGTGTCTATCCATTCAGAGCGGAGGTTGCCTGTTGCGATTTTCTGGAAACAACACATCAAATGGGACGTTTCGATCTTAGTCATCTTCAGGGAGAACAAGATGAATTTGGAAAATAAAAATAAAAACGTAATAAAATATGCATGGATATCGAACGCTAATAGGCCATTAGTGTTGATAGAGGTTACGATTTGTATCGAGGCGATTTGTTACAATTAAAATTGGACTTCCAGGTCGACCAGCCTAAGATGGACACTCTGAAATGTCGTTGGAAGTAAAAGCGACCGGCGTCATGTTTACTTTTAAAAATGTCTTCAATGTCGAGAGGATCGAGTTCATTGCATCGGGTTTTATCCCATATGACTCGGTCTCTTTCGGCAGGATGACCTGCCGAAAGCACCGCATAAAGCACGAGCTCCAGCACGACCCACAGGAGTTTCCGAGAACAATGCACTCGTGAACAGAAAGACATAGCCCCGAATCAAACCCACAACCTTTGGAGCGCTAGGCAGACGGTTTGATCACTTCGCCACGGAGACTCCCTTTTAAAAATAAAAATGAAAATGAAAATTTATGTTTACAATATAGCCCAGTGACTTCGGAGCGGTGAATAACGTATGGGGCTAGCATACATGTTTAAAATATGGTTTTACTTCTTTTTTATAACTAATTAATACTAGGGAAGGGGAAGGAAGACAGAAGGTTAAAGTTTTTACAAATATTGTACAAGTATGGGTTACTCTCGGGGAGATCAGGTGGAGAGAACTTGACATTAGAGACACGTTAAACACAAAACATATTATTAATTAGAACGAAACTCCTCCTCCTCCTCCTCCTCCTCCTCCTCCTCCTCCTCCTCCTTCTTCTTCTTCTTCTTCTTCTTCTTCTTCTTCTTCTTCTTCTTCTTCTTCTTCTTCTTCTTCTTCTTCTTCTTCTTCTTCTTCTTCTTCTTCGTCGTCGTCGTCAGCATTCCGAGCCATTGAAGTTCTTTGCTGCAGATACAAGCCGTCTCCATTCGTCTCTCTGGTTGACCTTCTCTTGCCAATCGCTGATTCCAAGTGCTTGTAGGTCTGTATGTATATTATCTCTCCACCGTCTTCTTGGTCTACCTCGGGGTCTACGGTCATTTATTTCCTGAGTGTAAGCGAGTTTTGTTTCCCTATTATCTTCCATTCTTTCTATATGCCCCAGCCATTGTAGTCTATTAGCCTTCATGATACCAGTGATTAGCGGGGACTTAAACAGATCATAAATGACTTTTGTTGCTTCTTCTTTTCCACTCACCACTTAATTAGAATGAAACGTTATGTGTTACTACAAAATGTACAACATTTGCACTCACAGAGACAACAGGAAACAGAAGTAGACTTATGTGCACTTACTAGAAACTAATTTTAAAAGCTACGAGACAACTGGGTTGGATGCCTTTAGATATTTTAAAAATAGAGTTAAAATCCCTCGATTTATACTCCCAAAAATGGTCAAGTATACTTCAACTGTTTGGGGTAGTTCGTTTGATTTGAACTCAAACGTAGTCTAAACTCGTGCTACTGCATCTAGTGCACTTGACTTATTTTTTGCGTGTGGATTAGCTTTCCCTGTTACTAGTACCCCTCGCCTTCAGATGAACCTACTCCGACTTCTTAAGTACTTGTAATTTATGTCACCAAGTCAAGAACGATCACTCAACATTTTAGTCCAACTGGCCGGTGTAAGGACCTGCAACTTGAGCACTAGCACACCGGAAATATATAAGCGAGCGCTCTTATCTATTCGGCCATGCTGACCTTATACCTCAACTTATTAAACATTCTTTGTCGTTCTGTGTTTTTTAAATCAACACTAGCAGATGTTTCTATATCTATTATTGTGTAGCGCATCCACTGGTATTTTGTCTCCTATATGTATGATATATGCCCTTTGTTCCCAGGTTTTCAGTAATATTGTTTTTGATATTGTTCCCAGGTTTTCAGCAATATTGTTTTTGATATTGTTCTCAGGTTTTCAGTAACATTGTTTTTGATATTGTTTTCAGGTTTTCAGTAATATTGCTTTTGATATTGTTCTCAGGTTTTCAGTAATATTGTTTTTGATATTGTTCTCAAGTTTCCAATTCCTATTGGTACTTTTATTTCTACAGCAACTGTTCAAACACGGCATGTGCTAACCACACCCAATACGTTCCGTGTCTTGGTATATCGTGTATATGCTTTTATTATCCTACATTACTGTTACCTTATGCCGTGTTTTATGAGGTAGTTTCTCCGTTGTAGGTGTTCGATAAAGGCGTGTCAGACATTAAACAGGCGTAGTCACTTACAGTGTCATAGCGTGCAGAGTTCTTCTTGAGAGAAAACTAACATATAGTTTTCAAATAAGAGCACCTTCATTATTCCTACTGACTATAGACAGGTTTATAAAAACTACTACAACTATAACGAGAAATGGAATTCAATGGAATCTGAATAAACAGCTTGATAATGTTAAGTCCGAGAGATCGAGTAACAGATACATTAAATTAGAATCGACAAGACAAGAAGAACCTACATAGAACGAGGACACTTGTGACAGTCAGACGAAATTAAGTTTAGCGCCCAACTCCCCTATGAAGCCCTCGTATGGACACCGTTAGAGAAAAGAAAACGGGGAAGACCAAGAGAGACCCTGCGTAGAAACATCATCAGAGAGGGCTCATTCAACTGCCAAACAAACATCCAAGATTTACAACAGATGGTAGCGAACCGCCAGAAATGGAGTGCCATGACTTCTGCCCTATGCGCCGCTTTGGGCTCAAGAGGAAAGACTAACTAACTAACCAAACTTAACATTTTTAACACAACTGTATGAATCAGGCACATGGACAACGACTAAAACAATTATTAATAAACTACAGACTAAACTCAAGGAAAGAATCAAACACATGCTAGTGAAATAGTTCCCTGCCACAGGATTTTGCACACATTAAAAGAACGTAATAGTGGTGTGAGTGGGAATCCCCTTGTCTATAACTCACACCACCAACGAAATATAGGGATCTAAAACGCACGGAGGAGAGAATTAGTGACATGAATGAATAACATGTGGAAGAAATGGATGAAGTTGAGAGAGACAGCAACGGATACAACGGAATGGCCCGTGTTGGTTGCGAGCCAACGTTGTCCACTTCTGAAGCCGCCTCCATATTCACGGTTCGCTATACAACACTCAACGGCCCAGGCGCCATATTGCCTTCCTGGCACCCATTTCACAGCTGAAGCTGCATTTTTGCGGGCGACAAGGGCGAGCAGGCACTTCTTCTTTCTTACCATTGAGTTCGTGGGTTGCGTCCCCCTTTCTCTGGCCCTTCTTTATTCTGCAGAATGCGGCTTTCGCTTGCCTTTCCGTTCTGTCTCCAGTCTGCTGTCGCTGGTTGGTTGTGATGACGGGACCTCTTCTTATTTGTTATAGTCCATGCTGTGACGTTTGGTCATCATGTCCTCCCACATCTGTCTCTAGTACAATCACTTGTGATACAGATGTTCCTCCATGTCACCATGTCGAACTATCCACTATACTTTCTCATGGTCGCCTTCGCATCTTTTCTCCTTTTATTGTCCCTCTTTTCCCTTCTCATGATGTGCCGGTAGAATGTTGATTGTTTTCTTCTAACGTTTGTAACCAGCTCTCATTGTGAGTTGTTGTTACTGTTGTCTTCCACTTATACCGACGTGGGGAGGCGTTATTGAAGTTTCAGCGACTGTGACTAGAACCGTTGCCTACAATTTTCTCCATGATTCATGAGCAGTAATTTGCTAGGATCAAGTAAATTATCTACCAGTTTGCCAGAACTGTCATATGTTCCTTATTTACTTAACCATTTTATATTTCCTACTACCACCATGCCCCAATCACGGACATTCTCTGCTACTACCACCATGTCACACTCACGGACATTCTCTGCTACTACCACCATGTCACACTCACGGACATTCTCTGCTACTACCACCATGTCACACTCACGGACATTCTCTGCTACTACCACCATGTCACACTCACGGACAGACTCTATTACTACCACCATGTCACACTCACGGACAGACTCTACTACTACCACCATGTCACACTCACGGACAGACTCTGCTACTACCACCATGTCACACTCACGGACATTCTCTACTACTACTACCATGTCCCACTCACGGACAGACTCTGCTAATACCACCATGTCACACTCATGGACAGACTCTACTACTATTACCATGTCACACTCACGGACATTCTCTGCTACTACCACCATGTCACACTCTCGGACAGACTCTGCTAATACCACCATGTCACACTCATGGACAGACTCTGCTAATACCACCATGTCACACTGACGGACATTCTCTACTACTACCACCATGTCACACTCACGGACAGACTCTGCTACTACCACCATGTCACACTCACGGACATTCTCTGCTACTACCACCATGTCACACTCACGGACATTCTCTGCTACTACAACCATATCACATTCACGGACAGACTCTACTACTACCACCATGTCACACTCACAGACAGACTCTACTACCACCACCATGTCATACTCACGGACAGACTCTACTACTACCACCATGTCACACTCACGGACAGACTCTGCAACTACCACCATGTCACACTCATGGACAGACTCTGCTACTACAACCATATCACATTCACGGACAGATTCCACCATGTCACACTCATGGACAGACTCATGGACAGACTCTGCTACTACTATTATGTCACACTCACTATATACAACCACATACATAATTTTTAATTAATCTGCAGATTTTCCATGATTCGCTACATTGCATCAGGACTGGCTCGATATATTTATTGAAAACTGTTTTCTCGCCGTTATTTTACAGTGAAATATTATGTAATATATTCTTCATCATGATCCATTCTGCTTGTCCTTAGGTAATTCTGCATTTAATGTCTCTGATGCATCAGATGTATAGACTGAACGAATAAACTGCTCCCCAGGCAACATTTACACAAGACAAAATCTAAATAAAATGTGTATCATGCTGTTACCCAAACGTTGTGATATCCTCCGGATGTTCGGAGTTGATGCACTCTGTTAAAATTTTCCTGTGGTAGTCTATGAAAGAAAAAGAAAGAAATGGCAAACTGCCGAACGTAAACGTTGCCAAGACGTCAACAGCAGCTGAAAAATGCTGGTGTTGACTGCAATGTCCTGTAAATAGGATATGCAACACACACACACACACACACACACACACACACACACACACACACAAACACACACACACACACACACACACACACACACACACACACACACACACCAGCGACCGAGTTATCTTGAAATATATGAAGGCCAACACCAGTTGGCAGGACACATGATGGTTGTGATGACAATAATTACAAGTCAAGAAGTCTTGTCCTCGCATGAGCAGTCTTGGGTATATGATGCTAACGCCATATTTTTATAGATACATCGGCACGAGAAGGGTAATATGGACAATAACATGCCGGCCGCGTTTACTTCCAGAAAATTTCCAAGTACCAATGGTAGTATGGGTCTCCTGGATTGTCGCACAGAAAGGTTTAGATTTCAGTTGTGAGATATGAATGTTGTCCATATTCCATAGTTGTGGGTTTAGGTGGATAATAAACCTGGCCTCATCACGATAATTCACTGAAAGGTGTCGAATTGGCCGTTCGTCGAAGTACACTTGTTCCTGCGGCGATAGGTTTTCATTATTTGGAGATGACGCGTTGGAATCTGGGTATGGTAACTATGAGTTTCACTTTGTATTATGGCTTGTGCTTCTTCAATATATAGGATGCCAATCAATATTTCTGAATTGGTTTAAGTGCTGAACAATGTATGAGCCTGTATGCTCTTTAAAAATGTCTTAAAAGTCGAGAGGATCAACTTCATTGCACCGGGTTTTATCCCGTATGGCTTGGTCCCTGTCAGTAGGACGACCTGCCGAAAGTGTCGCACAAAGCACGAACTCCGTAGCTCCAGCGACAAACCCCGGGAGTCTCAGAGAAAAATGCACTCGTGAAACGGAACACGTAGCCCGGAATCGAACCCATAACCTTCGGAGCGCGAGGCAGACGAATTGATCACTTCACCACGGAGAATCCCTTCCTGTATGTTCTGTTGTTAGTTGACCTTAAAACATAAAGTTGCTTCTGTCGTTTTGTTGTTTCTTTCTGCGATACAGCACATGTAACCACCCACAGACACCGAAGATATATATTTACACAATTTAGTACTCATTTCACTAGAGCAGGCGAGCCACGTGTTGCAAGGTGTAAGCAATACCGCCCAGCAGAGTCGTGCTAACTTCAGAACGGATGTAACTTACATCGCTCAAGGCGATGCATCGTTGTAGATGTTGGATCGTGCATTAAGTCCATAGAGGTTAAACCGTGGATATTTAACCTGTGTTCAACCTTGCTTGTGATTATTGGTGATATGTATTTCTCCATTGTGTGCGTGTGTGTGTGCGTGCCTTTTCCTGGTTGATTTAATTACGATGCAGGATTTGCTTTCTGGATTGTCTGCGCAATATTCGTCACGATGGAATATGACAATTTTCGTACAGTGGTAGCGTTTGTGCAATCGTGGTTTTAATTTCAGAATATTACTGCTTTCACTGAGATATACAAATGGTTTGTGGCATGCAGAGTAGCATACTTTACTGTTTTTGTAATAGCCAGAGTTCAATCCTGGTGGGAGAAGGCGTGTCATGTGAACATAATATGTAATTTATTACCGTAATGTAAAAGCGCCGGTTTCCCTGGCATAGGGTTTATCGTCTTTCTCTGTAATCCTGTATATTCACGTAAGGAACATAACCTGCGCCAGAATTGGTAGCGGTTCTCGCCGGGTTGGTAACTTACAGGGTATGTGAGCCGAACGCTCAGAAAGCAATGACAAACTACTGAGCGTAATCTTGCCAAGAAATCAACAATCAGCTGAAAGATGCTGATGTTGACAGCGATGTCCTGTAAAGGATCTGCGAAAAAATAAATGTAAAAGCGATGAAAGGTGGCGCATTAGCTTAGTCGCTAGGGAACTACACTGATAATGTCATGGGCGCGACGGGACGAGGTGTTAGAAGTTTGCGTTGTTAGTCCACTAAAGTCCAAGGAAAGACTACTTATTCCTCTGTGCACTCCGTCCTTTACAATACGATGGTCATAGCATATCACGGACTCATAGTTTCTGCTTTTTTTTTTTTTTTTTAAATCGGGGGTGTATAATTTGTCGATATCAATGTAGGAAACTGATAAGTAAATAATATCGTGAGGTGTACATGCAACGAGGTATACGGGTGGAAAGTGTATCTCTTGTTTACATCTGCACGTAGTAGAAATGTCACTCCATGTCATGTGATGTCATTCAACCAGAACATTTTGTTTTCGAAATTACCATATACCTTAACACCGGGTCTTAAGTAGATAGTAAGACGATATGTCCTTGACTTTCACATCTACTTGCCTCTCTCACCATTATAACTCTCTCATCTATATGTCTCTCTCACATACATGCCTCTCTCACCTATATGCCTCTCTCACCTATACGCCTCTCTCACCTATATGCTTCTCTCATCTATATGTCTCTTTCATCTATATGCCTCTCTCACCTATATGCCTCTCTCACCTATATGCCTCTCTCACCTACATGCCTCTCTCACCTATACGCCTCTCTCACACACATGCCTCTCTCACCTATATGCCTCTCTCACCTGTATGCCTCTCTCACATATAATATGCCTCTCTCGCGTACATGCGTCTCTCACCTATATGCTTCTCTCACGCATATGCCTTTCTCACCTATATGCCTCTCTCACCTATCTGCCTCTCTCACCTATCTGCCTCTCTCACCTATCTGCCTCTCTCACATATCTGCCTCTCTCACCTATATGCCTCTCTCACCTATCTGCCTCTCTCACATATCTGCCTCTCTCACCTATATGCCTCTCTCACCTATCTGCCTCTCTCACATATCTGCCTCTCTCACCTATATGTCTCTCTCACCTATCTGCCTCTCTCACATATCTGCCTCTCTCACCTATCTTCCTCTCTCACATATCTGCCTCTCTCACCTATATGCCTCTCTCACCTATATGCCTCTCTCACCTATATGTCTCTCTCACCTATCTGCCTCTCTCACCTGTATGCCTCTCTCACCTATATGCCTCTCTCACATATCTGCCTCTCTCACCTATCTGCCTCTCTCACATATCTGCCTCTCTCACCTATATGCCTCTCTCACCTATATGCCTCTCTCACCTATATGCCTCTTTCACCTATCTGCCTCTCTCACATATCTGCCTCTCTCACATATATGCCTCTCTCACCTATATGCCTCTCTCGCCTACCTGCCTCTCTCACCTATATGCCTCTCTCACATATCTGCCTCTCTCACCTATATGCCTCTCTCACATATCTGCCTCTCTCACCTATATGCCTCTCTCACATATCTGCCTCTCTCACCTATATGCCTCTCTCACATATATGCCTCTCTCACCTATCTGCCTCTCTCACCTATCTGCCTCTCTCACCTATATGCCTCTCTCACCTATCTGCCTCTCTCACCTATATGCCTCTCTCACATATCTGCCTCTCTCACCTATCTGCCTCTCTCACCTATCTGCCTCTCTCACCTATATGCCTCTCTCACCTATCTGCCTCTCTCACATATCTGCCTCTCTCACCTATATGCCTCTCTCACATATCTGCCTCTCTCACCTATCTGCCTCTCTCACCTATATGCCTCTCTCACCTATATGCCTCTCTCACCTATATGCCTCTATCACATATCTGCCTCTCTCACCTATATACCTCTCTCACATATATGCCTCTCTCACCTATCTGCCTCTCTCACCTATCTGCCTCTCTCACCTATATGCCTCTCTCACCTATATGCCTCTCTCACCTATATGCCTCTCTCACATATCTGCCTCTCTCACCTATCTGCCTCTCTCACATATCTGCCTCTCTCACCTATATGCCTCTCTCACCTATCTGCCTCTCTCACCTATATGCCTCTCTCACCTATATGCCTCTCTCACATATCTGCCTCTCTCACCTATCTGCCTCTCTCACATATCTGCCTCTCTCACCTATATGCCTCTCTCACCTATATGCCTCTCTCACCTATCTGCCTCTCTCACCTATCTGCGTCTCTCACCTATATGCCTTTCTCACCTATCTGCCTCTCTCACCTATATGCCTCTCTCACCTATATGCCTCTCTCACCTATCTGCCTCTCTCACCTATCTGCCTCTCTCACCTATCTGCCTCTCTCACCTATCTGCCTCTCTCACCTATCTGCCTCTCTCACCTATCTGCCTCTCTCACCTATCTGCCTCTCTCACCTATATGCCTCTCTCACCTATCTGCCTCTCTCACCTATCTGCCTCTCTCGCCTATCTGCCTCTCTCACCTATATGCCTCTCTCACCTATCTGCCTCTCTCACCACGGTTTGTGGACAAGGCTCTCTTTTCCTTGCTGGGTCATGCTATTTCATGTCCAGATGTCTACAGTGTACCAATGTCATGTCCAGATGTCTACAGTGTACCAATGTCATGTCCCGGTGTCTACAGTGTACCAATGTCATGTCCCGGTGTCTAAAGTGTACCAATGTCATGTCCCGGTGTCTACAGTATACCAATGTCATGTCCCGGTGTCTACAGTGTACCAATGTCATGTCCCGGTGTCTACAGTGTACCGATGACATGTCCCGGTGTCTACAGTGTACCGATGTCATGTCCAGGTGTCTACAGTGTACCAATGTCATGCCCCGGTGTCTACAGTGTACCAATGTCATGTCCCGGTGTCTACAGTGTACCAATGTCATGTCCAGGTGTCTACAGTGTACGTGCCCAATTTCATGTTGTTCCACCCCTGCCTCTTCTCCAAGAAAGCACGCATTACATCACTGTCCTTTCCAAACAAATGTGACGTCACATATAGCACAAGCATTTCGTATCTGTTTATAAGTCAGTTCTCTTCGATTTTCAGATCTCGTGGAATGTCAGTATTCCTTTTCAGGGTCCACGATATTCTAAGAACTTTTCTGTAGCATGTAAATTCTAAATCCCCTAATTTCTATTTTAGCAATTGCGTATAGTTCACTGACTTACACCCGTCTATTGCCACAGACATGATGCGAATTCTGAAACCTTTCAGCTTAATGTGTTTGTTTTGTGCCACAGTTTCTATGACATTGTAATCCTCATTGTTGCTGCAATGAGCCAAGACATTCAGAGGCGCTGGTATTTTCAGATTCTTCCATCTTGATTATAATTAGTATAGAAAGAGGTAGCCGGTCTCTCTGGCTGTGGGGTTACAACACTTTCTCTCTGTAATCCCGTTTATCACGCAGAGTCTCGCAGCGGAGCGAGAACTGAGGTGGTTCGACCCCCGCTCGTGACTTGCGGATACTGAGCCGGCCGCTCAGAAAGCAATGGCAAACTACTGAGCGTAATCTTGCCAAGAGATCAACAGACAGCTGAAAGATGCTGCTGTTGACAGCTAAGTCCTGTAAAAGGATACGCAAACATTTCTATTTCTATAGAAAGAGGTAATTCAAAATCTGCACACAAAAGAAACAGCACAGCAATACAAAGAAATCTGCAATCCACTAGACGACAGTGAGTTACATTATCAACAACGACAGAGCTGAGTAAAGTTGAGTTGAGTCAAGAAAGAAGAAAGCACTCAGGGCATTCCCATGCGTGCTTCGTTCTCATCTTTAACCACCAGCGAAGTGTTCCATTACTATCGGTACCAGCTGATATCTGAGTATGTGTTCGTCTAGCAGTTACTCGGAGAAGTGAGTGTCGGCCATATTATTTGGTCTCTCCCTGCCGTTCCATTCTCTCCAGGCCATGATAATATATATGTTCTTCCACACTATACACAAGACCATGAGTACCTCTACCACATATGTCTTATCCTGCACCCAATATTCCACCGAGAGGTGTAGATCCAGCCAGTCTGTCCGTCTGCTCATCTCCCAACACACTAGCAAGCACTGGTGGAGAAGATCTCACGGATGCTCCCTATCTTGTATTTTTTAATGTATGTATGCCATCCTAAACGAGGCAGACATATCTTCACCCTGCTCAACATGCTCAATCGCGGCAAGCATGTTCTAATTATCCGCCAGCCAGCGGAACGCCGCAGTGACTGCCTGTACCTCCATTCTCATACCATAAGTTATGGTATTATATGCCAGGCTCTCATGCAATAAACGCTGTCCATTAACCTTTGATATGAAACCCATGGGACGTCTTTTGCCTCTTAACATACAGCCATCCGTGTAGATGATTACATCACCTGGGCGCGAATTCTGGTGTATTACACTGCCTGCTGGCCAATTCCTATGCTCCGGACAACGTGTCATTATGATCGTGCACAGATAACGACACTTGTTCTAGCTTTCTAACCCATTCCATCCGCTCCCAAAATTATAGTAGGCTGGTCTTTTATACATATTTGCCTGTATATTTTCCTGAATCTACCTGAAGCCTTATCTGCACCCAACTCACTCCTGAAATAATCACATGTAGCTTTTTAGCTGTCTCAGGGATCTTGAGCTCCACTACTTTCTCCTTAGTAAACTTTTCCTTTTCTACAGTTCCTCTTGTGTGCATTTTGGTTTCCGCCGTAATTTTTGCAAGTGCTTAATTGCAGCTCTCCTTGACTTCCATACAAGATGTACTTCGAAAGTACACCATGTGGGTTGATTTAAAGTAAGTCTCGCGTTTTAACACATGCCTTCTTTCAGAGGCCTCCAATAAGGGTATTGTGTCTCTTGTAATTTAAGGCTCTGAGTACTATTGTAACCTCTTGAATTTGCAGATTTTGAAATCAAAACCGAACAGGGCAGGTATTCACTTCTATGACCCCCCCCCCCCCCCTGTGACATGTTGGGAGTTGGAAGCAGTACCCACTCTGACTTACCCCACAATGAAGTAAAGCTATGAGGATGGGACTGATTTCATTTGGAGGGGATGGGTTCTTGGAAGCCAAAGTGACCCATAATAGCTCTGGAAATCTAGGAGTTTTCCCAGGAAAATTAATTTCTTCCCTCCAAAATCTTCCTTCCCGGAAAGAGAAACTTAATTAGCTCGAGAGTCCCCCACCTATGATCATTTTCCCTTTTAGGTGAAATGGTCACAGGAATTAATAAAATGTAAAGTTCCCTTTTCTGAGTAACCTGGAACCTGGGAGATTACAATAGGACATAATTTAGCTGTCTATTAGTGTTTAACCAGTCACCTGTAGTTCCAGATACTACCTTTATGTGAAGTAGTTTCACTAACTAAACACATAGATAATAAAATGTTTTGTCACACCACAATGTATTTGACAGAAGAATGCAGGAACAGTTAATTTTGTTTATTGATCAAAATAAAAACCCGTGGAAGTAACAAGTGATGCATTATGACATATGAACAAACATATTAGTCTACAGGATCAGGTTCCAAAAACACAATGGAGATTAAAACTCCTGAAAAGATCTATTGTTGTTCTGGCATTTCATCACTGGACCACTCTGGACCACCTAACAATGTCTCTGCACTATAACACTGTTCTTTTTGTGAAACTTCCATGAATCTGTAAGTGATTTGGAATAAACAAATCTACACATATTCCGGAGAACTTTGTGGAATGAATAACTTATGATAACAGTTCTTTCGTATGAAATTGTCTATCAGACTTCAGCTTTAAATTAGTAATTTGCAAGTCTCTTGTGAATTATAAAATTGATCCAAATGATCTTATAAAGTCTCTATAATCAGATTATGTCATTTCTCCATGAAGCAAAGCTCAGTTTTGGGCACAGTTCAATGAAGACTCTTTTGATCAGATCAACTCCTGACAACAGATCTCTTGTGCACCTAATTCTTACTGAACAGCTCATGATTTGCAGTCCCATGGTACATTATTGGACAATGATCTGCAACTCTGGATCATGACAATCTGCGAACACCGCCATCCTCACCTGAGGTGGATAAACATGATGAACACATTTATATCTAGCCAAAGGATGATAATTCTCCAGTGGACAATAATGAAAAGGGTTTACAGACATGAGTTACAGAAGGTAGCAGATTCAGGAAGTACCTACAAGTTAAGAGCTACAGTGTCTCTCCTTGTACTGGCATTACACATCAGCAATTATATTGGGCAAGCTTTCTTTTACTGCACTTGTACATAGTGGCCTGTTGGCTGATGTTCTCACAGAGGACACAGACACAGTGACTGACAAGGCTAGAAAAGAATGATGGAGAGTAAATGATGAGATGTACCCAGCATATCTGATCCCTACATAGTAATGGAACAGAATAGGATGATTGTTCATCTCATACATATTAACTCATGTTACCAATCAGTGCTGCCACCATTGTTTTAGTCTGCCTGGATACTTTCCTGTTTATACCGTCTCACCTCTTCTGTCATTTCCTTTACTTACTTCTTCTGACACTGGGGTGATATTTCCCCCTGACAGTTTAGAAGTGCTTATGCATGAAAGCATATTATGTCCTTTACTTACTCCGTCAAACAGGGTGATGGTTTAATCAACTACATTCCACATGTTGCATCAAAGTAATAATGTAAAGAAACATACATTAAATATTTCACTCTAAAGTTAATATAAGTAACATATAATTGGTATGAATGTGGAGGTCTATGTGAAATGTTCCTTATGAGGATTTCCACTGCCTCTCAATCAATAACACACATATATATATATATATATATATATATATATATATATATATATATATATATATATATATATATATATATATATATATATATATATATACAGAGTGAAAGAAAGATGAGACACCACATTGTACTCATTCTCTCAAACTAACACCATTTTTCTTTTATTCGTTCACTTGAGTGCCGGTGTTGGGCTGTTAGCTGGACTGTGGTTCGTCAGAGTGCTAAATGCTTGTTCGAATTAATCACAGCAGTATAAATACTGGACCAGTCATGGATGCTAAACAGTTACACACACATTCTGTCTTCACGCCACGAACATATAAGATAAGAGGTAGAGTCTTTCATTCCTCCTTCTCACATTCGCGTGTGTTGGCCGTTCGCTGTGGATTGCAACTAAGGCGACACCTAGAGTACACAGATCATAGTTTATCCTGTACTAACCTGCTCTGAACGCAGTCAGACAGCTAGTAGTTTAGGAGTAGCAGTATGGGCTTAAGTGCCTCTTTTCACAGCCTAAGGCATAGTGATTGTACAGCAACTCTTCTGGAAACGAAAGATAGAGGGCGTCAGATATCTACATCAGCGCTGGCAGAGAGTAACCATCTTGGGACTGGTTGAAAGTTGGTGGCTAATAGAATTCTTCTAATAGAAGAATAAATATATATATATACATATATATTATGTTATATATGTATATATATATATATATATATATATATATATATATATATATATATACATATATATTATGACTGAGCTACCGTATAACAGTAGACGGTACTACCTGGTTTCTGTTAGCGCTGAACGTTGGGCGGCGCTTACCAAACCCGACACCCCACATTGTGCCAACGGCTTCGGGCGGAAGAGCGCAATTGGGAGGGTACAAGCCTTACCCTGGTGCGAGGAAATGCAAGCTAAAGACAAAATTGTCATGGCAGGGCAGACCAGGCCCTAAGCCTTGGTTGGCGACTGGTCTAGGATCGAAGCTCCGACAGGCGGACAGTTAGAGCATTGCTTTGCTGATCCGGCAGCTGCTGCAGCTTGTCTTGTTCCAGATGTAGGGGTGTTACCTTTCCTCTGGAGTGAACTAGGCAGGCCGAGAGAGGGATCATGCTGCATGGGCAACACATGATCTCTATATTTTAGCCCAGGCTTTGTGCTATGGAGAGACCAATATTGACGATGTGAGAAAAACGGCTGTGATTGATGCCGAACTCAATCGTCTTAACATTGATATTGCTGGCCTGCAGGAGACTCGCCTCGCTGAGGAAGGGTCACTCAGGGAAAACAACTACACCTTTTTCTGGAAGGGTAGAGGGCAGGCAGAAAAAAGGCAACACGGTGTGGGCTTTGCAGTGAAGAATTCGCTACTGGGAATGATTGAAATTCCAGCAGGAGGAAATGAAAGACTATTATCCCTGCGCTTGGCAACCTCTTGTGGGTTTGCCACCATTATTACTGCATATGCACCGACACTCGATTCCTCTGATGATGTGAAGGATTTGTTCTATGAGGAGTTAGACTCCGTGATCAAGGCAGTTCCAAAATCTGACTACATGTATATGCTCGGTGATTTCAATGCTCGTGTGGGCAAGGACTCGAGTTCATGGCCAGTGTCCCTTGGAAAATACAACATCGGTCGCATGAATGAAAATGGGCAAAGGCTGCTGGAGCATTGCACCAGTAATGACCTATGTATTACAAACTCTTTTTTTTAAAACAAAAGAGATGCATAAGGTCACATGGAAACATCCAAGATCCGGCCATTGGCACCAGCTGGACTTCATCATCACACGGAGACAACATCTGAACCATATATCATTGACTCGTAGTTACCACAGTGCTGACTGTGATACAGATCATTCTTTGGTTGTTGCAAGAGTTAGACTGAGACCAAAGAGAATCTACACAGCTAAACACAAATCTAGCCCCAGGATTAATATTATTAACACTCATGATCCTGAAAAGTGCTTTCAGTTTCAACAGCAACTTGAAGACGCTTTCACTGATACACCAGAAAATTGTACAGTAAATGAAAAGTGGGGTCAAATTAAGGAAACTCTTTATAAAACTGCCGTAGGGGTTTACGGCACTGTGGATCATAAGAGGCAGGACTGGTTTGCGGCCAACAGCGAGACTCTGCAGCCCTTGATTGATAAGAAGAAGAAAGCTCTCTTAAGAAACAAGGAAAGACCAACGCGTAACACTCTGAGTGAGCTAAGGCAAGCTAGGAAGGATGTGCAAAAGGCTGCCAGGCAGTGTGCAAATGATTATTGGATCAAGTTATGTGAGTCCATTCAAATCGCAAGTGATAAGGGAGATATAAGAAGCATGTATGAAGGAATAAAGCCTGTGGTCCAGTGATCAAAAGAAGTGCACCGCTGAAAACCTTGACTGGAGAAGTCATCACTGATAAGAAACAGCAGATGGACAGATGGGTAGAGCACTATTTGGAGCTTTACTCAAGTGAGACCAAACTAGCGGATGATGCCCTTAACGCCATAGAGGCTCTACCAATTCTTGACCACCTGGACACACTTCCCACCATAACAGAAGTTAAGTGTGCTATAAATGAACTTGCATCGGGCAAGGCTCCAGGTAAGGATGGGATTCCAATAGAGGTTATCAGGAGTGGGCAAGACACACTCACTCTACAGATCCACCAGCTAATAGAGCTATGCTGGCGTGAAGGACAAGTCCCACAGGATTTCAAAGATTCAAACATCATAACGCTGTACAAGAACAAGGGTGATCGGAGCGACTGTAACAACTATAGGGGTATCTCACTTCTGTGTATTGTTGGAAAAGTATTTGCCAGAATTGTTCTGCGCAGACTTCAAGTCCTAGGAGATCAAGTCTACCCCGAATCACAGTGTGGCTTTCGACAGAACCGGTCTACCACTGATATGATATTCTCATTGCGACAAATGCAAGAAAAATGCAGTGAACAGAATCAACCACTGTTTATTGCCTTCATCGACCTCACAAAGGCATTTGATTTGGTCAGTCGTGAGGGTCTGTTCAAGGCACTAAAGAAGATTGGCTGCCCACCAACTCTTCTGTCCATTGTGGAATCGTTCCACACAGGCATGAAAGGTATAATCAAGTTTGATGGTGCAACTTCTGAAGAATTTGAAATCAAGAGTGGAGTTAAGCAAGGTTGTGTACTAGCTCCCACCCTCTTTGGAATATACTTTTCACTTCTACTGAAATATGCATTTCGTGATCAGGATGGTGGTATATACATTCACTCACGCTCAGATGGCGGCCTCTACAATGCTCAGAGATTGAAGGCTAAGACCAAAATTAGGAGGGTACTGATCAGAGAGTTGCTTTTTGCAGATGATGCTGCAGTTACGACCCACTCTGAGGAAGAATTGCAATGTCTACTATCTGCATTCTCCAATGCTTGTTCTGAATTTGGTTTAACAATTAGCAAAAAGAAGACACAGATTATGTCGCAAGGTGCACATGGGGTACCATCAATCTTTATTGACGACGCCGAACTAGAGATAGTAGACCATTTTACATATCTAGGATCAATGGTAAATAGCAAATTATCCCTAGATCAGGAAATCAACATCCGGATTGGTAAGGCAGCAACAACAATGAACAGGTTAAGAAAAAGAGTCTGGGAGAAGAGGAAGCTTACTGCCAAAACAAAAGTCCTTGTCTATCAAGCCTGTGTCCTTAGTACTCTTCTCTATGGCAGTGAAACCTGGACAACTTACTCACACCAAGAGAACAATTTAAACAGCTTTCATATGCGGTGTCTGCGAAGAATTCTTGGTATTAAGTGGCAAGACAAAATCACAAATACTGAAGTATTGGAAAGATCAGGTTGTGTGACAGTTTATTCCATGCTCAGTCTTCGTAGACTTAGATGGATAGGACATCTTAGGAGGATGGATGATGGTAGAATACCAAAGGATATCTTTTTTGGTGAATTACAGATGGGTAAGAGATCTCAGGGTCGGCCTCTACTACGATACAAAGATGTGTGTAAGCGGGACATGATTGATACAGGCATTGATAATGCACATTGGGAGCAAGTCGCCGCTGAACGTGTTGCATGGAGGGCAAACATCAGAAATGGAATAAAGTCAAAGGAGAAAATAATTGCAGAAAAGTCACACACCAAGCGTTTGAGACGTAAGATGGTGCATGATGGTGGAAATGACCATGTGTTCACATGCACCCACTGTGAAAGGACATTTACAGCGCAAATTGGCCTTATCAGTCACACTCGCTACCGCCATAGTTAAAAGTTATTATGCCTTTTTAGAGCACAAACTATCGTCTGTCAAGACGGCAAGGTGCCAATGAATATATATATATATATATATATATATATATATATATATATATATATTCGTGCCGGAACTTACACATACACACACACACACACACTCTCATACTTAAAGCTTTACCTGACTCAGAAATAAACAAACTCAGGCATAATTTAGTCTGAAGCTTTCCTTCTGAATCAGGATGAGGGACATACAGAGACCTAAACCACATCTGGATTCTATGCCGGTCGATCTGCCTGTGCTGACAGTTAGCGTCGCTGGACCCAAAACATTTCGCGGGCGACGCGATTATTCTAGGTTAACCAATGCATAGAACAGGCTTAGACCACATGATCTGTCCATCATTGGGTGTCACAGCTATTAATAATGTTGGCGCTACATTCCTAGCATTCCAATTCTCCCTAGTGCAAACCTTTAGTGAGAAGTGTGTTTTGAAGTTGTGATGTGCAGATGTGAACAAGACGGAGTGCGCAATCATGCGACACCCCCCCCCCCCCCCACAACAGTCCTTTACGTTACCGATACAGCCGATTAAGTGGAAAGTTCCAGATCAATAGCTGTTTCTGCGTCTCCGGGTCTCTTTGCCATTCTAGTTGACCTCCGTCTAGTGGTTACACACCTGCTTCACACGCCAGTGATCCGGGGTTTGTTTCCGGGTCTGGTCAAGGATATGCACTACTGACGAGCTCAAACGAGAGCGAAACTCGAGTAAAGTGCTTCCACATTGACGTGAATAGGCCTTAGGTTCATACCAGAATACGATCAGCGTTGCCAGTAGTGGGTTGTGCTCAATATTTAAATCTCAAATCCCAAAACAACCAAATAAATCAACTCCGTCATTAAGGCAGATCACCTCAGGCCCAGTAATGACACTTTCAAGGGCGTTCTCCTATCAGGGTTTCCCCATGTAAACAAATTATCTGCCCCGACCGTTAAAATCCCCATAGTCGAGAAGCCTGCCGTCTGAGATTTCCCCCAGCTCCCTGAGTCAGTCCCAATGTGACAGCAGAGTCCACCGCAACATATGCATTTATTATGTTGCAAATAATGCCTCTAATCTGCATTTGCATCCAGTGAACCCCCTTTTGATTCATCTCTAGTACTATAAGCCTCACTCCCTGCCTCACCAACAAACCGTGTCCATGTTTGCTCTGAGAAAATGGTCAATGTAACCGATTATCCAGGACTCTTCAGGGCTTTCCCACACCTTCCCTACAGTAACCTGCCCTATAGACATCGTGTATATACCTTACAACAAGTCTATGATACTCATCAACTCATCTCATCATGTTCCTCTTCTACCTTGCGGTGTCGAGGTGAAGTATAAACAGCGGTAGAGTGCCCGCTTATGGGCTTCATGTATCGATATTTCCATGGACTCTGTTATTCCCTGCGTCCATCCTTTACATGATCGGCCTCTTCCTCTGCTTCCCTCTGGTCTGTACATCATTGCTTGTTGTGGTATACTGTTAGTTGGTAACCTACTTGCAAAATGGCCAAACCATTTTATTTGCTGCCTTCTAATAAAATCTAGTGTAGCTACAACCCCCACTTTAGTCCTGATTTCTTCATTTCTGATCTTATCTCTTCTTGATTCATTGAGTATTCTTCTCAGGAATATAATTTCCGTTGTTGTGATATTTCTTTTCTCTTTTTCTGTCATTGTCCAGGTTTGGCATTGGTAACATTAAGTTGGTAAGAAGATTGTGTTGTAAAGTGCTTTCTTTGTAGTCATTAATACATGTTTTCCTTTAGTATTGGTGCCATTTGTCCAATGAGTTGGTTTGCCTTATTACATCTATTTTCGATGTCGTCTTTTGATTTGCCATTTGATGATATTACTTCGTAGGTACTTGAAACCCTTTACTTGTTTCAAGGGATGTTTGTTTAGGGGAATCGTTGTTGCTTTTTCTTCAATAGTGAAATGCCTCTGTATTGTGCGCAGTCTCTTTTGCTCCCTTTGTTTTTCCAACTTGGAATAATTATGGCGTTTCCCCAGTCTCGTGGTATCTTTTGTTCTACCCAAACATGGTTATGATACTATACAAACAATAATAATAATAAAATAAAAATAAGTTATACTATTCGTTGTGTCGTAGTATAACTTACTTTTATTTTATCATTTGTTGCGTGGATATTATCATTAATTATTTTCCCCTGGAATTTACATTTTCCATAGTGGAGTTCGTTGTATGGTATGTGCACTTTGTCTCTATTTCTCTCACTTTTTTTTTCGCTGGAGTGACACATACCTAACTGTTTTTATGTCCTGTTAAATTCCTGAAGCAGGATGACGTCTGAGTCATCAATCAACCTCTCCAGTACCAGCCCGCTCTGCCTGGTACTACAGTTCCAATAGCCTACTCTGACATAACAGTTCCTATAACCTGCCCTGACATGCCAGTTCCAATAGCCTACCTTGACATAACAGTTCCAATAGCCTACCCTGACATGCTAGTTCCAATAGCCTACCCTGACATGCCAGTTCCAATAGCCTACCTTGACATGACAGTTCCAATAGCCTACCCTGACATGACAGTTCCAATAGCCTACCCTGACATGCCAGTTCCAATAGCCTACCCTGACATGCCAGTTCCAATAGCCTACCTTGACATAACAGTTCCAATAGCCTACCCTGACATGCCAGTTTCAATAGCCTACCCTGACATGCCAGTTCCAATAGCCTACTCTGACATGGCAGTTACAATAGCCTACAATGACATGACAGTTCCAATAGCCTACCATGACATGACAGTTCCAATAGCCTACGCAGACATGCCAGTTCCAATAGCCTACCCTTACATGACAGTTCCAATAGCCTACTCTGGCATGCCAGTTCCAATAGCCTACCCTGGCATGCCAGTTCCAATAGCCTACCCTGACATGCCAGTTCCAAATGCCTACTCTGACATGGCAGTTACAATAGCCTAGAATGACATGACAGTTCCAATAGCCTACCCTGATATGCCAGTTCCAATAGCCTAACCTGACATGCCAGTTCCAATAGCCTACCCTGACATGCCAGTTCCAATAGCCTACCCTGACATGGCAGTTACAATAGCCTACCCTGACATGGCAGTTACAATAGCCTACCCTGACATGGCAGTTACAATAATCTACCCTGACATGGCAGTTGCAATAGCCTACCCTGACATGGCAGTTACAATAGCCTACCCTGACATGCCAGTTCCAATAGCCTACCCTGACATGCCAGCATGCCAGTTCCAATAGCCTACCCTGACATGACAGTTCCAATAGCCTACCCTGACATAACAGTTCCAATAGCCTACCCTGACATAACAGTTACAATAGCCTACCCTGACATGCCAGCATGCCAGTTCCAATAGCCTACCCTGACATAACAGTTCCAATAGCCTACCCTGACATAACAGTTCCAATAGCCTACCCTGACATGCCAGTTCCAATAGCCTACCCTGACATGCCAGTTCCAATAGCCTACCCTGACATAACAGTTCCAATAGACAACCCTGACATAACAGTTACAATAGCCTACCCTGACATGCCAGTTCCAATAGCCTACCCTGACATGCCAGCATGCCAGTTCCAATAGCCTACCTTGACATAACAGTTCCAATAGCCTACCCTGACATAACAGTTCCAATAGCGTACCTTGACATGCCAGTTCCAATAGCCTACCCTGACATGCCAGTTCCAATAGCCTACCCTGACATAACAGTTCCAATAGCCTACCCTGACATGCCAGTTCCAATAGCCTACCCTGAATTAACAGTTCCAATAGCCTACCCTGACATAACAGTTACAATAGCCTACCCTGACATGCCAGCATGCCAGTTCCAATAGCCTACCCTGACATGCCAGTTCCAATAGCCTACCCTGACATGCCAGTTCCAATAGCCTACCCTGACATAACAGTTCCAATAGCCTACCCTGACATAACAGTTCCAATAGCCTACCTTGACATGCCAGTTCCAATAGCCTACCCTGACATGCCAGCATGCCAGTTCCAATAGCCTACCCTAACATGACAGTTCCAATAGTCTACCCTGACATAACAGTTCCAATAGACTACCCTGACATAACAGTTCCAATAGCCTACCCTGACATAACAGTTCCAATAGCCTACCTTGACATGCCAGCATGCCAGTTCTAATAGCCTACCCTGACATAACAGTTCCAATAGCCTACCCTGACATAACAGTTCCAATAGACTACCCTGACATAACAGTTCCAATAGACTACCCTGACATAACAGTTCCAATAGACTACCCTGACATAACAGTTCCAATAGCCTACCTTGACATGCCAGTTCCAATAGCCTACCTTGACATGCCAGTTCCAATAGCCTACCCTGACATGCCAGCATGCCAGTTCCAATAGCCTACCCTGACATGACAGTTCCAATAGCCTACCCTGACATAACAGTTCCAATAGCCTACCCTGACATAACAGTTACAATAGCCTACCTTGACATGACAGTTCCAATAGCCTACCCTGACATAACAGTTCCTATATCCTACCCTTACATGACAGTTCCAATAACCTACCCTTACATGACAGTTCCAGTAACCTAACCTGACATGACAGTTCCAATAACCTACGCTGACATGACAGTTCCAATAACATACCCTGACATGACAGTTCCTATAACCTACCCTTAAATGACAGTACCAATAGCCTACCCTGACATGTGTGAAGGTCATGCGCTCCATTTTACCTCTTACCCCTTGGCACCATTTCTCCCATGGCTCTGGACAGAACAAAAATAACCGTCAATGTTACAATGTTTTTTTAATTAAAAAAAAAAATGTTGGTTCCCTGTCATTTACAGAACGCAGCAATCAACCCCAGCATTTATTGGTTGTGTTTTTTTTTATTTACTAGGAACTGTTAGTTTAACAGTTTGCTATTGCTTTCAGGACTGTCGACGTCTCATATAATCGAAATCAAGGCAAACCGGTCCGCTCACCAATCGCCTGCAGCAGATTTTGAACCCCTACTCTGCATGTCGGGGAATCACGAAACAGGTCAAACCTTTATCCACTAAGCCACAGCACCACTGAAGCTGAGAAAACTGAAATTCAGGGCTGTATTAGATTTACCAGAGTTACGTCATTCAAGACTGGCGTCATCAATACTTGTTTGCGTGCATTATATAGTTTGATGTATCAATTTACTTGTTAGAGTGGATTTAGTTGATAATTCGGTATGGGATTTACGATGAATGTCGGTACAAGATTCAGTTTCTTCACTCCAATTTGTGTGAGAGTTTGTTTATGTGTTTGTGTGTGCATGGTTGTTTCGAAATATGTTTTCCTATATGACATTTTACTTGGAAACTGGTTTTAGCGTTGGCATTTTGTACGTACCAAAGTATGCAGGTGCTAACTTACGTATGTATGTATGAACTCATAAATACATACACACCCACGCACATACGTACGCGCGTACATAAGCACGCAGGCAAGTACGCAGATAAGTACACACATATGAACTCACATTGGCACGGACATAAGTATAGTTTTAGTTTAGTTCAGTCGACGGATCAACGTCATGACACACGGGTGTAACTCATAAGTGCTCCGTTCTACTCCTAACTCAAGCCTGAGTCCGGAGAAACTCAGCTCAATGCACGAACTCCGTAGCACCGGCGAGGATCCTAAAATACTTTGGATAGATTTTTAGCTCGAAATTTTTGCCCGGGCAGCGTCATTAGGCTAGACTTTTTCGATTTCCAACTGCCAAGGGATTTTTTACGAGCGCAACAATACACACGAGTGTCCGATCTCACTACCCATAGACCAGGGGACATTTTCGTTACTAGAAGTCCACTTGAAAAATCCCGGCCCTCACCGGGGCTTTAACCCGGGATCACGGATGAGTATACACATTTGTACTCACATTGGCACGGGCATAATATCACACGCACGTACTCTCATTGGCACACAACATAAGCACGAACATATGGACTCACATTGGCATGGAACATAAGTTCGTACATATGTACTCACGGTGGCACACACATAGCATGACACATATGTACTCATATCGGCACACAACATAAGAACTTACTTACATATGTGCTCACGGTGGCACACATATACGAACACACATGTGTACTCACATTGGCATGCAACATAAGCACGCACATATGTACTCACGGTGACAGACACATAAGGTCACAAAATATGTACTCACATAGGCAAGCAACAAAAGCATGCACTTAGGTACCCATATACATACACGCGCGCATTCATGTATGTGCGCTCATACAGACATACAGCCGTTCATACATATATACAGTCAGATATACGCACCCACGCAGACAATCACACTAACACTCCAGCACACGCACACACACACACACACACTGAGAAACAGAGAAATACACACACACACACACACATATCTACACACAAACATGCACACACAGACACATGCACGCATTCACATACGCACACTTACATATATAGACACAAACGCGCGCGCGCACACACACACACACACACACACACACACTGATAAAGGTCAGGATTTCCCCAGAAGAATATCATCCCCCAACTGTCAATCCCAGATTTCCCAAGCACAAATGAATATACCATCACCCATCCCTCCAACAAACAATTTCTCCTACCGTTATCTTTCACAACTGAATGCGTAAACAAGAGACGTAAGTCCAGGCTGCTTTACACTAATGATTTCCATTCTGGAAATTCCTATTAGTCTCGAACAAAATATTCAGAACCTTACTGAAAGTAGACGGATCAGGGCGTTGTAAATTATACTAATATGTCGTGCCTGTCTGCTTGATTGTGAAACTGTTGTCTGTATTGGTAAGCTGTATTGATTTCTGGTGCTTTTTTTTCTTTCACGTGTTACGTTGTCTTTCTGTACCTTGGTATAGAAGATTAATTTTTTCGTGTTGTAAAATAACTGTCGTCTCATGTGCCCTAACAAATAACGTAAGCGTACGTGTATATTCGGATATTTCGGTTCTTGGTGTTATGGAACTCATTTACACACAGGTGCCATAAACACAATATTACACGATTTATTGCCTGGCATATTTCGCTGCATCACGTGCATACTGCAATTAACTTTATACACATTCGAAAAATATCAATGACAATGTACACCATGTTTGTGTCAACGCGTCATTTATTTCGACACTTCCTTTGATATTTAGCTCAGGAGAAGAAATAGAAGAAGAAGGAGAAGAAGAAGAACTACAAGCAGCTTGTTGATAAACCTTAACGTAACGGTCATTGCCTCTAGATTCATTACTCTCTGTCCTCCGTTGCCTCTTCTACCTCTGACCTTCCTAGTCGTCACGATGTTTTCCACTGCTTCTCATCTTATGATGTGCCCAAGGGACACAGTTCAACTCCTTCTTATAGTCTGTATAGAATATTGTACTTTTAGAAACTCTCCTGTAATTTTGAAACTCACTGTTACTACAGTGTCTAATAGATGTTGCAAATTGTCGTAGTGTTATATGTGTTTGAAAAACAGTGTATGCGAACCTGTGTTTTTGTATATATATATATGTATATATATATATATATATATATATATATATATATATATATATATATATATATATATATATATAAACTTGGTATGGAGAAGTAAAAGTTAGTTGCATATCCTTTACAGGACGTCGCCGTCAACCCCAGCATTTTTGGACTGTTTATGATTTCTTGGCAAGTTTATTTCAGTAGTTTGCCATTGCTTTCTGAGAACGATTGGCATTCATACCATTGAATGAATATCAACGCAAGACGGTCTGCTGCCAAATTGGCCGCAACTGTGTTTCGAACGCGGTATGAAGGATTACGAATTCCGTCCGTAACCCTTTAGCTACAGAGCCGGTCTCGAGAGAAGTTAACAAATCCCAGTGAACCAAGAGGTGAGGGAAAGACACAGGCGCTGGATAGCATACACACACATACACACACACACACACACACACACACCTGGACTCATTACCTACTAAGTGAAGGACCGATTGAGCCTCTATTCCTCCGTGTATTGTAACAGGCTGAGTAATTGTATATCATCTCATCATTCACTCCAGAAAACAGCAGTGCTTTTAATTAATGGTGAAAAGCTTACCGACAATTCTAACCTACATAAACGTCTTCAGTTACTGCTACTCCACAAACGCCTGCTTTTTAATAAGGTCAAACTAATTCACAAAATCCTATTTCAAAATGCTCCAAGCTACCTTTGGACATTGTTTAAATAAAACGCAAGACATAGCGAACGACTAAATATACTCCATGTCCCTAAACCTAGGATAGACTTATATAAAACAAGCTTAGCATATTCTGCCGCTCAGTTGTGGCACAATCTTCCACAAGAAATCAAAGACACCATCAATCATTATACATACATTCGCAACCTAGTTTAGTTTAGTTTAGTCGTTGGATCAACATCACGGCACACGGTTTGACCCATAAGTGCTCCGTTCTCCGCCTTACTCAAACCTGAGTCTGGAGAAACTCAGCTCAATGCACGAACTCCGTTGCATCGGCGAGGATACTGAAATACTTTGGGTAGATTTTTGCCCGGGCAGCACCGTTAGGCTACTCTTTTTTCGATTTCCAACTGCCAAGGGATATTTAACGTGCGCAACAATACACACGGGCGTCCGATCTCACTACCCAGAGACCAGGGGAAATTTTATTACTAGAAGTCCACGAGAAAATGTCCCGGACATCACCGGGGCTTGAACCCGGGACCTCCAGCACTCGAGGCGGACACCATACCTCGAGACCACGCAGCCCCCCTTCCCTCCCCCCCCCCCCCTTTGGCGGGTGCTGTATAGAGCTTATTAGTATGTACTGACACCTGTGCATTCTTTAGTAATGGTGTCATTTATCAAATGAATTGGTTTACCTTATTACTACATACATATATAATCGAGCTCGTCATCTGATTTGTCATTTGATGATATTATACTTCCTAAGAGATAATAGGGAAACAAAACTCGCTTACACTCAGGAAATAAATGACCGTAGACCCCGAGGTAGACCAAGAAGGCGGTGGAGAGATAATACATGTACAGACCTACAAGCACTTGGAATCAACGACTGGCAAGAGAAGGTCCACCAGAGAGACGAATGGAGACGGATTGTATTTGCAGCAAAGAACCTCAATGGCTCGGAACGCTGAAGAAGAAGAAGAAGATACTTCCTAAGTACTTGACGCTCTTTACTTGTTTCAGGGGGTGTTCTTTACGATGAATCTTTGTTGCTTATTTCTTCTTTTTTGTAAATAGTCATTACCTCTGTTTTACTTATGCTAATTTTGTATGTTACAAGTTATATATGTTGATGCCACTCACTGAGAATGTTGATATTACTAATTAAATATGTTGATATTATCAATTTAAAATGTTGTTATAACTAATTAAATATGTTGATGTTACTAATTAAATATGTTATTATTATTTATTTTTTTTGGGCATATTCTTTTACAGGACAACGCAGTCAACACCAGCAATTCTGCTGAAGTGATCTCTGGGCAAGTTTACGTTCAGTAGATTTGCCATTGCTTTTCTAACGACCGGCACCGATACCAACGCAAAATCAACGCAATGCGGTCTGCTGCCAAATCGCGCGCCTCTGTGTTATGAACGCTGGTATACTGGATTACGAACCGCGTCCGTAACCTATTGGCGACGGAGACCGGCATGTTAATATTACCAATCTAAAATCTTGATATTACTAAATAAATATGTTGATTTTACTAGTTGCATATGTTGATATTACTGATTGAATATGCTGATATTACTAGTTAAATATGATGACACTTTTTTTTTTTTAAAACCATATCCTTTTTACAGGACTTAGCCGTCAACACCAGCATCTTTCAGTTGTATGTTGATCTATTGGCAAGATTACGCTCAGTAGTTTGCCATTGCTTTCTGAGCGGCCGGCTCACATACCCCGTAAGTTACCGATGCGATTCGAACCACTGCTGATTTGAACCGTCATCACGTTACCTGACGAGAGTATACGAGATTACGGAGAAAAGTCATAACCTCTAAGCCACGAAGCTGGCACACTACTAGATAAATATGGTGTTGCTGCCAGTTATTTTTGTTTTTTGTTTTTTTTGTTTTATAACCCTCATGGAGCATGCTGATATTGCTAAATAGGTGTGAATGATTCATCCAGATTTTCTCATCTGCCTCTGGTAGATTGCCATTCGTGTCTTCATAAACGTTAGTTGCTGTCAGATGTTGTGATTTTATTATTTTCAGAGACCTAGTTTTCTGGCAATCAATGTTTTCATTGTACTACTGATTTCTCTACGTTCGTTGATGCTTTTATTTCATGGAGATACCATATTAATATGGCCTAGATCAAGTCACCATACTGCTGAGCACATTATATGATACTGTAGATATACCTTCTGAATTATGTAACTCTGTATTTATTGCAATCTCAAAGAAATCAGGAGCTTTGGAATGTGATCAACATAGAACAATTAGTATATTGAGTCACATCACAAAGATTTTGCTACGAATTATCATGCAAAGAGTGAGGAAGAAAATACAACCTGAAATAGGGGAAGAACAATGTGGGTTTGTAGAATGAAAGGGTACAGTAAATGCTGTGTATATACTGCGCACAGTTATTGAACGTGCTATAGAAGTAAACTAAGATATACATCTTTGCTTTATTGACTACACAAAGGCTTTTGATAGAGTTAGACATGTAAACATGGTGGATATGCTTGCAGATCTACACATTGATGGGAAAGACATTAGACTTATAAAAAACATATATTGGAAACAACAAGCTGCCATAAGGATTGATAATGAAGTGGGACAATATCAGCCTATTAAGAGAGATGTTAGGCAGGGATGTGTAATGTCTCCAGATCTTTTTTCCCTATACAGTGAAAATATTTTTAGAAATGTAGAAGATACAAATGAAATCAGCAATGAAGGACGAAACATCAATAACATTAGATATGCAGATGATACAGTATTGATTGCTGTAATATAATAAAAACGTCCCTACCCTTTCCTAAGCATTGACTCCCTTAAAAATAAACAAACCCTTACAATTACTGGTTAAGTAACTTGCTTAGGTAGGAATAGAAAATAAAACAGCGATAGACTGACTGTGGCGAGCTAAATTTATTTGGCTTTATTTCTTTTACGTACCTGGCCAACAGTCGTTGACTGATTGTAAGACAAAGGCCCAGTGTAGCCATTTTTAGTTCAAGCTAAGAAAGTAAACAGACGTGCGTTCCCTTGTGGGATTTCTTTCCCCGTGTGGGGAAAGGGTATTGTTGCCTTTAAAAACATGATTCTCTTCAAGCTATTGGTATGTTATCTACATTATTAAGATATATTTATGTATTACATTGACCAGTATGTTTAATTAAGAATTAGTTACAATTCTCTTAAACCAGGCTGGATGATGTTTACTAAGGAAACACAGGTGGGCGCCACGCTGTAATTTTTCCTATGTCTTCAAATCCCTAGGTTAATATCTTTTATAGGCATTATGAACTTATATCTAACTAAATAGTGTTTATAACCTATGAATAGTATGTGTACTGTAGTACATAGAGTATCAACTCTCATGTCAGAAACTCTTTTCAATTTAGGAAAGACTCCTGATTCATACTTCAGAGAAGAAAACTCGTTTCTGCCAATTTCATAGTCCTATGAAAAATAACTTCTATGCAATGGAACTATATATCCCTATCAATGCTTAGAAATCTGCAAATAATTTATGTACTGTAGAGATTGGACTTTAAAGAAACATTTTCTCAATGTAGGAGCAGACTCTTGATTTCATACTGCACAAGTAGAGAACTGGTGTCTGCCACCTTCAAATATCCTATGTAGTGTAAATGCACTGGTAAGGATGTCTCTGAACTTGTTTTATCCATGCGGGGACATACAAATGATTACGCATATTCCTGACTCTTACTTAGTCAGGGGATAAAATATTTTGCCACATTATAATCTGTAACTTGGAAATATAGTGCTAAATTTTAGTACCATTCTTTTGTTAACAGATTAGTAACCACTCCATATGAGGTTGAACATATAATCATTTCATAAAATAGTGTTAGGGACAGGCCATGTTTGAATATAAATTCATGAACAATTAAACGCGTGATGTAAATGTATGTTCGGATAGGATTCACTCCGCATCGCCTCACCGTAGTAGAAACAGAAGCGAAGATTGATGTGAATAAATTGCTTGCAATATTCAGAAGACTGGACCATGCGGCATAAGTTATTCTTATAAATACCCTCCGAATAATAGCAGTCATTGGCAAAACATATCACAGCGATTACTATCCTCATGTGCTGTACGCAGTGGGGGAAAACAATGGATGTTTTAGTTCATGAAGATAATTCAAAAACCTAGGCTCCCTGCATCATCATTATGATTAATTATTATGTATGAGTATCATGTACTTAATATCAGAGAAATGTACATGTATGTCTTTTTCTGGTATGAGAATTTTCTTTGTTCTGATTGTTACTTTTTACTGTGGGAATATACATTTTAATGTTGCACCTTGGGATTAGAGGATGTTGATGTAAGAATACATATGTATGTCAGTACTTAAGAAGCCAATAGTGAATAGTCTTGACCTAGTGATGATTATAGTGCCGAAATGAAGACGCGGCATTAGAAACCACAGGGATTCTGTATAGGCTATTCTCTTCAAGTAATGAGAGAGACAATATCAACATGTTGGATGGACAGAATGACTTCACCCATCCAATAGTCCCAGTAACAACAGAACAAAATATAAGTGAGAAAATACCTTACTCACTATGAAGAGTCAGAATGGCTCTACTCAGCAATGAGGGACAGTGGAACATGGACACCCACTCCTTTCCCCTTCTCCCCTTGGTGTTTTGTATTTGTGTTTGTAATTGTGTTGTAAACCTTTTACCATAACACAGTAGGTTAATGCTTGTGTTGTATTCTTGTCATCCCTTTTCTATAGAAGAGAAGCAGGTGGTGGTTGAATTTGGTGGGACTATATCACTAACACTGGATCCTGGGTAAACAGCCATAAAGTGAATGTCCAAACCATAGTCTGGATCTAGCAATACCTCAATGTTTACTGCGGCACTCAATAGCTCCATAGCGAGCAACAGATAAATTAGAAGACAACTGACTGGGTGAGTGATTAAGTCCTATTTTAGTAGGAATATCCAGGATGGACTTCAAGATCTAATAATCTACAAAGATGAAGATCATCAGAGTACTGACAACAGTGTATCGTTTGCGTTACTTCTGAGAAGTATCACCAATGGCCTCATCATTCAACCAAGTCAGTGAAACTGGGACAATCCTTCTTCAAGTTACTAAAACTAACAACAGTGAGTAACCTTCAACTGTTGGTTGGATTACCAAGTTAATATCCACAATGGATAAGTCTTCGAAAGAACATCTCACAGCTGCAAAAGTCAAACATAAGGTTCCAGCCATGCAACACCAAGTTCTAGCTATGAACACCAACTCAAACAAATGGGAAGAGACACTGAAACAACATTATAGCCAATACAAACAAATGTACCAACTTCAGAACATCTGAACCATAACTACACCAGATTACCTCAAAGTCCCAAACCTGAACACCATCAAAAGAACCATATGAAAGCAGCTAGATGAGTAAATGCCTTTACGCCTGCAACCAAAGGAATCACCTGATGGCTTGCAAACCTGGATATGTGGTGGAGTAATATTCTTCAGTTACATGCCTGCAGCAGAATCTTCAGATGAAACCAAATGAATGATTCACCACTGTATGTTCTACACAGAAATGGAATGAATGAGAACTCTATGCTGGTCCCATGTCAGCCTAACTGCCCATCATCAAGTGTGGGATGGCCTATCAACATGAACCGGGTGTGTGACAAAGCCTTTTGAACTAAATTGGGAAACGGTTAACATAAACCGAGCTGTTGGACAGTCGTCATCTTTTCATCGATAAGATGATATAGGGAAGAACCTTCTGCAGAGCTTAAGTTGCATCTCCTGAAAGTATGACAGACCTAGGCATCAATTTCAATTGGAACACAACCCAAATGGCAACCGAGTATTCTTAAATTCAGTCTCATGGAGAGAATATGTGCTTATGTATAATTCTATTCTTGGATTATGGATTAGAAACATTCGCCAGCCAACTTCGGTGGACATACTGTGAGTAGAAAATGACTGAGTATAATTCTGCACGGATAATTATGGACATTAACTGCTTTGCACTGGAGAAGAATGCCCATCCGCAACGCCTAAATGAACACTATAATTAATTAATTTAATTATTAGTATCAACTGTTTTCATGAGTGTGGTTTTCTTCAATGACAGGAAAAGGGTAAAGATTGTTTTACATGGTAATGGTGTACACCTAAAGGGTTATGTTATGACATATATGTATAATATTTTGACACCCACTCATTATTTTTAAATATGAGAATTGTACATGGTGTCAGAAATAAATGTATGTATGTTGGGTTTCTGCACCTAGACCAATGTGATTTTATCTAGGTACAATGAGTCAAGTTAGCAGAACCAATTTGTGGTTGTTGTGTTGTTTGTAATAACCTTGTTTTTTCTGGGGTCACTGGGTACTATGTTGTAATACTGCATATCATTCCCATGCCTGTCTGAAAATGCATAGTGTTTATTACACCTATATATATATATGTAACTGCAGATCTTGAGTTAATACCTGAACTGTGTGTCCAAAAGTGTTGTGTACATCAAGTAAATGTGGTGTCCAACAAGTGGTTGTTTATATGTTGTGAGCAATCAATATCCTTCTAGCATCTATAGTTAATTTAAGGGTGATGAAGTGGGAAGGGAAACCTACACACAGATGCCATTGTTTCAAGGATGGAACTCTTTCCTCCTGGGATTTGTGGTAAATATCCCTGATCACCCTGCATTCTTACCAGTGACAGAGAATCAATAATACCCCCTAGACATTTTAACGAATTATTCTCAGGAATTAAAATCCACATCCCACATGTGTGGTCCCGCCCGGTACGGACTTCACCTAGTAGTGGAGTAGTCCGTGAATTTAAAACTCATGGTAAACATCACAATTGGTGTATTATTGTGAGTATATGAATTCAGGGAAAACCTCTCGCAGGTAAACCAAGTCACTTCAGAATGTTATAGTGTTAGTAACAGACCTAATCACTCATTAGTATGAGCTGAGTCAAGTGTTATATGAACCCATAATGGCTCAGACAAATATAGGTTTTTTTTTGGTACAAAACTGTTCACAGGTAATATCTTGATTCTGGCAGATGCATCAGGTAGTTGGTTGTTGGATATGAGATTTTTTTTTTAAAACTCATATTTTATATCTTATTGATGGTAAACTCACATAAGATAGGTAATTCAGTGAATGTTTAGAATTCATAGTCATTCCCGTTTGAGGTATGGTTCTGCTACTCTGATATTCTCTTTAAATGGTTTAAAAGTGGTGTACTCATGAACACACTACTATATTATGTATCCATAAGGTTTATGTTCCTACATATGAATCATGTGTTAATTAATTATTTTGTCATTGATTATCATTGTATTTTCATGCTTGATCTGCTTGTAATATGTAATATTGAAAAGTTACCAAGGCAGCAGAGAGTGATAGACAATTTTATAGATAATTAGGACAGATAAGTTAGAAATCCAATAAATGTTTTTTAAGGGAAAAATTTAATCAACAAATGATGATTCAGTAGGAAAGGAAATAATACCTGAGAGATAAATTAAACCAGGGGAAAATAGCAGTAACTAAAGTAAATGAACTAATGGTAAGGCCAAAACCACCACTTGCAAAAATGTAGACATAGTTAATGGAAGGGAAGGAATATTGTAAGAATTTGCAGTATTTAGGGGCACCCTAATTTAATCCTTTTTTTCATATGACATAACATGTTCTACAACACCGGTAGTAAAGTAAAGTGAATAAATGATGGATACTTAGGAAGAAAAGCCATACCGACACTTATTCTACTCCACCGGTGATATGAGTAGTTATTAATAACTAACTCAGATGGCCCATATGTTAATGAGGGTCAAAACCAAAATATTCACCTGGTGATGTAAGTGAAACTGATCAACTCACTTACTGACCCAACAGAATATAAGGTATTTCTTTAAATTATCCACCCCGATCCCATTATTAATGGTAGAGGAAACAGACCGTATAGGTATGTAAAAGGTATAATTAAAGAATTAACTATATAAATTGGAATTTCAAATGAACTTCAGGAGATACCGGAAAAAATCTGTGCTAGACTCTAGTAAGAGACTAAACATTTCAGAAAATTGGCTCCTTAGCTTTGAAATTTACAGTTTAATCTCATTAAGTGAAATGTTCACTATGAATAGTCCTCATCAAAAAGAGGAGTGAAACAGCTTTTAGTTAGCGATTAGCTTACGTAAAGTTATTTCAATAATTGCCTAACTAACATTAATATTCTCATAAGGGAAGAATTAAGAAGGGCAAAAATAAGGGGTACAATAGAGGCGCGCGACTCAATTGTATTTTCTTTAAAACTAACCGAGTAACTAAATTCTAGATAATGCTCGAAGCCTACTAATAGGTAGGTGAATCAGAAATCAATCGCAAGACGAAACAGATTTCTACATCTCAGTTCTGATTTGGATGTTATGCCAGCATTAAATATGTGAAAGCAGATCCAGACTAACAGAGATTAGCTTAAATAACTGATACGAATCAGTAAAAGCAACAATTAAATAAACAACTCTTGGAATAGATGCTGTTTATAAATAGGACGAACTCCTTGACGTGAAGACAGGGGAAACGCCTAAAACTTATACAGTGAACCCATGCTAGAAAAATGGAATATAGCTGTGTAAAAACCAAGCAAATTGGAGCAGATAGCTGAAGAATTGCTTGATATTTACTAGAGTAGGAATTTCAATCAGGAATCCAGCTAGTAAATTATATAACAGTTCAAAGATAGACCTTAGTCAATCTAAATAAATCCAGAGTTTCCACGTATTAAACGGATGAAAACAAAACTGGAGAGAAACATTAAGAGTACCTTACCTGTTATCTTGAGGACACAACTCAGGAGACGCCAGTATTAGAGGGATATACAGATGTAATAGTAATTTTACAAAAACTAGTAATCCACATCCATAACTGGAAAGTGAACCAGCAACTTGATTGTCTGGAAGACTATCAAAGGAATCACAAAAAGGGGCTTTTAACTTCTCACTGAACTGATTATATATGGTAGGAGACAATACGTCTGAACCTACATAACAATGTATGTTGCTAAGTTGAAAATAGTCTAAAAACCTGGAGGGAGGCAGACGACGATCAATGTACGCCAAGCGACGCAAAATTGCTCGTAATTCAACACCAAAGCAACAAATACAGAGTGAAACTCAAACACATCAGTTAGAATTACTAATAAGGATTCTAGCGCAAAATAGATCTCGATTAGAAGGAATAGCAGAGAAAGTAAGCTCAGAATTACTTCATTTCTGATAGATTCATGTTCCCCGGAAAATTCGGTTCAGAGCGGAAATCTAGAAAAGTTGGACCTTGTTTACATGTTAGGCGAGATTCTCCGGGTAAACCCGCAAGAGAAAGGGACACCACTCTAATCAGTAGTTATCAAAACTGATCGGAAAATCCCATAACTCGACTTAATAACCCAAACACATGATGTGTTGGATGAAAATGTATTTCAACAGGAACCATCTTTAGCTTCCTTTAAATATCAGATCTATAGTTAAAACAAACGTCTAACTTACAGGGAGACGGGCGAGTTTAATATGCTATCAGTGGACGCAGAATTAACCGTCGGTTTTAACATAATCTCAAGATTGATAATCTAATGAGAGAGAAATCAAGCTTAATGATGATATCTCAATTGCTTCAAAAAGTCGGTTTGATGCAGACAAACCAGTACTGGAAAGTAACAAATTATCAGATAAACACTCATATTTCAAACAATAGCTGACAACAGTGGAGAGGGTGCTACACTCTTTCACTAAAAGAGAAATAATCCTGTAAGGTTATGCCAGTTGTCGTGACTAAAAGAAAATGACGTGGCTCTGATTATATAACATAGGGAAGTAATGCAAGAAATTAATAAGGAATGGAGACTAGGTGAGTCAATGTAAAGACGGAAATTGTAGAGTACTACTTGACCATTTATTTTCTGAAAGAAATAAATGTCTTAAACGGGGGAGGCGTGTAATATAATAAAAACGTCCCTACCCTTTCCTAAGCATTGACTCCCTTAAAAATAAACAAACCCTTACAATTACTGGTTAAGTAACTTGCTTAGGTAGGAATAGAAAATAAAACAGCGATAGACTGACTGTGGCGAGCTAAATTTATTTGGCTTTATTTCTTTTACGTACCTGGCCAACAGTCGTTGACTGATTGTAAGACAAAGGCCCAGTGTAGCCATTTTTAGTTCAAGCTAAGAAAGTAAACAGACGTGCGTTCCCTTGTGGGATTTCTTTCCCCGTGTGGGGAAAGGGTATTGTTGCCTTTAAAAACATGATTCTCTTCAAGCTATTGGTATGTTATCTACATTATTAAGATATATTTATGTATTACATTGACCAGTATGTTTAATTAAGAATTAGTTACAATTCTCTTAAACCAGGCTGGATGATGTTTACTAAGGAAACACAGGTGGGCGCCACGCTGTAATTTTTCCTATGTCTTCAAATCCCTAGGTTAATATCTTTTATAGGCATTATGAACTTATATCTAACTAAATAGTGTTTATAACCTATGAATAGTATGTGTACTGTAGTACATAGAGTATCAACTCTCATGTCAGAAACTCTTTTCAATTTAGGAAAGACTCCTGATTCATACTTCAGAGAAGAAAACTCGTTTCTGCCAATTTCATAGTCCTATGAAAAATAACTTCTATGCAATGGAACTATATATCCCTATCAATGCTTAGAAATCTGCAAATAATTTATGTACTGTAGAGATTGGACTTTAAAGAAACATTTTCTCAATGTAGGAGCAGACTCTTGATTTCATACTGCACAAGTAGAGAACTGGTGTCTGCCACCTTCAAATATCCTATGTAGTGTAAATGCACTGGTAAGGATGTCTCTGAACTTGTTTTATCCATGCGGGGACATACAAATGATTACGCATATTCCTGACTCTTACTTAGTCAGGGGATAAAATATTTTGCCACATTATAATCTGTAACTTGGAAATATAGTGCTAAATTTTAGTACCATTCTTTTGTTAACAGATTAGTAACCACTCCATATGAGGTTGAACATATAATCATTTCATAAAATAGTGTTAGGGACAGGCCATGTTTGAATATAAATTCATGAACAATTAAACGCGTGATGTAAATGTATGTTCGGATAGGATTCACTCCGCATCGCCTCACCGTAGTAGAAACAGAAGCGAAGATTGATGTGAATAAATTGCTTGCAATATTCAGAAGACTGGACCATGCGGCATAAGTTATTCTTATAAATACCCTCCGAATAATAGCAGTCATTGGCAAAACATATCACAGCGATTACTATCCTCATGTGCTGTACGCAGTGGGGGAAAACAATGGATGTTTTAGTTCATGAAGATAATTCAAAAACCTAGGCTCCCTGCATCATCATTATGATTAATTATTATGTATGAGTATCATGTACTTAATATCAGAGAAATGTACATGTATGTCTTTTTCTGGTATGAGAATTTTCTTTGTTCTGATTGTTACTTTTTACTGTGGGAATATACATTTTAATGTTGCACCTTGGGATTAGAGGATGTTGATGTAAGAATACATATGTATGTCAGTACTTAAGAAGCCAATAGTGAATAGTCTTGACCTAGTGATGATTATAGTGCCGAAATGAAGACGCGGCATTAGAAACCACAGGGATTCTGTATAGGCTATTCTCTTCAAGTAATGAGAGAGACAATATCAACATGTTGGATGGACAGAATGACTTCACCCATCCAATAGTCCCAGTAACAACAGAACAAAATATAAGTGAGAAAATACCTTACTCACTATGAAGAGTCAGAATGGCTCTACTCAGCAATGAGGGACAGTGGAACATGGACACCCACTCCTTTCCCCTTCTCCCCTTGGTGTTTTGTATTTGTGTTTGTAATTGTGTTGTAAACCTTTTACCATAACACAGTAGGTTAATGCTTGTGTTGTATTCTTGTCATCCCTTTTCTATAGAAGAGAAGCAGGTGGTGGTTGAATTTGGTGGGACTATATCACTAACACTGGATCCTGGGTAAACAGCCATAAAGTGAATGTCCAAACCATAGTCTGGATCTAGCAATACCTCAATGTTTACTGCGGCACTCAATAGCTCCATAGCGAGCAACAGATAAATTAGAAGACAACTGACTGGGTGAGTGATTAAGTCCTATTTTAGTAGGAATATCCAGGATGGACTTCAAGATCTAATAATCTACAAAGATGAAGATCATCAGAGTACTGACAACAGTGTATCGTTTGCGTTACTTCTGAGAAGTATCACCAATGGCCTCATCATTCAACCAAGTCAGTGAAACTGGGACAATCCTTCTTCAAGTTACTAAAACTAACAACAGTGAGTAACCTTCAACTGTTGGTTGGATTACCAAGTTAATATCCACAATGGATAAGTCTTCGAAAGAACATCTCACAGCTGCAAAAGTCAAACATAAGGTTCCAGCCATGCAACACCAAGTTCTAGCTATGAACACCAACTCAAACAAATGGGAAGAGACACTGAAACAACATTATAGCCAATACAAACAAATGTACCAACTTCAGAACATCTGAACCATAACTACACCAGATTACCTCAAAGTCCCAAACCTGAACACCATCAAAAGAACCATATGAAAGCAGCTAGATGAGTAAATGCCTTTACGCCTGCAACCAAAGGAATCACCTGATGGCTTGCAAACCTGGATATGTGGTGGAGTAATATTCTTCAGTTACATGCCTGCAGCAGAATCTTCAGATGAAACCAAATGAATGATTCACCACTGTATGTTCTACACAGAAATGGAATGAATGAGAACTCTATGCTGGTCCCATGTCAGCCTAACTGCCCATCATCAAGTGTGGGATGGCCTATCAACATGAACCGGGTGTGTGACAAAGCCTTTTGAACTAAATTGGGAAACGGTTAACATAAACCGAGCTGTTGGACAGTCGTCATCTTTTCATCGATAAGATGATATAGGGAAGAACCTTCTGCAGAGCTTAAGTTGCATCTCCTGAAAGTATGACAGACCTAGGCATCAATTTCAATTGGAACACAACCCAAATGGCAACCGAGTATTCTTAAATTCAGTCTCATGGAGAGAATATGTGCTTATGTATAATTCTATTCTTGGATTATGGATTAGAAACATTCGCCAGCCAACTTCGGTGGACATACTGTGAGTAGAAAATGACTGAGTATAATTCTGCACGGATAATTATGGACATTAACTGCTTTGCACTGGAGAAGAATGCCCATCCGCAACGCCTAAATGAACACTATAATTAATTAATTTAATTATTAGTATCAACTGTTTTCATGAGTGTGGTTTTCTTCAATGACAGGAAAAGGGTAAAGATTGTTTTACATGGTAATGGTGTACACCTAAAGGGTTATGTTATGACATATATGTATAATATTTTGACACCCACTCATTATTTTTAAATATGAGAATTGTACATGGTGTCAGAAATAAATGTATGTATGTTGGGTTTCTGCACCTAGACCAATGTGATTTTATCTAGGTACAATGAGTCAAGTTAGCAGAACCAATTTGTGGTTGTTGTGTTGTTTGTAATAACCTTGTTTTTTCTGGGGTCACTGGGTACTATGTTGTAATACTGCATATCATTCCCATGCCTGTCTGAAAATGCATAGTGTTTATTACACCTATATATATATATGTAACTGCAGATCTTGAGTTAATACCTGAACTGTGTGTCCAAAAGTGTTGTGTACATCAAGTAAATGTGGTGTCCAACAAGTGGTTGTTTATATGTTGTGAGCAATCAATATCCTTCTAGCATCTATAGTTAATTTAAGGGTGATGAAGTGGGAAGGGAAACCTACACACAGATGCCATTGTTTCAAGGATGGAACTCTTTCCTCCTGGGATTTGTGGTAAATATCCCTGATCACCCTGCATTCTTACCAGTGACAGAGAATCAATAATACCCCCTAGACATTTTAACGAATTATTCTCAGGAATTAAAATCCACATCCCACAATTGCAGACAATGCGCAGGATCTGCAACAATTAGTAGATGCGGTTGTTGTACACAGTGAGCAACTGGGGTTAGAATTAAATTGTAAAAACACACATGTTATGGTCGTCACTAGGAAGAACGAAGTACCACAATGTAATATACAAGTAAATGGGAATATTCTGGTCCAATTATTTCGGAACAGTCATAACATCTGATGGGTGATGCCTTGAAGAGATTAGAACATGAATCGCCATGGCGAAAGTAGCCTTTTAGTTAGTTAGTTAGTCTTTCCTCTTGAGCCTAAGGCGGCGCATAGGGCAGAAGTCCTGACTCTCCATGCCTGGCGGTTCGCTGCTACCTGTTGTAGATCTTGGATATTCACTTGGCCATTGAATGAGCCTTCTCTAATGATGGTTTTACGCAGGGTCTCTCTTGGTCTTCCCCGTTTTCTTTTCCCTACCGGTGACCATATGAGGGCTTGGTAGGGAAGTCTTGTCTTGTCCATTCTGAGTACATGGCCGATGTAGTTCCAACGGCGTCTTCTTATGAAATTGGATACTGTATCTTGCTTAGTCTCTTGTCTTATTTGCGAATTGGTTCTGAAGTCTGTCCAGTGGATGTTTAAAAGTCTTCTAAGACATTTGTTCTCAAAATTGTCTAATATTTTATCTAAAGCTACCGTTGATTTCCAACTTTCACATCCATACGTTAACACTGGAATCACACAAGAGTTGAAGATTTTAAGTTTTGTTTGTTTGCTGAGTGTCTTTGACTTCCAGATGTTTGACAGTTTATTGAAGGCACTAAATGCCAGTGCGATTCTAGATGATATGTCTAGTGTTGAGTCCCCTGTAGATGTCATTTTGCTTCCTAGGTATGTGCAGCTGTTGACTTTTTCAAGAACGTAGCTGTTCAATTTGGTGTCATCTGAACTGTTGGTAAGATCAATAGTCTTTGTTTTTGTGGTGTTAATTTGGAGAACAATTTGCCCTGAAACATTTTGGAGGTGGTTTATTTTCTCTTGGGCATCCGGGTGTGTTGAACTCAAAAGCACTATGTCGTCGGCAAAGTCCAGGTCTTCTAGAATTTTGTCAACCCAATGGATACCCATATTTGTGTTGTTTGTGCATTTGCGCATGTCCCAATCGATAGCTATTCCAAAGAGCATCGGTGATAAGACACAACTCTGTTTCACTCCTGTTTCGACTGAGAACCAGTCAGAGTTGCCTGTTTCTGTTCTTACGCAGCAACGTGTCTCTTTGTAGAAAGATTTTATGACGTTGGTATATTTGGTAGGAAAACCATAGATGTTAAGTAGATTCCAAAGTGAAGGACGGTGGATGCTGTCGAAAGCTTTTTGAATGTCGACAAAGTTGGTGATTAATTTCGACTGGAATTCTACGGAGTCTTCAATGATTATTCTGAGGGTGAAAATGTGGTCTATGCATTACCGTTTTGGTCTGAAGCCAGCTTGTTCTTCTCTGAGCCTTTCATCTATAGCCTTTTTCAATCTCTCAAGTAACATGCTACAAAAAAGTTTTCCTGGTACTGACAATAGAGTGATACCACGCCAATTATTGCAATCAGACATATCGCCCTTTTTAGGCAGTTTGAAAATTACACCATCTTTCCACTGTTGTGGTGGGGATTCGCATTGCCAGGTTTCATTGATCAGCTGTAACAAACGTTGTAAGGTGTTCTCATCTGCTGCTTTGAGCATTTCTCCTGATATTTCATCTTCACCAACAGCTTTGTTGTTCTTCAATTTTTTGATGGCTGCTTTAATCTCTTCCATGGTGAATGACTCGCAGGAGGCATCTAGTGGGGGCATAAAGTAGCCTTTAGCAAGATGAAAAACATTCTGACCAATACAAAGATTTATTTATTTTGTTGTTTCGGGATTTGAGATTTAAATATTGAGATATTAGTACTTCCACATTGACGTGGATAGGCCTTAGGTTCATACCAGAATACGATCGGCGTTGCCAGTAGTGAGTTGTGCTCAATATTCCAATACAAAGATGTCAATTGAAACGAGAAAAAGAGTGTTGAGGGGATACCTAGGGCCTTTTCTTGAAACTTGGACAATGAGCAGTCAAGCTGAAAAACATCTGATGGCTGCATAAATGTGGTTTCTGAGGAAAATGCAAAGAGTACCATGGACAGACAGAAAAATCAATGACCAAGTACTTTTTTTTTTTTTTTTTTTTTTTTTTTAGCATATCCTTTACAGGACTTAGCTGTCAACACCAGCATCTTTCAGCTGTATGTTGATCTCTTGGCAAGATTACGCTCAGTAGTTTGCCATTGCTTTCTGAGCGGCCGGCTCACATACCCCGTAAGGTACCGATGCGATTCGAACCACTGCTGATTTGAACCGTCATCACGTTACCTGACGAGAGTATACGAGATTACGGAGAAAAGTCATAACCTCTAAGCCACGAAGCCGGCGACCAAGTACTACAGGAGACAAATGAAAATCGTAAATTGATTAGAGAAATTAGACGTAGACAGTCAAAGTATTTTGGACATGTTATGAGAAGAATTGGGTTAGAGACAACTGGTCAGATCGAAGGGAAAAGACAGAGAGGAAAATACCTGGATGGCTTGGCCACATGGCATGGACGAGACAGGAAGACTGAGCTGATCCACGACGCTGGCGATCGAGTGAAATGGCGAGTCATGACCGCCCACGCTTTCCGGCATGGCACATGATTGATTGATTTACCATATTAAGATGTGTAACACAATAACCCAGATGTTGTTTCTCGAGCTGCATGTTTGTCTCATAAAGGTGCTTTTGAAATCAATAGTTTTGTTTATTTCCCCTACACATTCAGGTAGAGTTTGGTTCCTTGTCTCGCTATTTTAAAAGTGCAAAAGTTAGTTGCATATCCTTTACAGGACGTGGCAGTTAACACCGACATTTTTTGCTTCGTAATATCTTGTCATGTTTATGTTCAGTAGTTTGCCATTGCTTTCTAAACGACTAGCACCCATACCATTTCATAAAAACCAACGCAAGATGATCTGCTGCCAAATCGCCCGCAGCTATGTTTTGAATGCGGGTATACGATATTACGAAATGCGTCCGTAGCCTCTTTGCCACGTAGCCGACAGACAGGCACTCAGAAAGATTGTTGGGGAAAGGCATAAAGCCATTTCGTCATTGTAGTTATTTTCTTTTGAATATATTTCAACGTTTTAACGTTATTGTGATATCTTATATATAAAAGGCAATCTCCGTCCATCTGTATATATGTATGTATGTATGTATGTATGTATGTATGTATGTATGTATGTATGTATGTATGTATGTCCTTTATTTGTTCGCGAACGGCCCATCCGATTGAGATGAAATTTTCTACACGCCTTCCTTTCAATCCAGCGCTGCCAACTGTGATATTTTGTTAGTGTGAAATCGCCTGCTTACTCAGTATTATTTCATTTTTCATTTTTCATCATAATTTCATATATCTCAGGGGACCTAACTCTGAAAAAGTTATTTCAAGGGGCATAACTTTTCTGTATAACTTATAGTCATATTGTGGCATCGTTTTCAAAGATTTATAAACTCTTTGTCCATAGTTATGTACCGGCATATGAGTTATAATAAATAATGATACAATCTGTAAGGCATTTTCAAAGTTTTCATAAAAATAATGCACAATGCATAACATTGTAACTCATCTTTTTTTGCTTAAGAAGTTACTGTAGTCATGCAGGTGATTAGAAAGAGTTTTCATTAAAAATAATGGATGGTGTGTGGAAGGACATTCTTTTAAGTTACTTTTTTTGTTGTATGAATTTAATGAGAACTTATATGACTACTTATATGAATTAAATGAGATGCTCCCCACCAGGGACTGGGCGAAGCCGGACAGGGTCAGGCAGACAGATAGACAGACAGACAAACAGACAGACAGACAGTCAGTCGGTAACGGGAACGAGAACTTATATGACTACTTATATGAATTAAATGAGATGCTCCCCGCCAGGGTCTGGGCGAAGCCGGGCAGGGTCAGCTAGTATTTTATAAAACACGTTATATGATATGTAATTTTTTTTTTCTTATACGGGTTTAGTTGTTCTTATAATTGTAATATTCTTCGTATATTTTCTTTTACTATTCATAAGTGTGTCATTGTTTTGTTTTTTTTATAAATATATTTTATATCGTTCTTATATATTGTTAGCGACGCTCACCAAACCCAACACCAAATATTGTGCCAACGACTTCGAGAGGAGGAGGGCAAGTGGGAGGGTACGGGCCTTATCATGGGGCGAGCAATTGCAATCCTTAGATTAAATGCCATGGCAGGGCAGACCAGACCCGAGGCCTTAGTCGGCAATTGGTTTAGGATCGAAGCCCTGAGAGAAAGACAGTTAGAGCATTGCTTTGCTGACCCGGCTGCTTCTGTAGCGTGTCTTGTTCCAAATGTATTGAATTTACATTTCCTCTGGAATAAACTATTCAGGCCTAGAGAGGGATCATGCTGCATGGGCAGTTGATGGTCTCCAAGTTCAGCTCAGGGTTTGTGTTATGGAGAGATATAACTCCATGTTGTAAAATATCGTCTATCAAGGCGACCTGGTGTCAGTCATCATGTATGTTATTCTGTTCATGCATACATTAGATTGCTGTATAACGGCTTCATTTGAATATATGTGTTTCCTATGAATGTTCTTTGTATATCTATTTTGTATTGTATATGTTATATTGTTCTTATATGTGTTGTATTGTTCTTATATATGTTATATTGTTCTTTCAAATGCTATATATTTATATGAGTTAATCTTATGTATGTGAAAAAGAGACGAATGTTGCGAATTCCTTGGACTGCCAGGATAACTAACAACGACTGACTGGAACAGGCTAATGAAACTAGAACATTATATACAACAATAAGGAAGAGACAAACATCATTCTTCGGTCATGTGATGAGAAGAGAGGCATTGGAGAACATCGTGACAACTGGAAAGATCGAGGGGAAGAGAGGCAGAGGTAGACCAAGGGAAATGATGCTGATTGGATTGAGACGGTGGCATCGAGGAATACCATCAGCAGAGTTGATCCAGAACACCAACGACCGAGAGAGCCATGAACGCCTACGCCAGCTGGCCTGGCACGTGATGATGATGAAGATGTGAAAAAACTAATCACATTGTCATTTGTTTTACCACGATACTATTAACGAGACTATATCAAGTCTTTTTGTTTACGCAGCTGTGATTTACCCGCATGTGTAGCTGATGCCTCGGCAGATCTAAGTAGCCTTTGGTTATATGTAGTGAACGTAATATACAAGTAAATGGAAATATTCTTCAACAAGTGAATCGGTACAATTATCTCGGAACAGTCATAACATCTGATGGGAGATGCCTTAAAGAGATTAGAACAAGAATCGCCATGGCGAAAGTAGCCTTTAGCAAGATGAAAAACATACTGACCAATAAAAAGATCTTAGTTGAAACGAGAAAAAGAACGTTGAGATGCTACATAGAGCCTGTACGTTTGTATGGGTGTGAAGCTTGGACAATGAGTAGGCTGAAAAACATCTGACTGAAGTGGAAATTTGGATTTTGAGGAGAATGTAAAAAAATACCATGGACAGACAGAAAAACCAATGACCAAGAACTACAAGAAACAAATTAAAATCGTATACTGATTAGAGAGATTGGACAGACAAAATATTTTGGACATGTTATAAGAAGAAATAAACTGGATAACTTGGAGACAACAGGCAAGATCGTGGGTTGGTGAACAAGGGAAAGACAGAGAAGTAAATACTTGGATGGCTTGACCACGTGGCATGGTCCACACAGGAACACTGAGCTGATCCACGAATCTGGTGATCGAGTGAGATGGCGAATCATGACCGCTCACGCTTACAGGCATGACACATGATTGATTGATTGATGGATGGAGTGAACGGCGCACTGAAATTCTCTTCGTCTATCAAAGGCCCGCATTCTATTAAATGGCGTGCTATTCAAGACTCTTTTCCGTTGCTATGGTTAGTATGATTGCCTGAATTTTCCAGTGTTAGTTTCCTTATCCATTTATGGATATTTTCTGCTATTTTACTTTCGAGCCTTCCTTCCGTTCTGTCTATGTAAATGGATTAGTTGTTACATAGAAATTGATAAAAGTAATTTCATTTGGCCTACGGATGTGCAGTTTCTTTTACTGATGTGGTTGAAAATTGGGTGGTTTTGATCTCAAAACCGGAACAGCGACTTATTACTTTCGGCCAAGTATTGTTCTGTATACACTGCATGACATCGTCTCCCGGGAAGCTTAGTTGAACAAATATTTGTGTTTTTTTGTTTTGTTTGGGGGGGGGGGCGATATTTGGTTAGATAGTGATTTGGGTGGTGGTGGTGGTGCTGTATAAATCGGACATAATAGCCGTGGATTCGAATCCGTATAGGGGTAGATTCAAAATAACGTGAACCTGGGCTCCCAAGTCCGCCCAGCCTAAAATGAGAACCATGAAATGTGTTGGGGAAAGGGTGGCAACTGCCGTGGCACTGACCACATCAACATTTGAGCACTGACTGGTCTACTATGGTATGGGTCCAGCGTCGTTTGCTCAGTCCGCCTTAATGTGTGTAAAATATCTGTTTAAAACCCCAAACAGTTGCTTATCGTCAGCCAATCTCTCTCTCGCTCTCGCTCTCTCTCTCTCTCTCTCTCTCTCTCTCTCTCTCTCTCTCTCTCTCTCTCTCTCTCTCTCTCTCTCTCTCTCTCTCTCTCTCACACACACACACATACACACACACACACACTACTTTTCTGGTCCTGTCCGTTTCGTGTATATTTTTTTCCGCATATCCTATTTACAGGACATCGCTGTCAACACCAGCATTTTACCGCTGTTGTTAATTTCTTGGCATATGCTCAGTATTTTGCCATTGATTTCTGAGCGACCGGCTCACATACCCACGTAAGTAACTAAAGCGACGCGTTCCGCTACCGAATCTCCCGCAGCTGCGTTACCCTACGTGGATATACGGGATTACGGAGAATGCCGTTAACCCCTTAGCCAGGGAGACCGGCCATGTATATTTAGGTATATTAAATTTCCCGAAACTCTGAAGTGTTTGTGGGTCGCACATGGGCTATGACTCTCAAATGTATGTCTCCTATTTTGCTTCTATACCGTAGAAAAACCGACAAACACAACTGTACATATTGCTAATCAATACAGCTATGTAACTTCTAATTCCGTGCATGCCTTGCTCCGACTGCAACCCGCGGCAACGTGAGCTCTGTCGTCATGACCCAGGGCTTAGTAATCCTATATTTTATTAAGCCATCCATTAAGAACATCAAGCATGTAAGGCATTAATAAAAGGAATCAATAAGAATGTTACATTACATTCGCCCCGAGGAAACGGGCAGAATCATGATTTCAGTTATTCAGTATCGTAATGCCCTTCTATGATGCTGATAATTATACAACCATTGTCTCTAAGAACACGCCACAATCATTGCTAACGAACTGGTTAATTTCCTCCGGCATCGATGATGACTGAAGACAGTTGTATATCCTTTGCAGGACCTTGCAGTCAACCCCAACATAATTTGGCTGTTTGTGATTGCTTGGCAATTTAACGTTCATATGTTTGCCATAGCTTTCTTAACGACCGGCACTCATACCATTGTATGGGAACCAACGCAATGCGGTTTGCTTCCTAATCTCCCGCAGCTAGAATTTTTAGCCCGGTGTGCGGGATTACGTATTGCATTCATAACTCCTTCACCACAGCGCCGTAGACGATGACTGAAGGCCAACCCCTGTACGCTGTTTGAGTCATAGATGTTCATGGTGCTTGCCCCTTTTTATAGACCAATCAGCTCTCGATTAGAGGTTTCGTCAATAGTACACAAGCCGCCATTACTTCTAAATACATATCCTGGTACTCACTTTAGGGTGGGCAGACCTGGAAGCTCATGTCAGTATTAAATACACGTCTCCGAGGACTAAACATGACCGCTGGACCTGGAGACAAACTTGCTATCGATGTCCATTATCTACCTGGGATATCAATTCGTTATTCTACTCCTGTGTAAGCAATTGTTTAGTGTTGTTTCTTGTAGATATATCCATTGGTTTTATTATTCACATTTTAAAGACAGGAAGCCCGTTATCTCTAAACATTCACGATGAAAGTCCAGTGAATTTATCGACAACTCCAAGTATTCACGAAGAAAAACCAGTAAAATAATCGATGTTGCCCAAACATCTACAATGGAAGACCGGTAAAGTGATCGATATATCCAAATATTCACTAAGGAAGAGGACCATTTGGGCCTATATATCAGAGCATCCACCACCATGTGTGGCTGTAATCTCTAAACGTCCACGATGAGAGGCCTGGATGTCAAACCGATATTTAAAACCTATCGCGACGTGAAGCCTCTATTTGAGGCCGACATCTCTAACATTCGCTACATGCGGCCAGCAATCGTGGCATTCCGTTTTCTTTTGCCATGGCAATGTTTACGTAAACATCACATGAGCTGGTGTAGCATCTATAAAGTTGTGAAAGAGTTGGGTTGAGTTGAGTCATGAACCGATATCACTGCACTCAGGGCATTCCCGTAATCGCTCAGTCCTCATCATCAACAGCCAGTGTAGAGTTCCAATACTAATTGTGTCTGGTCATATGTTCATCTTTCTTTACCTCTGAGTGACGACTGTCGACCAGGTCCACTGACAACCTCTAGTATAGTGGTGAAAAACACATAGAAATAACTGGTCGTTCTTAAACATTAGCAAAATATGAAATACTTTACTAAACAAGACAGCACAGCACCATTAGGTTTGTAAGAGTTTATCATCATTATGTGCGATGCCCATAAGAGTTGGCTGTCGTGTTTCGCTATCTCACACGATCAACAGAATCCTGGTCAGCTCCGTGTTCTTGTCTCGACCATGCCATTTAGCCAATCCATTGGGGATATTTACATCTCAGCTTTCACCTAGTTTTTTTTCCCTTAATCATGCCAGTTGTCACCAAATTCTCAAATTTATTTCTTCCCATAACGTGCTCACAAAATCTTGTATGCCTACGTCTAATTTCTCTCATCAGTTTACTGCTTTTTATTTGTTTCGTGTAGGTCTTGCTTATTAGCTTTTCTGTCCGTCCATGGTAAACTTTGCAATTTTCTCATAAAATACATTTCCACTGCAATTAGATGTTTTTCAGCTTATCTGATCATTGTCCACGTTTCACATCCATACAAAAGTACACGTTTTATGTGCCACTTCACCACTCTTTTTTCTTGTTGCAATTGACATCATTTTATTGGTCAGTATGTTTTCCATCTTGCAAAAGTCTAGCTTCGCCATAGCGAAACTTGTTCTAATCTCTTCAAAGCACCTTCCATCAGATGTTAGACTGTTTCTAGACAGATATATGTTAACAGTTATAAGTAATAAAACGTTTGTGTGTATGATGATCATGATCTATTGTATGTAAACCGAAGCAACTTCTTTGTTGTCATTACCAGTATTACATAACATTTTTCTATTGTGATCGTCATGATACTACTACTGGCAGCTGGCCGTCTTGACGGTCGTTAGTTTTTACATTGAGCTTGAAATAAAACCGTATAATAACTACAACCCTTGGTGGGGATCAGGGATGGAGTTATACCTCTCCATAGCACAACGCTTGGGCTGAATTGTTGCGACTATTTGTTTCCCATGCAGCATGATCCACCCTCTTCCCCTTCCTCAGCCTGTCTGCTTTACTCCAGACGAAAGGTAGCACCAAAACATATGGATGGTCTTGATATATTTTATCTTAAGCTACAGTAATTACTTTGTTGTCATTCTAACAATGCAAGTTTAATGTGATGATTGAAATACCACGGACAGTTTTGGAATTTGAGTGACCTATTTATTACCCTGTTAGCATTAATTTTTTTTTTTTTTTTTTTTTGTGTGGTTATGTTAACATAATTTTTTTTTTGTGGGGGGGGGGGGAGTGGAGGGGGGAGGGGGTTGGGGAGAGGGGCATATCCTATTTACAGGACATCGCTGTCAACACCCGAACTGCCTTTTATTGATGTCTTGGCAAGTTTACGTTCAGTAGTTTCCCATTGCTTTCTGAACGACCGGCTCCCATACCATCACCTTAAAACCCAGCGCGATACGGTCAGCTACTAAATCGGCCTCAGCTGTGTTTCGAACGCAGATAAGCGAAATTACAAACCGCGTCTGTAACACCTTAGCCACGAAGCCCGACGTTAACATAATACGTTCGTTAATATGATGTTATACCATATAGGGGTTTTATTTTTCTGACTTGTGACCCAGGAAGACCTATAATAAAATGGGCACCAAAAAAATTTCTGGAAAGTAAAGTCGGCTGGTGTATTACCGACCACTTCATCTAATGAATGCCGTTTGTCTATAACCACATGGGTCTCGCACCATATGTCCAGCGGACCTTAGGCGTGTAAATAGGACCTTTACTTTACTATACCTTCTTGTGCTGACTGGTCTATAAAATATGACCTTTAATGTACTATAACTTCTTATGCTGACTGGTCTATAAAATAGGACCTTTACTTTACTATACCTTCTTGTGCTGACTGGTCTATAAAATATGGAGTTATCACCATGTACCCGACACGCCTAATGGAATAGAATAGGGTCTTTTACTTTAATGTTTTCTTGTTGTGTGATGATGAACCCAGTCAGTCTCCAACCAATGGCCCTGTAAAAGCTGTATGCCGTGAACTTGGATACACTGACAGCAGGTTTGATGTAGACTGACATTTAACCTCTTGGCTAGCTGAAGGTCTAGTGCAGGGTGGCCAACCTTTTCAGCAGGCGGGCCAAATTTCAGAAATAATATTTTCTGCCGGGCCACGCACCTAATCTTTTTTCTTATTAAAGTAAACAAGCAAGCGTGCTACAGCTTCGATCTCATCGTCGCTTCCCACTCCGTGGACCGCAACATGGCTCCCGGCGGGCCGCATGCGGTCCGCGGGCCTCGTGTTGGCCACCCCTGGTCTAGTGTATTCGATTTGTCTGCCCTTGCTTCTTTTTCCGGTAATTGTTACTTTAGTTGTATGTATCCGGTTAGTTTTCGGCGTCTAGCGTGGGGGTAATGCACGCAGTTTCACAATACTAAGCTTGAAGTCATTCACAGGAAAATTTAGAACAGATCGCTTTGTGTTGAATTTTACAATGGTATGACGTTCGCCCTGAGAAAGCAGTGGCAAAATACATAATATGTAAAATTGCCTAGAATCAAATGTGAATACCTAGTGACAACTGACAAACTTGATGAGAAAAATGCAAGGGGAAGACAAATAGATACATACCATGAACACACGGCATGATCGAGACAAGAACACAGACCTTATGTGAAGCTGGTGATCGAGTGGGATGTCCCTAACCATGAAGAAATGTCAGTCTACACCAACCTCATCAAGATATAATGAAATACCTTCCCAGTACCGTCAAAGCATCAGTCTATAGTCTACAGAGTTAACACGCATTCTTAGAGAGGATACACAAGCTATCCTCTACTAGCCAACAAAGTTAGGTCAACGTAAAGACTGCCTGGTCGGGAAAAGTCGGGAAAATCCTAAAGAAAAAGAACAAATACAGCAATCATTTACAAAGTGTAAACAGAAAATATACTCCAGCTGCAGTCAATATCTTTCAATTTCAGACAACAATAATCGCTACACATTAATAGAACACCCTTAAATTACCCATTAGAGATGTATGGTAACAAAGGAGCTTTACGACCCCAGTTTGTTGGTACGTTTTATATAAATGTGTTCACACATGTGACCTAATCGATTGCGATATTTGTTTATTGAGATGGTGTGATTCTATCAAAGTGGCGCTTGGCGTTTCTCGGATAAGCGGGCGGGATTATTTTGGAAGAAGAGACGATACTTATGATAACCTTGCTCCGTGGAGGAGGACTGCAGGTACATATATGTACCTCTTCTTTCACCTATATCCTCCATATGAGACATAAAACTCAACCAACTCACTCCAAACCGTCCTACTCTTAGCGACCCCATGGAGCTAAGTCCTTTTCCTCTCCTCTTTATTCATTTCTTTTTCTACTTCTCGTCTTCATGTGCTTTTAGGTTTTCCTATATTTCTGTTTTTTTTTTATTCCCCCAAGAGACAGATCAAAACCGTAAATTGATTAGAGAATTTACACGTAGACAGTCAACATATTTTGGACACGTTATGAAAAGAAATAAACTAGAGAACTTTGTGACAACTAGCAAGATTGAGAGGGAAAAGAACAAGGGGAAGACAGAGAAGTATCTGGATGGCATGGACACGTGGCATGGTTGAGACAAAAACACTAGCCAATCCACGACTTGGTGATCTGTGAGATGGCGACACGTGACCGCCCACGCTTATCAACATGGCACATGATGATGATATTTCTTTTGCCCTGTCGGTTCCAAATAAAAGACCTTTGTAGTTATACTCTTCTCAGGTATTTTCAGTGTATATCTTATCCAGCTCCTGCGCTTTCTAATCACCTCTTGGTTCCCTGGTAATTGTGTTGTAGACAGAGAGTGCAACAAACACAGATATCAGAATAAGAATACAAAATGCGAGACGAGCGTTAAAACACAAGGAAATGTGTAGAAGTGAAACGAAATTAAAGGCTTCACCAAACTTAGAATATTCAATTATAACGTCAAATCACGGTCACGGAAGGAAAAGAGTGGTCAGATATTTCTCCATGCACTCAAGCCTACAAAAATGTCACAAATACTGGTCAAACATACTGGTTGATGACCGTAGCCATTGTCTCAGAAAAGAGATTGCTTGCCTACCGTCGTGAAATTGGATACCATAACCAACAATAATCTTTCGGCTACTCTTCAACGCCATCCATCAACCACATCCTCGGCTTCAAATCAGAAACGGGGTTTTGGGGGAAAAAAGTGTGGGGGGGGGGGGGTCTAAACGTGTACTCCACATTGCCCAAGGGTATCACGTAGGCTAGCGGAGGGAAGGAGGAACCTTGCTTCTCCTTTGATGGGGGATATTCTATTCCGCCATCCTGGTGAATCAGGTACCAGATTATAAACGTTACAATAGAAAAATTGAGACTTTTGAAATTGAATCTTACATGGCAATTCTTATATTATCATGAATGCAAACAAGGAATAATCATGACTATTACGTGGCAATTCGTATAATATGGTCGATCCAAGCAAAGCAGAATCGGAAGTGTTACATGGCAATTATTATATCATGGATGCAAACAAAGCAGAATCAGAACAAGAAATCATGTTCATAAACAGCAACATTTCACGGAAACAAAGTGTTCTGGCAACATCAAACGTCCCAATGACTTAGAAGCAGGGGGGAAAAAAGCACAGCTTCGGAGGCTTGATTCTTGACAGACAAGGCAGGGATCGACCACACGGCAGTGGACACTAGGACATTCCAGACACCGTACGTATGAAAATAAATCAGGCAGGAGAAATGATTGAGGATCGATAGTCAATCCATAGTGTAGTTAAGCAACGCGAGATGTGCCAAGTCTTCATCCTACATCCCAACAATCACGTAATGTGTTCTCTTACTTTTCACATTTAACCAGAGCATACTATTGAAATCTGGCCTCAGCAGTGACCACTGCCGTTGTGTATTTATCCTCTGTAAAAATCATACACTTTTCTTAAATTGCGGTTATTTCCTTTCTCGGGGATTTAGTGTGAACTATTTGCAACGTGAAAAAGAATTGAGGTGCTACACAGAGCCTGTATTTTTGTATGTATATGAAGAGTGGGCACTGAGCAAACAAGCTGGAAAAAAAAACATCTAATGGCTATAGAAATGTGGTTTCTGAGGAGAATGTAAAGAATACCATTGACAAACAGAAAAACAAGTGACGAAGTCCTGCAAGATACAAATGAAAATTGTAAACATATTAGAGAAATTAGACGTAGACAGTACACATTTTAGGTCACGTTATGAGAAGAAATAAATTGAAGAACTTGGTGACAACTGGCATGATCGACGGCAAGAGAACAAGGGGACGACAGAGAAGGAAATACCTGAATGGCTTGGCCATGTGGTATGGTCGAAACAAAAACACAAAGCTAATCCATGACTCTGGTGATCGAGCGAGATGGTGAAACATGACCACCCGCTTATCGGCATGGCACATGATGAATGAAAATATCGCTCTGCGTTGATTTTCACAATGGTATGAGCGCCGACGGTTCAGAAAGCAATAGCAAACTTATGAAAGTACCATTGACCAGAAAAGCATAAACAACAAATAAATGATGGAGTTGACTGCCACTACTGTACAGAACATGAAACAAACTATAATCTGGGATTGACAGACTTTCATTCTACGATACACGTTAAGTTGTCCGCTGCGCTCAGTATTGCACGTCATGAGACGACGCGGCTCACGTTTGCGAAATACTTTCTCTAGATCATATAAAACACTACACTTGGATATTCGCAGGTCAATATGTGCATGTATTTCGGATTACGTACAAGCATGTATCGGCTAGTGTTATAGATTGTATTGCAATTTTCCTATCGTTATGTGGTGAATTATGTTCCAGGTGAGAGAAAGTATAATGAGGCAAGTGGTGTAGTGGCGTGTAATGCACACATTTCATCTATACTATAATTGTTAAGTTCAGCTAGATTATACAGCACTCGCTTTGCAAATTAGAGGGTTCTGTTGAAATGCCACTTGAGACGACGTCGATTGTCTTGAAATGTATTCTTAGGAACGCAGAGTGCGTTAGGAAGAGTGCTTATCAGTGCGCGTTATATGGCAGTGACGGACACGCAATCAGATTGCAGTTGGTACCGTTAGTATTGGGTCTTTTGACTGTCTGTTTGAAGATGAGAACGTGGCAAATATGGGATGTCGGTTCTTGACTCAACTCATATTTTAATGACTTAGTGCATAACAGCCGGTCTCCCTGGTCTAGAGGTTACACGACTTTCTCCCTAATCTCGTATATTTTCGTAAGTAACGCGATGTTGCGCGAGAATCGGTAGCGGTTCTCTCCGCGTCGGTAAATTACGGGTTATGTGAGCCGGTCGCTCAGAAAGCAATGGCAAACTACTGAGCGTAATCTTGCCAAGAAATCAACAATCAGCTGAAAGATGCTGATGTTGACAGCGATGTCCTGTAAAGGATATGCGGGAAAAAAAATGCATAACAAGGATCTGTCACTTTGTATTTCTCTAGTTCTATTTGGTGTGGAATTACCTGTCTAATTTAATACTAGTATCTACGTTTGGTACTGGATGAGATTAGTAACACCGTGGTAAAGCTTGTTTGTTTTTGTTTGTTTGTTTGTTTGTTTGTTTGATTTGTTTTGTTTCTTAGTTTTTTTCCGTAATTGTCATATGTAAAGCTTTTTAAAGACATTTTTAAGAGCTTGCATCTTTCCCATTGCAACATACGCCTGTGAGACCTGGACACTTACTAAACAAGCTGAACAGCGCATAAATGCCTTTGAATATAAATGTTATAGACGAGTTCTAAGAATATCTTGGGTAAAGAAAAGAACAAATGCATCAATACTTCAAGAGCTAAATATTGAAGAAGGTTGGCTATTAACACAAAGAAAATTTAAATATTTTGGTCTCTTGAAACGTCACGAAAGTTTAGAGAGAACAATAATGGAGGGGTATATGCCGGGGAAGAGAGGAAGAGGAAGGCCAAAGAGAAGATGGGTGCAGGATGTGGCGGATGATCTCCAGATGGGTGTATCGGACACGGGACATCTAGCTTATGATCGAGAGGTTTTCCGGAAGGTTGTTATGGGAGCGAGGTTCTGCAAAGGACATGTTACTGAATGAATGAATGAAAGCTGCTCTATACTTCATGTTTTGTATAGTGCATGGGTGGTAGTGTAACGACATACACCAGTTCATACAGTCCGGCGTTGCACTCATATAAATGTGATACGTTCAGTCTACATCGTTTTATTGTTCTATTGTCCATGCGTCCTCCTACCACTACTTATTGTATATATCTTCTGTAAATGCCAATTCATACCTGAGAATGTATTTCAAGCGTTATTTCGGTAGCTTAACGCTCTCTCCAGCCTTAGCTGGTACAGTGCAAGTTCCCGTTCCCGTTAATAAATGTTCCCATGTCTGAGTCAAATACATATTCCAAAGCTTATACGAGGTGTAGGAATAGTCATTGAATCACGACTAGCAAGAAGAATATTAGAAATAAAATATATATCAGAAAGAATCATTACAGTGATAATAAAAGAACATGCAATGATTACATATATACAAATATACGATACCCTTCTCCTCAGACATGGCCGTTATCTTATGTTGTTAATCAAATGCTGACAATCATAATTAACCATTATACAATACATAATACCTACCAATAAAGTTTTCATTTGACATTACAGATAATTCAACCTCATTAATGTTTGGGCTTAAAATAGTAAGTAGTAACATAATAATGAATGGTATGTGATTACTTAAGGGTGGCAAATATTTTCAGTTTGTTAACATTCAACGTCCTTCATTTGCTTAATAAAACTATACATTTCCTAAAATAATCAAGTGAACTGACTATATTTACTGTCATCAATACACTTTTACCATCATCATGTGCCATGCCGATAAGCGTGGGCAGTCATATTTCGCCATCTCACTCAATCACCAGAGTCGTGGATCAGCTCTGTGTTCATGTCTCGACCATGCCACGTGAGCAAGGCATCCAGGTATGAACACTTTAAGACGTGTGATATTCTTCCTCTGTTGCTGCTCTTTATCCCCCATTAGGGCATCAATCCTCAACCAAACCAGGTTAAGCCATCCTATTTGTTGCTATCTCCCGGAGCTCCCTATAAGTCCACTTAATATTATTCATCTCTGTAATTCTCTTGTCCGTGTGTTGTCAGGTCTCCCACTATTTCGTTTTGCCTTGTGTGTTACAGACCAGAGAGTATCTAGTTATATTGTCCTCAGGTTTGATCATTGTGTGCCTCATCCAGCGACGGTGTCTTTACTTCAACTCTTGATTAATTCTAATTTGTTTAGTTCTCTCCATGAGCTCTACATTGGTGATTATCTATTCTATACCATTTTATTGCCACTATTCTGCGCCAGTTCAAGTTAGTGAGATGTTTGTAGTTTATTGCAATTATGTTAGTTGTTCTTCATGTTTCTGACTCATACTGTAGTACCGATTTATCATTCGAGTTATAAGTGCTTATTTTAACTTCCTTTGACTTCCGTGTGCTATTTCAAGTGAAATTTACTTCTCCAGTGAACAATGGGAGCATCTGTCATTACTAATAAAATATGTTAACAATTAACTTCACTAAAGGTTTACTGTTTAATCAAAGTACCAAGGGATTATGAAATTACTAACAAACACTGTACAGTTAGTTAGAGGTTGTGGAAACAACGTGTCGGTGAAATCAACTTTGTTATAATTATAGCTATACTCAAATCAAGGAGAAAACAATAATTGTTGGTATAGTTGTGAGAGTATTGTTAGATGTTAGATCTCCGTTACTAACCTAGAAAACATTCAGAGGCATGCTGTGGATTCGAACCATGCAATGAGCGTCGTTGGCCTGTCCTGATCTGATAGTGTATGACGTCAGAATGTGGTCATCGCACCTGTGGTGGTAAGTAGTCTTTTACAATCATGTTGTCTTCTTTGTGTTCTTGCTAAGGCTCGAATGCCAACTACTTTGGACAGATAGACGGAGAAGAGGAGAGAGAGAGAGAGAGAGAGAGAGAGAGAGAGAGAGAGAGAGAGAGAGAGAGAGAGAGACAGACAGACAGACAGACAGAGACAGAGAGGTACGTCTGTTATCTTACCTCTAAGAAACCTGTCTAGTTCTCTTTTGATGAGGCTGGATGAATCCCGGCCATGTCATCAGGAAACAAGCATATCGCGTCCCAGGGGATTTGAACTCATTACCAGAGACCCAGGGGGAGGGAGATATAGCCACTATAATGCTGCATCACCTTTTAGTCCTCTATACGCGGTCAATCACCGTCTTTTTATAACCACATTTTATTAATACATTTCGGGCAGTTGTTTGTAAAAGTCCGTTGAAACTCATTGCTTCATATTAACTTACAACTGGGCATTGCATCAACATTGTCGACTAATACACTCATAGAATTGACTTTTCGAAATACGTGCCATAAATTTTCCAAAAAAATCAGTTTGTCTGACTAAAGATTAGTATATGTGAAAAGATTTGATTGAGCTACTTTAAGCGACGCACTGTAACAGAGTGAAACAAATGTCGGCCAGTCACTCACTAACCCACCTGCATGCACACACACACACGTGATTAATGCTACCTTGATTTGAGCTGCCTGTTCATTATTTAGTGTGTTTAAACGGCCATGTACAGACTGTTCACCTACTACATGCTGGAGCATGTGTGATGGCAAGATGTAGTATGTAAGGACAACATTGGTCAGTATAATCACAAACCGATAATTGTGTTTAACAGTGCTTTGACAGGCTTCTTTCTCTTGTCTTCAGTCTATACACGTTACAAGACAAAACAAAGAATCTAATAAACAGACACAAACATCAAATCAGAATCATCTGGCAGTTTCTATTTTGTTTTAGATGTGAATATTTCCTTCAGCATCGTGCCCAGTGAGCATCATCATACGCCTGTGCAAATAATAATGTCTGAATGAATATGTAATCGTTGTGTTCTTGGCAAGTTGTACCGCTTTATAGCATTCCGAATTTTGCAAGAAAGACTATCTAAAGAATGTACCTAGAACGTGCCTATCTCGAGACTTTTTCAAGTCACATTAAGCTGGCCTACTATCTCACAAATTTTTTTTTTTTTTTTAAAGACACAAAAAAGAGAAAAAAGAACCATCACAACAACAGAAATGAGATTAACGAAGAGAATACTCAATGTATCAGAGAGAAAATCAGAAATAAAGACATCAGGACTAAGGTGGTAATAATAGCAGCGCTAGATACACGAAATCAAAGAAGACCGAGAAGATTCGAAGACAAACGAAGACGAGGAAATAGGTGGAGCACCAGGAGAGACGACAGGAGAAAATTATTGCAGATATGTCACACACTGAGCGTTTGAAACGTCATATTGTGCGTGATGGTGGAATGACCATGTGTTCGCATACATAGGTGGACGAACATTTCTATTACGAATTGGTCTGGTCAGTCACATTCGTTACCGTGATGTGTTATAGTTATTATGCCTGTTTGAAGCAAGGTGCCAGTTATCTGTTATTGTAAGCACCTTGATTGACTTACCTCAGTGTCTGTCTTAGATCTACAAGTACAACACTTCCTGGTTCCCGAAGCCGCAACGATTTTCCCGCTAAAGACAATTCACTGACATATACCCGGCTGTAAGTTATCGAATTTAATTCCCATTTTGATCGATAAACTTGAAGGCAAATTTCTCAGTTTTCTCATAACATATCTGCTTGATTAAGGTCTTTCATCTGTCAGTTTCCTGTGTATATAGAAAGTATCGATCTAATTTCTCAGTGACGCAGTGTGTTTTGTCTATAAAGCTGGGGTTGGTAATAGGAAGATATCTGGACCGGGTGAGTTCTCCAGTCTTGGGTCAAATTAAGCTACAGGCTCCTCTCCTGATAGTGTCCTTCAGCTTCGCAATAATATTTCCCCCGGATCCCAAACACTTTGGTTGCCGAGAATCTGCTTGTGGAGTCATCGAAGCAACTCCTGCGGATCGCCTAATATTAATCGAACAGTTATTATTTGACAAGCAGTCGGCGAATGTTAGGGTTATTCACTGGTCGCGTTTCTTCATCATGTGTCATGCCGAGAACCACAGGCTATCATGCACGTCTACATAATATATCCAGCATGTCCCCGAGGAGTGCAATTGCAGCAGACTTTCTTGAGTTAGTTTTCATACAGGTATGTGTGCCGGTCGTTCAGAAAGCAATGGCAAATTACTGAACTTAAACTTGCCAAGAGATCGCAAACAGCCCAGAAATGATGGGGTTGACTGAGACGTCATGTAAAGGATATGCAACTAACTTCTTTTAAACATTGTCCGCCTCTTTTTGCCAGTCCATACAACATTCCAAACTGCTACGCTTCCAACAGGCTGACATAGCCATGCCAACTCTCCTTAATCGCCGCTTACGACATGCATGACAGGCTAAAGCGTTACTTCTCTTCGCTTCACAAGAGGGCCCCGGTAATACAATAGTGAGGCATATCATCTGGTCATACATTTTAAAAGAGTCCCATTTTAAAATTATTATAATATATAATAATTATATTGTTAAACCTGGATATATGCTACTTGTGAAATGCGATGCCTGAGAAAAGCAGCGAACAATTCCAGAAGGAACCTTATTAGAAACGAAGAGATCTGTAAAAAAGTTGGAGCAACACTGGTTGTTAAATTCATCGAAAAACAAAGACTTAGCAGGTTCGATCATCTAATGAGAATAAACCCAATGTCGCCAGCAGCAAGAGCATACAACATGAAAATGGAGACATGAAGACGCAGGGAAAGACCACGAAGAACATAGATCAACGTAGTCACCAAGACCCTAATAACCTACAACATCTCAGCATAGCAAGCGACTGAGCAAACCCTAGCTCGGAAATGTATCATCAATCAAGCCTGCGACACCTAACGGCAAAAGGCAATGAAGGACAACAGAAGAGAAAAACACCAAATGGCCAATGCATCTTAAGGCTTAAGGTATGTAAAAGGGTCCTATACCACTAACTTCCTTTTTATACTTTCATGTTATTTGTATTGAAACGTTCTAGCTGTTATCACCGCGAAGTCTTGTGAAGTTGATAGGGATCTGATCTGATAATGTAATAAGCACCGTCGGACGAGGTCTTCGGTGCCGGAGCTCTCGTCGTCTGCTAACTGAGGGAAGGATTGGATTCCTCCGTGTATTCTGGCCTGCAACATGTGGTGTCGCTATCATATCACATACCAATAGCAGACAACTGTTTCTGTGACAAATGTGATTTCTTTTATTTGATTACTTCATCAAACCTGAGCTCACGTCACGTATCTACTTCTGTAGTGGGTAGAGATCAAGCATCCAGCTGGCCTTGCTTCGTGGTTATTCCGTCAGGTCTTTCAATATACTTTAACTGAGAACATGAAAGCTGGGGTCAGCAAGTTGTAGATGGAGCTCTGTGTGTGGAATCTGGTGCAGCTGCATCATTTGCAGTTGTGCATCGTATGGCGCATGGCAAATCAGGCAATGGGTGCTGTATGGAGGTGCCCCTTTAGAAAAAAAAAGACAGACATACAGACAGGCAGGCAGGCAGACAGGCAGACAGACAGACAGACAGACAGACAGACAGACAGACAGACAGACAGACAGACAGACAGACAGAAAGGGATCATTTTATTGATACTACACAAACATAAGAATAAATATGCATATATATATAATGCTAATACATTAGCTAATGGCATTCTCCAATGACTCATACATCACATTCTCTCTGCCATGTTTATTTATGAGACGAAGTAATTGAATCTTCTGGCCAAGTGTGCTCAACCAGTACTATTCTACATTCATGTATCTTCAATCATCCTTGCTGGAGGCCACCAGACTGAACAGTGAGAACCACATAATTCAAACTGATGCGCATCAATGAAACTGTAATAACAATAATTCCTCCTTCAGGAGACCCGGGGTCGAAGCCTCAGTAAGGTGTGGGAATGTTTTTCTGTCGGGGGCAAACAGAAAATCCTAACCTGCACAGTTCACGGAGATTGCACTAGCCAGGCGGCCTTAATTCCTCAAGCCCCCCCCCCCCCTCCCATCTGCCATACACCGCAAGGTACTATATTGGCAGTAAATGACAGAAATGACTGACAGTATTGTTTCTGTGCCACAAACAAACGACATGGTTGCAATGTGTGTGTCATACATGCTCATAATCTCTTCCCATCTGGTTCCTCTTGTACTGTGTGGTGTCGATCTGAAGCATAAACAGCGGGAGAGTGCCCGTATATTAGTGGCGCGACACTGTGAGCTGTGAGTTTCGTGTGAAATGTTTTCGAATCTGCCCGAGGTTTTTTGGGACGTGACTGCATGTTCAAAGCGATGGCAGCTGGCTATGTCCCAGAGTTGACCGGTTTTTGCCTTATGCAGAAATGCATGGCTGCTGGGCTTCTGGTTGACTGCCGCTGCCATCGACGACGAACTGTATTTTCGTGGACACTGTGGGTGAATATCTAGGAAACATTCAGATGGGAACATGACTGCCGATTCCATCAGAGATAAACTGGATGTTTCGTGGGGGACTATTGTGTTGACATTCTGGCGGCGGCATTATGCACAGTGTATCTGTGCGGGCTGTTGTTTGTCGAGACTCCTGTCTTTTCCACTTTTCACATTGGGCAGTGGGGAGCGTTTTATGTGATATTCACTGGCACAGGAACGGAGCATAATGGGGACGACCCGTTGCTGTGAAGTTGGAACCTCGACTAACTAACTAACTAGTTTCGTAGATGGTGATTCCCACGGATTCTGTTGTTCACCTCTCTCCGTCGTTTACATGGTCGACCTCTTCATCTGCTTCCGTTTGGTCTGTACATCATTGCTTGTTGTGGTATGCGATTAGTTGTGGAATGTGTGTTTTTTTTTCTTCTTTTGTCCCAATATAAACATCCATATCTCAGTAACCAACTGAGGGAAAATTATGAGATTTAGTATATAACCTTACTATTATGTCCACCCAACAACAACAAAATTTTGTTCTGGAGATTTTACAGCAGATTTCAAAGTTTGTTTATATACGGTATATAATTTACGGGTCTGAGATGAAATTCATAATTTTAAATGTATTACAGCGTAGCCAGACAATCAGCGCTCAATGTTGAATATTGTACGTGTTTTGAAGGGATTGGCCTTGTGCCAACTCCCCGCGTTGTTCAAACTAAGACTGTTCAGTGGTGTCTCAAAAAGTGGGTTATTTCATGAAACCTGATTAATATGGTGTTGTTGTTTTTTTTAAAACTCTTACCACTTATCGCTAACATTGAAATGTATGAATATTTTTCAATGGGATTTAATGCGAAATTGTACACTTCAAAGAATCGCTATGAAGTTGTATACATATTTTTGTCAAGAAGCTGATCGCAGGAAACTGTTTTATACTATTACAAATTCCGAAAAAAGAACAGTGTGTGCATTGGGTTTGAGTAAACGGTCATTTCGTCGAATGACAAAACGGTAGGTAGAAAGATTATTGTAGACAGCTTTGACAAAGATGTCATAAGGCGAGCTATTATAACAATGCTTTAAAAAGTCGCTTAAAATTTGACATTGCACCGGGTTCTATCCCATATGGCTCGTTCTCTTTCCGCAGCGCGGAAAGCATCGCACAAAGCACGAACTCCGCAGCTCTAGCGACGACCCACAGAAGTCTCCGAAACATTTAACTCGTGAACCGAAGGATGCGGCCCGGAATCGAACCCACGACCTTTGGAGCCCGAGTCAAAAGGCTTGACCACTTCGCCACGGAGACTCTTAAAATTATAAAAATTTTGGATTTTATATCCATGATTATCCAGTATTATAAAAATGCTGGATGCCAAGGAAACAGTGAATGTAAGAAAACTTAGGGTTTGGTTCAGAAAGAACAATAACACAGAGCTATCAAAAATAACTTTGTGGAAAATTATAAGGACATTATCTTCACTATTTGAAAGTACAAGGGCGGTAGAAATAATCTTTGCTAGCAACCGCATTTAGGAGCCATGAGAAGCAGATACCTACGTGAAATAAGGGAAATGCGCAAAGAAAATTATGGCATAATGTGTTTGGATAAAATGTGGATCAATGCGCACCACACAAGTGATAAGGAATGGCAATCAGTGGATGGACAGATAAAGCGATATGTGCCCAGTAGTAAAGGACAGCTTTTGGTCATGGCCCATGCTGGCAATACGCATAATGGCTTACAACAGAATGCTGGGCTCGTGTTCGTATCAAAGCATACAGACAATATGGATTATCATAATAAGATGAATGGTAATGTATTTAGAGATTGGCTCGAGAATACTGTGCTTCCATCCCTAGATAGACCGTCGTGTCCAATTATGGATAATGCATGATATCAATGTTGTTGCCCAAGAAGACAAAATACGTACAGCATAGAGCACAAAGGGAGCAATAAAGATATGACTCCGAATGGAAGACATACCATTTCCAGAAACGTATTTCTAGCTAGAATTGTTGTCCCTTGTAAAACAGACGCCAAAAAGCAAGAAATATCAAATCGACAAGTTGATAGAAGAGCATCGTCATGGGTGCTTGGGACTTCCGCCGTACCATTCTCATTTTAACCCTATAGAACTTGTGTGGGTTAAAATTAAAGGACAGGTGGCAGCTGACAATACCATATTCAAATTGTCTGACGTCAGGATACTAATCCAGTCCGCGCTATCAAATATTGATAAAAGTTACTGGAAAAATGTGAGGATCATGTGTTGAAAAAGGAAGAGGATTATTGGAGAAAGGATGGATTGAATTTTATGCAACAGAGAGCTGTCATCGTCCGACACAGATTAAGGTCTGAGCAGATCGCAGATCTTAATCCACGTGCACACCAACTGGGATATTTTGCTACAAATATTCAGAAGAATTGCAGGCCCTAAACATTACAGCATCAGCATAATGGCAATGGCAACAGTTTGTATTCCACGGTGATGAATTTTCAATTCCGCAAGCCCTCAGCCGTGACAAACAACTGTATTGAAACACACACACACACACACACACACACACACACACACACACACACACACTAAATGCATTGAATACCAACAGATGAGTAATATTGCGGTGGAAACTGACATATTGTGGCATTACAAGAAACGTGAGAGCAAACACGTTGTCAAATTAGGGGACAACACACGTGCATACGAATCAATCTATAAACTTCAATGAAAAGAGGACCAACATCTTGGTCGTTATGAAGAAAGCCCACTACAGAGACACTGACAACTATTTTCGTAGTCCAAAACAGGTAATCATGTTCCGTCTCTGAACGGTAAACAGCAGAGTAGACAATCTTTCACGAAGACTCAAAGCGTGTCTGTCACCCATATGTACGTGTGAACAAACTACACAGACAGCTGAACAGATCCTTAAAAATGGAAACATGATGACTAAATTGCGGTATCATTTCTGGTCACTCCATACGCACATTATCGCACAGCTATTTGGAAGCTTTCACGAACTCAAAATAAAAAGCTAACACGAATACTTGTGTACACATTATTAACCAGCAACTGAAGAAACAAGAAGGAAATGAAAAATAAGGTAAGAAATATATCCCTTATACTTTCCTGTCAATTTACAAATTATTTACCCCATGCCTCTGTAAATTCTCTGTTTTTACTAATATTACACATTGCACCCCTCTAGGGATTCTCCATGGTGAAGTGGTCAAGCCATCTGACTCGGGCTCCGAAGGTTGTATGTTCGATTCCGGGCCGCGTCCTTCATTTCACGAGTGCATTTTTTCGGAGACTCCCGAGGGTTGTCGCTGGAGGTACGGAGTTCGCGCTTTGTGCGACGCATCCGCGCTGCGGTAAGAAACTGAGCCATATGGGATAAAAAATCCGGTGCAATGCAGCCGACCCTGTCGATTTTAAGCTACTTCTTTCATTGCACCCACTCCCATACGAATCCTGATACGCCTTGTGTGTCATCTGAATTGGCGGGGCTTTCATTACTGTAAACATAAATTTGTTAGCGAGAAATCTCTAGTTTTTCAGCAAAACATCAAAGAAATGTCGCCGCTTTCGATGTTATAAGTTGCTTTTGGACCTATCAAAGACATATTCCTTGGGTGGGGGTAAATATAAGACGGCTGGAAACATTTCATAACGATGCAACAGACAGTTTTCAAAATAATTGATCGTGAATGAAGGCATTCTTTTCGGGACATACTTTTTTTTTTTATAGACTGGTTATTTGGCCAGACCATTTCATTTGCGTTTTTTTTTTCTGATGGAATATAGGAATAATGGGAACAAACGATGTATTATGTTAATTACTTATAACTAAAAAGATTAGTTAGTTAGCTAATCGAGGTTCCAACTTCACGGCAACGGTCGTCCCCATTATGCTCCATTCCTGTGCCAGTGAATATCACACAAAATGCTCCCCACTGTCCAATATGAAACGTGAAATAAACAGGAGTCTCGGCAATCCAACAGCCCGCACAGATACACTTTGCATAATGCCGCCAACAGAATGCCAACACAAAAATTAATTCACGAAAACCACAGTTCATCGTCGATATACTGGGCAGTCACCAGAAAGACCTAAGTGACCCGGGTTTTCTCACATGGCTCGGTCTTTAACCGCAGGGCAACCCACCGAAAGTGTCGAATAAAGCACGAACTCCGTAGCTTCAGCGCCGACTCCCAGGAGTCTTCTGAAAAATGCACTCGTGAACAGAAAAGGCAAATCAGTCAATTCAGCAACATCCTGTAGCCATTGTTCCGAACATGCAGGTCACTGTACAGGACAGATGTAAAAGCATTCCACGCGAATGTCACAGCTCACAGTGTCACCCACGCACTCACTCAGTAGCAGGGCGACGAAACCAAAAAGATGTGATGTGCTAAAGACACTTAGTTATCACTGGCAAAATGTGATGGTCGTAACACATCACAGACACATCGCAGGCTTCTACTTCGGGAAGTGTTTTAGCGGTCGACTTGGATGATTGCCTGCTCCGTGGCAAAGGGGTTACGGACGCAGTTCGTAATTCCGCAAACCTCGTTCGAAACACAGCTGCAGGTGATTTAGCAGCAAACCGCCTCGCGTTGGTGTTTTATGAACATGGTATGAGTGATGGTCGTTCAGTATACAATGGCAAACTACTGAGCGTAAAACTTACCAAGAGATCACAAACAGCCTTTAAAAAATGCTGGAGTTGACTGCTACGCCCTGTAAAGGATATGCAACTAACTTAACTTAGTGGACTGGCTACTGTGCTACAATGACCCTACCATGGGCGCGGTCGGCACACTTTTGCTGCCTGTGGTCGTCGTTAGCTAAATGAGGGGAAACTGGCTAGCTATTCCTCCTTGCATCCAGGCCTACAGAATGTGACGGCCCTAGCACACTGGTTCTCAACCAGTGGGAATTCCTCCCACCCCCTGGGGTGGGGGATTTTAGGGTTTCCGGGGGGGGGGGAGGTCAGATTATTTCAAGATCTCGTTAATACAAGAACTAATTACTATATATTGTTTTTCCCCTCCATAATTATTGTTTCTGTACTTCTCGCCCTTCTGAAATTCGTTTTATAACATAAGTAGACCCGCAAATCACGTTTTATGTAGTCGTATAGACTTGTTCTGCCGGCTTCGTGGCTTAGAGGTTATGACTTTTCTCCGTAATCTCGTATACTCTCGTCGGTGATGACGGTTCAAATCAGCAGTGGTTCGAATCGCATCGGTAGCTTACGGGGTATGTGAGCCGGCCGCTCAGAAAGCAATGGCAAACTACTGAGCGTAATCTTGCCAAGAGATCAACAAACAGCTGAAAGATGCTGGTGTTGACAGCTAAGTCCTGTAAAGGATATGCTAAAAAAAAAAAAAAAAAAAAAATAGACTTGTTCTAGTGTGTGTTATTAAATTTAGCTTCCATTTTTACGTATACTGTGTAGAGGCCGGGGTGGGGGAGGGGTTATAGAGAGGAAATACGAAAGGGGAGGATGACATTCTGAACATATGGTGAAGGGGTGCATGGGCCAAGGAAGGTTGAGAACCACTGCCCTAGCAGATCACAGACATATAACAGCTTTCTGTTGTTCCGTTGTTGTTGATAAGCGAATGCGAAGAAGTAGAATGTAAAATTAGATAGCTATCTATTCGATGATCGGCTGGCCGAGACATGGTTCGTATCCTCGGTAAGGTGTGGATTTTATTTCTCTGTCCTTGGGGACTCTAACCTCCATAGTTCGTGGCGACTGCACTAACTAGGCGGCCTAAATTGCTCAGGTTCAAGACCACCCCCCCCCCCCTTCCCCGTCATAAACGGCAAGGTAATATAGGCAGTAAATGGCAATTTTTGTTGTTGACAGTTATCTATTGAGGTATCATTCTTGCACTCCCGAGACGCCCCTAGATGCACCGATCATTCCCCTAACATATGCATCAACGTCCAGCGACTAATAGTACCAGATCTGTGTGGGGTTACTAGGCCCCTCATTCTCCAAATGTGCTTTTCGTGTCTGGCCGTGCCAGTTATAACTTCCAAGTCTCTCAGGTTGGACAACGAAGTGGATTCACTATCGTCAAAGTCCTCCACCTAAACATCTTTCTAAGGACATTAATAACATCGGCAGGATTCATAGGCACGAGATGCAGAGCCAGCATGTTTATAGTCCGTTCATTTCCCTCAACTCCGGCATGTCCCGAAACGAAGATGAAGGTGACTCTACGGACAACGGACCTCCAGAGCGATTAATTCAACTCTACATGCAGAACAAATCATGCTCATTGAATCACTGTGTACACAGTGGTTGTTACGTTAGTTAGTTAGTTAGTCGACAGATCATCCTCATTGTACATCGAACCATTAATTCCATAAGTGCTCGGATCCCCTCCTCAGCAAATCCCGCAGCGTGTAGCGGCTAGCGACACCAGTTCTGTGTTGGTTTATCAGTCTTCTTTGGCTTCCTGCGTAGTGTTCTTGTTTGGCCATCCCTCTTTTAATTTGCTGTTCTCGTAGTCTGGCCATAGTTGTAGATTCACAGTCATCACTTGGTTCTCGCAAAAGTCTTACTTCTCGTAGAGCATTCAGAATGTCAACCTGGTCCATGGCGCGTCCGCCCTCCACAGTAGCGTTACCTGCGAGTTTGTCAGCCCGCTCATTTCCTTGTACTCCCGCATGCCCTGGCACGAAGATGAAACTAATCTTTGCCAGCCGAGACCGCTCCAGAGACAGCAACCATTCTCTTCGGATTCCCCCCCCCCCCCCCCATCTCTATCCTCAGGAGCATGTTCATTGAGTCGCTAAGGAAACATGCCCTAGTGAATGTCTGTGTCTCGAGCCATGTTATTGCTTTACTTACTGCCATGACTTCCATAGTCAGGTTACTTGTGGTCTCAGCAAAAGCACCAGAGTCCTCCGTCACAATTCTCCCTCCGGCCTGAGCTGTAAAGGCCCATGAGCTTCTCACATGTCGGATGACCGACCCATCTGTGTAAATGACAGCATCACCGTCTAGCGAATTCTCGAAAATCAACGCTTGTACTTCCGCCTCCACAGCTGCCGGGTTTTCTTGTCTGCATTTTCTGTCTAGTTGGATGCAAACTGAAAAGGATGTGCAGAAATCTGTTGGCATTTGTACCCACGCCTCGCCAGGTTCTAAGTCCTCAAGTGAACACACCTGTTGAAGAATGTCTTTGGCTTCACCCATCCACGACCGTCCTCTTTTTAACCTACTTCCCTTCACCTTCATAATTTCACTACGCAGTGGATCTTGTGTGTTTGCGTTAACTCTGAGGTAGGCGCGAGCTCTGCAGACTTGTATTATGTCTTCAATGGTTGGAAAATCAAGAAGGTAGCGCATCGCCCTGCATGCTGTATCTCTTGTACATCCAAGCATAATGCGCATACTCAAAAACAGACATGGCCAGCTCTTCTTATAGAAGACATAGATGGCGCTTCTCACAGTTTGCTGCCGCCATCACCCGCATCGCAGCCAACCCCCGCTTGGCCTTTGTTATCACCTGGTCTATGTGCACATTATAAGCAAGGCTTCGATCAAACCGAATCCCCAGGTAATTCATTGCATGCGTTCTTTCCACCGTCTCTGAACACAGATTTACAGTTGGTGTTGGAGTGTTGACAATATGACTATTCAACGAGAACCAAGTCACTGTTGCCTTTGTTGGGTTGACCATTGCCCCAGCCTCAACACACCAAGTACTTATGCGACTGAGTTCGGTCTGTAGTTCCACAGCAACCTCATCTCTGTCCTTGTTGGTTTGGTGGCTGTTATAGTTCTGAGAAGATTGGCAGAGGCAAGGAGTGGGTCAGAGTTTTTAATAGAAATTTAGACTTGTGTGGGATTGTAATCACATTGGGACGTGAGGGTAAGGTGTGGCCAGCAGGCGCTACGGAATTAGAAATTCGGCAATTAATTCAGTACTTCTCTCGACCTGTGATTATCTATACCGATGACTCTGTGTTAAGAAGCAACAAAAGTACCTGGGGATTCATAGCAAAATCAAATTACCAGTAAAGGAGAGCTTGGCATATGATACCACAACTTCAATTCCGAGACTGGGGGTGGAAGCGCAGCTTTCCACTGGTTGGAGAACAAACTGTATACGCATATCGTGATTGTGACTGATTCACAAAGCATACTGACACAAATGAAGGCGGGCGGTGAAGATAGTATTCATCAATTCGGGTGTCGCGGGTTGTGAACACGGTGTGGTTGGGAATGAACAAGCAAACAGATTGGCTGATGTTGCATCATTGCGGAGTGATTTGATGCATGATAGGACAGATGTCATGAAGGCCCTCTGGGAGCTAGTGAATAATGCAGAAAACAGATAGACTATTATGGTGTAGAGATAATACGACAAAAGGGATGGTTAGAGGATCCGGTAGACAGTCGTCACTAAGATGTAAAGCAAGACGGACAAATAATCAGATTGTAACAGGCACCATGTCTTTGTGGTCAGTTGTTTTAGAGGATTATCAATTGTCAGTTGTTTTATCGGATTCTATATTGTCAGTTGATTTAATGGATTCTCAATTGTCTGTTATTGTAGTGGATTCTCTATTGTCAATTATGTTAGTGGATTATCTTTTATCAGTTACTAGCTGACCCGGCCCGGCTTTGCCCAGGCCCTGGCGGGGATCTATCTATCTATCTATCTATCTATCTATCTATCTATCTATCTATCTATCTGTCTGTCTTCTGTCTGTCTGTCTGTCTGTCTGTCTGTCTGTCTGTCTGTCTGTCTGTCTGTCTGTCTGTCTGTCTGTCTGTCTGTCTGTCTGTCTGTCTGTCTAATGTGTGTTTGGCTGGGTGGTTGGAGGTGTGTGGGTGGAGGAGGATATTGGGTGAGTGATTGTTGGTGGGAAATGGGACGGGTAGAGGATATGTGAGTAGGTGGGGAGATGTGTGTAGGTGGGGGATGTGTGGGTTATTGAATGTATGTGTGCTTGGGGTGTGGATGGATGGGATGTGTGGTGGGTGAGAGGTGTGTGTGGGTGGGGAGATGTGTAGGTGTAGGGATGTGGTGGATGGGTGGGGAATGTATTGTATGTGTGTGTGGTTGGGTGGGGGAGTTGGAGTGAATGGGGGATGTGTGGGTGGGTGGTGGATGTGTCTCACAACATATTAATATGCATTGTTTATGTTTACAAAATTCATGTGATAATGTTTTTTTCTTATGCACTGTTGATGAAAGAAAGATGAGTGATTGGAAGGGCCGAATGTAAGATGGGCCTGCGTGCCCAATTTGTTACCCTTTGAAAATAAAGTCTGTTCGTTCTATCTATCTATCTATCTATCTATCTATCTATCTATCTATCTATCTATCTATCTATCTATCTATCTATCTATCTATCTATCTATCTATCTATCTATCTATCTATCTATCTCTCTCTCTCTCTCTCTGTCTGTCTGCCTGCCTGCCTGCCTGCCTGCCTGTCTGTCTGTCTGTCTGTCTGTCTGTCTGTCTGTCTGTCTGTCTGTCTGTCTGTCTGTCTGTCTGTCTGTCTGTCTGTCTGTCTGTTTGCTTGTTTGTCTGTCTGTCTGTCTGTCTGACCCGGCCCGGCGTCGCCCAGCTCCTGGTGGGGAGCATCTCATTTAATTCATAAAAGTAGTCATATAAGCTCCCGTTCCCGACTATCTGTCTGTCTGTCTATCTGTCTTTCTGACCCGGCCCGGCTTCGCCCAGCTCCTGGTGGAGAGCATCTCATTTAATTTATATAAGTAGTCATATAAGCTCCCGTTCCCGACTACCTGTCTGTCTATCTGTCTCTCTGACCCGGCCCGGCTTCACCCAGTCCCTGGTGGGGAGCATCTAATTTAATTCATATAAGTAGTCATATAAGTTCCCGTTCCCGACTGTCTGTCTGTCTGTCTGTCGACCCGGCTGTCTGTCTGTCTGACCCGGCCCGGCTTCACCCAGACCCTGGTGGGGAGCATCTAATTTAATTCATATAAGTAGTCATATAAGTTCCCGTTCCCGACTGTCTGTCTGTCTGTCTGTCTGTCTGTCTGTCTGTCTGTCTGTCTGTCTGTCTGTCTGTCGACCCGGCTGTCTGTCTGTCTGTCTATCTATCTGTCTATATATCTGTCTGTCTGCCTGCCTGCCCGTCCGTCTCTCACTCCGTCTATCCCACCCTCTCTATCTATCGGGTCAGATCTATATATCTATGTATCTATTTATTTATATAGCTATCTATAGCCAGGGGACTTAACCTAAGATATATCAATGCTACTAAAAGTTATGTCCCTTTATAGAATATTTCTTATGTTAAATCATGTAATTACAAAATGAAATTTTAGTAAGTAAGTAGCCAATTTTACACTAAGAATCTATTACAGTCGGTTGCACAGGAATGAAAGGAAGACGTGTAGAAAATTTCATCTCAATCGGATGGACCGTTCGCGAATGCAGCAAATACATCCCCAACCACAAACATACAGTCTCTTTTATAGATATAGATTTTAGTGGGTTATCTATTGTCAGTTATTGTAGTGGATTCTCCATTGTCATTTATGTTAGTGGGTTCTCTTTTATCAGTTATTTTAGTGGATTATATATTGTCAGTTATTGTAGTGGATTCTCTATTGTCAGTTGTTTTAGTGTATTCGCTACAGTCAGTTATTTTAGTGGACTCTTAATTTTCTTTTGTTTTGGCTGAATCTATATTGTCAGTTATTTTGGCGTTTGGGTGAAAATAACATTAATGCACTCATCTAGACGCCACGTTGTCGTTGTCATGGTAACTATAACTTCCTCGCGCAGAGATGGATTTTCTATAATCTCTTAACAAAAACAACCACTTCCGCCGGCCATGTCGTTCTCCCAACTACCGCCGGGTATATCGTTCTCCCGACTTCCTGACAACTTTGCTAAATACTCTAGTATCTGGAGTAGAATGTCCTTTAAATTAACTACAATAACAAATTCATAGTTGATATATTAATTGTATCCTTCTGCGTATACTCGGTGCCCGGTGGCGTTGAGATCATGTCTGTTAACAGCGTTCTGTAAGGCGTGCTGTCAGTCATTGCTGATACTGATTTTCCTCCATTATATTTATATATATATATATATATATATATATATATATATATATATATATATATATATATATATATATATATATATAGAGAGGACCATTTTACAGATTTTAAGGCGTATCTGGCACACGTTGTTAGACTAATATTTGTAAAGACATATCAACACTCGGTGGGCGATGTGGTCTGTCTCATGCCGGCCGCCTTTACTTTCCAAAACATTCTTCATATCGTTTTAGGCTGAGTCGACCTGAGGATCGAACCGATGTCAGTCGTGAAGGCCAGCGTGTGTGTAGCTAATACGCTACCGAGGCGCCTGTAGGAATAGGTTCCTGTCTGCGATGATGTCAAACTGTCCAGCATCTTCTCTCTTGGCCTCCGTTGCCTCTCCACCCCACCAACTTCCCCCTTGTGGCGATGTACACAGCTCTTAACACACACAAAGAATCTGATCTTACCTTTTTCTGATGCAAGTAACTAGTCCTCAATGTCAGTTAATATTTCAAAGATATCTTCGTTGCTCTCTCAATCTGTTCACGGTGCTCACACCATTCTTATGTAAAACCAAATCTGCGCAGCTTCCACATAATTCCTCATGTGTCTTATAATTGTCCATGATAACGGTCCATGATAACTGTCCATGATAATTGTCCACATAATTTCTCATTTGTCTTCTAACTGTCCATGATAATTGTCCATGATAACGGTCCATGATAACTGTCCATGATAATTGTCCACATAATTTCTCATTTGTCTTCTAACTGTCCATGATAATTGTCCATGATAACGGTCCATGATAACTGTCCATGATAATTGTCCACATAATTTCTTATTTGTCTGCTAATTGTCCATGATTGTATTTTCGCACACCTGGATTGCCGGCTCTCTGGCGAAGGGGTTACGGACGCAATTCTAACTCCCGCCTACCGCTCTCGAAACACAGCTGCGGGCGAAGTGGGAACAGACTGCCTTGCGTTGGTTTCCCATACCAGTCGTTCAGAAAGCAATGGCAAACTACTGAACGTTAACTTGCCAAGAAGTCATGTATGTCTAAAATATGCTGGGGTTGACTGCTACGCCCTGTAAATGATATGCAATTACATTTTGTAAAATCTGGATGGGCTCAGTTTAGCTCTTTAGAACTCACTTCCTCACATATATTGACAGAAATGTAGTCCTATTTCAGCCATGTTGTTGTCACTATGAGCCGCAGACTGCGTATACTACCCCGGTATAACAGTGACAATGTTATGGAGTTATGTGACTCGAGGTTATGATGTTTACCTCTAGCTGGTGTAGATCAGGCTCGAGGTTATGATGTTTACCTCTACCTGGTGTAGATCAGGCTCGAGGTTATGATGTTTACCTCTACCTTGTGTAGATGAGGCTCGAGGTTATGATGTTTACCTCTAGCTTGTGTAGATCAGGCTCGAGGTTATGATGTTTACCTCTACCTTGTGTAGATCAGGCTCGAGCCGCCATGTAATTATTTGACTTTTACAAAATAAGTAAGTATGCTACACTCCTCCCCACATCTTGATAGGCCGACGCCTCATGCTATCGAAATCAAAGCAATGCGATCTGCTTCCAAATCTCCAGCGTGTAATTTTTAAACTCGATGTGTCGGGGAAGTTTTATTATCCCCTAAGATACAGTACTGGCTAATGTCCCATATATCTGTATATAAATGATCACGAATGCGTTTTAATCAATAGGGTTAATGACACATATATCTGTATATAAATCATCACGAATGCATTTTAAATAATAGGGTTAATGATGCAAGTATATGTACATAAATAATCATGAACGAGCGTTGATCAATAGGGTTAATGACGCACATTTATGTACATAAATGATCATGGATGCGTGTTAATCAATGGGGTTAATGACGCACATATCTGTACATACATGATAATGAATGAACGTAGATCCATAGGGTTAATGACGCATATATCTGTACATAAATGATTATGAATACGTGTTAATCAATAGGGTTAATGAAGCATATATTTGTACATAAATTGCTCCGTGGCGAAGGTGTTACGGACGTAGTTTGTAATCTCGCATACCTGCGTACGAAACACAGTTGTGTTGGGTTTTTTTTATGAAATGGTATGGTCGTTCAGAAAGCAATGACAAACAACTGAACGTAACCTTGCCCAGGAATGATGAACAGCTAAAATTTGTTGGGGTTAACTGCTGCGTCCTGTAAAGGATATGCAGCTAACTTAAATTATCACGAATGTATGTTAATCAATTGGTTTTATTACGCACATATATGTACTTTTGATATTGTAGCCAAAAGAACAATAGCAGCCAATCTATCAGCATGTTCTTTATCGCGCACACCCGCGTGCCCTGGCCATGATAACCAGGATATGCTCTAGACCTCCCATATCTAAAGCATTGTGGCTACCCTACTATGGGATCTGTATTGTTTCCAGAACTTGCCCATATAAACAAGCATTAGGGAGAATGTCATTAAAAAGAAAGCAGCCGTAGAGATGCAAAGAGTGAACTGAAAACTAAACCCTGGTACAAGTACAAACGGATTATATTTTTCATGGTGATGCGATGTAGGAATTCTGTACGAAGTCTTGCGGTAGATTCTGCCCGTCCTGGCGCTGCCTGGAGCTACATCGGAAATGAATAACCAGTGTCTTCTACAAATCAGGGCCCAGAGGAGTAACTTTATCTGTACTTCCTGCTAGTGCTGTTTTGCATTATCATAATAATATGCTTTATTATTAGTATTGTTCTACCGGGTTTTTGTGAAATCTCACTACATTTCGCATGTAGAACAAATTTGAACAATGAAGTACATGATCTCATCGGAAAATGTGTCCCACAATCCATCGTAAAGCAATATGCAGCGAAGAGTGTGATAATCAATCAAGAGTCAACTACCCCCAGTGGTTTCAAGCACTTTTAGTAAAAGAAGATGAGTCAGTTCTTGAATTAACATTCTTCTCTGATGAGGCATTGTTTCATCTATCTGGATACTTTAATAGCCACAATAATCGTACTTAAGCCTTTTAATCCCAATGCATTTCATGAAGCGCCTCTGCACGATGAAAAAATAGGGGTATGGTGTGCCGACAGTAGAGCAAGTTTTATTGAACCAATTTTCTTCAACAACATTATAAATGCCGATTGTACCGTATTGACATTCTGGAATCTTGTTTTTTTGTGTGCGGAAGAGCTGAATGAAACTGAAATTGAAACAGTGTGGTTCCAGCAAGATGTTGAACTGCTAACACTGCATTTTGGGGAAAACAATTTCGCATATCGCAAAATATCACATGGAATTCGGCCTGCTCGATCTCCAGATCTAACTCCATTATTATCTAAAGGTTTTCTTGAAAGGAAATTTATAAAATTAATGTACACACAACTGAGAATTTGAAAGAAACAATCAGAATTTCCATTAAAAAGGGTATCTGACAATATGAAGAGACGTCTACAATCTTGTCTTGAAGCCCGTGGTGGACATTTGCAACACCTGTTGTAATGAATACTTCATTGGTATTTTCCAGCTTCCCCAAAACTGCGTTAGACCATAGCAGTAACTACAACTAACTTAATGAATTTATTAGCACATTATTTTAAATGGCATCATGTACTTCACTTGTCAAATTTGTTCTACATCCTATGTGTAGTCAGACATCACAAACACAATGTAGTATTGTTCTATTATTGTTCCGGTATTGTTCAGTATTGCACACAATAAGGCTTTCCTGTGGTAATGGATTCGAATCCTCATTGAGACGGATTATTAAACTTGATCTGGACTCACATATTGACCCAGACGATGGGTAAAATTAAAGGTCTTGGTAAGTAGAGGCGGCCGACGTGATTCAGAGCACATCACCCAACTATAACCAATCAGTGTTATAAACATGTGTGTCTAGAATTATTTATCTTACCTCCTAGTCCCACATAACAATCTATGTGGTACACCGAGGCCCATTTGATGCGGTTTAGTGGTCCTGTTTTCCGTTTCAATTGTGTTTTTTCCGGAACCAATGGCCAGGTCCCCGCACATTGTTTAATTTATTGAATGTTAAAAGGTGCTACTTCATGTATTGTTCGTGTTTTTACAAGCGTAATGTGTCCAGAGTTTTTTTTTTTTTTTTTTCGTGTATTAACAGGGGTTGCATGAGGCCGTGTAACGTGACATAAGTATCTACTTATTCCATTCTCAGCAAATAGTGATTGTTGATGGTGGTGGTGATGGTAGTGGTGATGATGATGATGATGATGGTGTGGTGATGATGGTGGAGTGTTCGTCTTCTCTCAAGCACACGGAAATCGCCTGTCAATGGAAATAATTTCATACACCATTTATTCGCACACACCTTGAGCATATATAGATTAAGATGTAAAACTGAAATTAAAACAAAGGATCATGAAAGCAGGTCCGTTAAAACTGAAATTAGGAAAATTAGAATTGTTCCGATTTTTAAAAGGTGTAAAATTATCACTCAGTATATCGTACATAGAGGCTTGTAGTAAGTGGTTCAGTATGCAAAGTGAATATATTATAGAACAGGTGTGGCGTGAGAGAGAGAGAGAGAGAGAGAGAGAGAGAGAGAGAGAGAGAGAGAGAGAGAGAGGTGGAAGGATAGAGAACAAGAACGAGCGAGAGAGAGGTCGATCGGGAGCGAAAATGCGAAAGAGCGAGAGGACGGGAGGAGAGAGAGAGAGAGAGAGAGAGAGAGAGAGAGAGAGAGAGAGAGAGAGAGAGAGAGAGAGAGAGAGAACAAACGAACGAACGAACTTTATTTTCATAGGGTCACAAACTGGGCACGCATGCCCGTCTTACATTCGGCCCTTCTAATCACTCATCGTTCGTTCATCATTGTGCATGTTACATTCACATAGGAAATAAAAAACATTGTCAAATGAATGTTATAAACATATACAATGCATATTACCACGTTACGAGACAGGCAGGCAAGCGCACGTAGACACGCACATGCATAAACACATACATATAATCATGCATACATACATCATTTACCCAAACTCTCATAGTTATGCACACACTCAATAGCACACAAATACACACTCCCTCGCATACACATATACTTTCTCACAATCACAAACTCACCACCAAAAGTTTATTTATACATACATGCAGAGAGACAGACAGACAGACAGACAGACAGACAGACAGACAGACAGGCGGGCGGGTGGACGGACGGACGGACGGACGGTCGGGCGGGCGGGCGGGCGGGCGGGCAGGCAGGCAGGCAGGCAGGCAGGCAGATAGACAGACAGACAGAGATTACACTTAGTCCCAAATAATGCTAGAAAATTGTCCTGTACTGCTATCTATGTATTGTTTTCTTTCTCGATTACCTCTACCCCGTACAACCTCAGAAGAGAAGTTATAATTAACGCCCATCCCAGCCTTAGATTTATAATCAAATGACCGAATCAACTTACTTTTTAATATTAAATCTGACAGAGATTGTCACCCATAGGGATAATTTTTTTTTGCATAATTCAAATTGTTCTATCCTTTTGTTTGAAAATGTAGCTTGTTCTGCTTAGTGGTAATTCTAATCAACATAGGAGAGTATGCCTAGGCCTATATTGTCACATGCGAATGCTGGAATGACGATTTGTCAAGATAAATTATAAACCTTTGATGTTGTAGATTATTCAAACATAAATCGACGATTGTTGTAGACTATTCAAACATATTACATTATCACAAACATGTTACAAAGCAAAGCCAGTTGTTGAAAACTTTAAAAAAAGAAACAAGTTATTTCCATTAGTTTAACTTTGAATGAGTACTATCCCTTTGAGATACCGCACGAGAGTGGTTTCCCTTGGTGACATAATGATGAGGTAACCAGTAGTGGCTGTTAAGATTAAATTGATGCCTTTTGCTGATGTTTAAGCCAGACTAGCATCCTGCGGTGATTGTTTTGGTAGTCTGATGTTTTCCGCTGTATTTCACATTGCGTGATGTCTTTATATGAGCTATACACGATGTTTGTTTGGTAACCTTTTAATATTAGAAACATGACTTCCGAGAACCTTAATTTGAGGAGGTTGTGCCGCTTTGGTACAGAAGACTAGCACTGGTTCCTGCATTGTTTAGTTGTTTTTTTTGTTTTTTTTACATCGTATGTTTGAAAATAACCAGTTTTGCTTTAATCTTAAAGGCTGAAGGGCATGTATGTTGAGTTGATAATGGGAAAAACTAATTATGGCCGAAAATTGTCGCACTGCCCACACGCAAATTAGAACGGAAGAGTATAAGTGCTGGAGCGTTTACGGATAAAGATTATATATATATATAGGATCAACTGTATTACTATGGGTGTCATCCCATGGTTCAGAAATCAACTGCAGACCACTGAACTTAAACTTGCCAAAAAATCACAAACAACCCAAAAGTGCTGGGGTTAACTGTAACGTCCTGTAAAGTACGTGCACCTTACTGTTAACTCATCAGGCGGGGTTTCTCTCTCTATAAAACTGCAAGCCGTCTACCGAGAACATCGACCAAAAAAGGACGGATTTCGTAGCTCCTAAGATGACTCTCATTACTCTCCGGAAAAATTACTTGAATGAAAAAAAAAACCTGGATTTTACTTAATCTAGACTCTGGAGTACTGGACCGACATCGAGTGGAGTATAATCAATCTTGGGTCACTTGTGATTTGACGTGACATAGGGACTAAATGACAAGAAGATCGACTTCATTGCACCAGGTCTGTATCCGACATGGCTCGATCTCTTTTAGCAGTGCGTTTGCCGAATGCGTCGCACAATACACGAACTCCATAGCTCCAGCGACGTCCCCCAGGAGTCTCCCAGAAAATTTCACTCGTGAACCCAACAACATAGGATGGAATCGAACCCACAACCTTCCAAATGCGAGTCAGTCTGCGTAACTAGTCACTACGGCGACATCTCTCAAACCCGTTAGTGATATAATGTACTAGAAGTGTACAACCCAGTCACACTGACCCACTCTCAGTTGAGATATAATGTACAAGAAGTGTACAACCCAGTCACACTTATCCACTCACAGTTGAGATATAATGTACAAAAAGTGTACAACCAAATCACACTGACCCACTCACTTTTGAGCTATAATGTACAAGAAGTGTACAGCCCAGTCACACTGACCAACTCACATTTGAGATATAATGTACAAGAAGTGTACAACCCAGTCACACTGACCCACTCACATTTGAGACATAATGTACAAGAAGTGTACAATCCAATCACACTGACCCACTCCCATTTGAGACATAATGTACAAGAAGTGTACAGCCCAGTCACACTGACCCACTCACATTTGAGATATAATGCACAAGAAGTGTACAACCCAGTCACACTGACCCACTCACATTTGAGACATAATGTTCAAGAAGTGTAAATCCCAATCACACTGACCCACTCACATTTGAGATATAATGTACAAGAACTGTACAACCCAGTCACACTGACCCACTCACATTTGAGATATAATGTACAAGAACTGTACAACCCAGTTACACTGACCCACTCACATTTGAGATATAATGTATAAGAAGTGTACAACCCAATCACACTGACCCACTCACATTTGAGATATAATGTACAAGAAGTGTACAACCCAGTTACACTGACCCACTAACATTTGAGATATAATGTACAAGAAGTGTACAACCCAGTCACACTGACCCACTAACATTTGAGATATAATGTACAAGACGTTTACCACCCAGTCACACTGACCCACTCACATTTGAGATATAATGTACAAGAAGTGTACAATCCAGTCACACTGACCCACTAACATTTGAGATATAATGTACAAGAAGTGTACTACCCAGTCACACTGACCTAAAATTTGAGAAATAATGTACAAGAAGTGTACAACCCAGTCACACTGACCTACTAACATTTGAGACATAATGTACAAGAAGTGTACAACCCAGTCACACTGACCCACTCACATTTGAGACATAATGTACAAGAAGTGTACAACCCAGTCACACTGACCCACTGACATGTGAGATATAATGTACAAGAAGTGTACAACCCAGTCACACTGACCCACTGACATGTGAGATATAATGTACAAGAAGTGTACAACCCAGTCACACTGACCCACTGACATGTGAGATATAATGTACAAGAAGTGTACAACCCAGTCACACTGACCCACTGACATGTGAGATATAATGTACAAGAAGTGTACAACCCAGTCACACTGACCCACTGACATGTGAGACATAATGTACAAGAAGTGTACAACCCAGTCACACTGACCCACTGACATGTGAGATATAATGTACAAGAAGTGTACAACCCAGTCACACTGACCCACTGACATGTGAGATATAATGTACAAGCCGTTTACCACCCAGTCACACTGACCCACTAACATTTGAGATATAATATACAAGAAGTGTACAACCCAGTCACACTGACCCACTAAAATTTGAGATATAATGTACAAGACGTGTACAACCCAGTCACTCTGACCCACTAACATTTGAGATATAATATACAAGAAGTGTACAACCCAGTCACACTGACCCACTAACATTTGAGATATAATGTGCAAGAAGTTTACCACCCAGTCACACTGATCCACTAACATTTGAGATATAATGTATAGGAAGTGTACAACCCAGTCACACTGACCCACTAATATGTGCACGCACTAAGATGCACGATATATAGTTGATTAGCCTGACAACCGAGCAATGACCCAACCACTTTGCCAGAACTCAATTTAATCGTCTGGAAATGTTCATTATTAGAGCAGCATTTTGTCCAAATGGAAAGCGATGTCTCCTGCTTCTTCTGTCAGAAACTGGAGGAATCCCCAACCTGCTTGTACAATACATCTTCATAATCCTTGCGTTGTCAGCCCCGTTTGTTTTCACTAGGGACAGTTGTAGTCTGTGTGATTGCTTTATGTCTCACCAAATGACGATCTATGTGTGCCTTGCTTCATCGCTTTGTGGAGCTTGATTTGGTTTTATGCTGTCCTTTCTGCTTTATATAATTATCTGGTATTTACTTATTGTAAGCCGGTCTCCCTGTCTTAGGAGTTAACGTCTTTCTCCGTAATCCCGTATATTCTCGTGAGTAACGTAACCTGTGTGATTGCTTTATGTCTCACCAAATGACGATCTATGTGTGCCTTGCTTCTTCGCTTTGTGGAGCTTGATTTGGTTTTATGCTGCCCTTTCTGCTTTATTTAATTATCTGGTATTTACTTATTGTAAGCCGGTCTCCCTGTCTTAGGAGTTAACGTCTTTCTCCGTAATCCCGTATATTCTCGTGAGTAACGTAACCTGCGCGAGAATCGGTAGCGGTTCTCGCCGCGTTAGTAACTTACGGGGGTATGTAAGCCGGTCGCTCAGAAAGCAATGGCAAACTATTGAGCGTAATCTTGCCTAGTACATCAACAGCAGCTGAAAAATGCTGATGTTGACTGCAACGTCCTGTAAAGGATATTCATTCATTCATTCATTCATTCGTTCATTCATTCATTCATTCATTCAGTAGCATGTCCTTTGCAGAACCTCGCTCCCATAACAACCCTCCGGAAAACTGCTCGATCACAAGCAAGATGTCCCACGTCTGATACACCCATCTGGAGATCATCCGCCACATCCTGCACCCATCTTCTCTTTGGCCTTCCTCTTGCTCTCTTCCTAAGCATATGTTTTTATTTTTTTTTATTTCGCATATCCTTTTACAGGACTTAGCTGTATGTTGATCTCTTGGCAAGATTACGCTCAGTAGTTTGCCATTGCTTTCTGAGCGGCCGGCTCAGTTATCCCGCAAGTCACTAGCGGGGGACGAACCGCTCCCAGTTTTCTCCCGCTACGAGACTGCGTGATAAACGGGATTACGGAGAAAGTGTTGTAACTCCTCGGCCAGAGAGACCGGCCCTAGGCATATACCCCTCCATTATTGTTCTCTCCAAACTTTCGTGACGTTTCAAGTGACCAAAATATATCAATTTTCTTTGTTTTATCGTCTTTAATAGCCAACCCTCTTCAATATTCAGCTCTTGAAGTATCGATGGATGTGTTCTTTTCTTTACCCAAGATATTCTTAGAACCCGTCTATAACATTTATATTCAAAAGGGATATGCACAAAACAAAAACTTACGTAAATTACTGGGCATGCTAAGTCAGTAGTTCAGGTTCAATTATCAGCAGAGACCAAATTTGTATTTTCCGATCAGTACGAAACTGGGGTCTGTCCAACTTCGTTAGTATGCGCTATCATCATGTGCCATGTCGATAAGCTTGGGCGGTAATGTTTCGCATCTCAGATGGTCACCAGAGTCGTGGATCAATTCTTATGGAGAGTATATAAACATTCAGGGAGGGATGCAGGGATGAGTACAGTAAAAAGTAAATAAGCCTTTCACACGCCTCAATATGCATTGGATACATGGTCCAGTGCCCACATGTGTATAGACCAATCGTTACTCGCTGGCTCAGTATTACGCCAGCCGACTTAACTTCCCAAAGCACGTCCAGGTACCCATTTGAGGATGTGTCGAACTGGGGGTTCGGGTAGTATGTTAACATTCTAGGCTGTGCCCACCTGGCAGTACAGGTGGTATTTTAACATTCTAGGCTGGTTCGACCTGCCGATTCCGTTTCCGTTCTCAGTTACGAATGGTCCCGTTCAACCGCCTACAATCGGCTTGGTTATAGTTGGGTCCTTTATTGTGTGACTTGTTTTGATTCGTTCGTAGATCGGGCTGCTTGTTTTCAGCTTCCTGATTTCTGGTTGGCTGATTTTGTTCGTTCCTGTCTTGATAAAGTGTTACATGTCTGGGCAGAGTCGCGCACTTGTTGAGGCCTGGAGTTATTGTGTACCCACCCCGTCATATGGTGCTGTTTCCTTCAGGGAGTCTACCAATCGTCGTTCCACCTGTGGTTCCTCCTCCTTCCCCGTCTTGGGTTGTCTTCGAACCTTCGCGTTCGTCTGTCGTCTCGATGGTTCGATCTTGGTGTGGAGCGATTCGCAAGTGCCCTACAGAATTGGTCTTGGTCTGGGTAGCCGTTCTCATCCAGTTCGATTTCAATTTCTTCTTCTTGTGCTTCGTCTTCTGTTTGGATCTTTGCATCTTCTGGTTCTTTCTGTGACTTGAGTAGTTCTATCTGGTCTCTTTCTTCCTGGATTTGTTTCAGCGTTTCTTCTGTTTTTGCTCTTTCTTCTTGAATTCTCGATAGAGTTTCGTCAGTTTCAGCTTTTATGGCGGCCATTCGAGCGACATCCTGCTCTATCTTCTGCTGGACTTGCTTCAGTTCGTCCATTATGCGCTGAACGGCCGTTATCTGGGTTTCTTGCGTCTTCTCTTTATCTTCCTCCATGCTTTTGAACTGTGTTCTCAGGTCCTTCAGTTGGCCTTCCAGTTGTGCTTTGTCGCTTTTGGATAGTCGGTTGATCGCCTCGTACTGCCTCCTGGCCTCCTTATATGGTAGGTTAGACTTGATGGCGATTTTCATAGCTTCTTTGCTGTCTTGGTGGCAGGGGCAGCCGAGGTACCTGGCGCCGTGGTTGCCGATGCAGTTGGCGCACTTTCTGTTGGTGTTCGGCCTCCTGAAGTCCGAGTCGTTCTTGGCATGCTGGCACTCACTATATTGATGGGGACCAGAGCAGTACCTACATACCTCCACATCACTCTTGCAGGTGGCACGGGTGTGCCAAAACTTCTGGCACTTGGAACACTGCAGCACTCTCGGTATGTAGGGCTCTGGTACTTAGTCTTTCTTGTCCCATGTAATGTATTGAGGGATCAGTCGGCCCTCCGATGTTACGACGACAACTGTGGAGGGTATGTTGTTTTTCCCGATGATCCGCTCAGCACTGGTGATCTTGGTCTTGCGGTTCTCCCTTGTTAGCATCTCCCTGATCTGGTCGTTGGTGAGATCGGTCTTGACTCGTTTGATGACCCATCTTTTGATCGAGTTGTGCCGGGCGGCTTCCAGTAGTATGCCGTGGTTAAGCTGGATGACGGCTTTCTCTTCTTGTGATATTCGCTGTAGAAGTGCTGTGGTCTTTGGTTTTTTGTTGATGGTGACCACTATTCCATCCGATGTCTTGCGCAGCTGGCCGATGCTGTTTCTTCCCAGCTCGTTTTCCAACAGACTGATTATCTTGTCTGTTGGTAGCGCCGTTAGTTTAGCTTCTCCCACGCTTGACCTGGGGTCCACATGGTATTTTAACATTCTTTTCTGGGTCAACCTGGGGGTCCAGGTGGTATTTTAACATTCTAGGATGGGTCGACCTGGGGGTCCGGGTGGTATTTTAACATTCTAGGGTGGGTCGACCTGGGGTCCACGTGAGATTTTAACATTCTCTTCTGGGTCAACCTGGGGGTCCATGTAGTATTTTAACATTCTAGGGTGGGTCGACCTGGGAGTCCAGGTGATATTTTAACATTCTAGACTGGTTCGACCTGGGGTCCACATGGTATTTTAACATTCTCTTCTGGGTCAACCTCGGGGTCCATGTGGTATTTTAACATTCTAGGCTGGTTCGACCTGGGGGTCCACATGGTATTTTAACATTCCCTTCTGGGTCAACCTGGGGGTCCAGGTGGTATTTTAACATTCTAGGGTGGGTCGACTTGGGGGTCCAGGTGGTATTTTAACATTCTAAACAATATAAAACGACACAAAGTAGTGCAGCTTTACATAACAGAGTTAAGACACATACAGAACGTTGCGGCGATTAGCCTTCATCAGCAAACAAACACATTCACAAACACAACATACAGTCAAGGAGATATCCTGTGACTACATCAGAAGGTGACGACAGGGCGAGCAGAACAAAAGCATGGAAAAGTGGAACCAATGAAGAGAAAATGAGAATTGGAGAAAAATGTTAATAGAAAAGAATGTTGGTTGAAGAAAATATTTAGTTGATACAAATGTTAATGGAGAAAAAGTTAGCACTCACCTCGCCTTACGGATCTGTAAATGACTAAGAAAATCTCCGAAGGATACTGATACCTGGTGACGGGTGTACGGTTCAGTGAGCACATAGAAGGAAGGGGACGGGGCAGGAGGACGTTGACTGGTCTGGTAAGGCTGGGGGTGGTACTAACCAAGACTCCATTGTGTTGTTAATAGGGGCGAGTCTTAAAGTATGGGTGGACTGATATGTGTAAACGCGCATATCTACATAGACACACTTCAACAGGCAAAATGCTTGTGTATGTGGGCATGTGCAAAGTACATGTACGAAGAGAGAGAGAGAGAGAGAGAGAGAGAGAGAGAGAGACAGAGACAGAGAGAGAGAGCTAGAGAGAGGGAGAGAGAGAGAGGGGAAAGTGTCTGTGATATATCACATGAGGTATATGGAATACGTCGGTCTACACGTACGACGTTCCACTCATACTGTACTCTATGAGACAGTCAGTATGGTTAGTTGTTATACAACATATTCAAGGATCTACTCGCCCAGTGCTTGAGTTAATGGGGCTGTATATGATCCAACCACTGGTAATACACGTGAAGTAGGTAGGCACAGAGAAGCAAGATGTAGGGAGAGAGAGAGAGAGAGAGAGAGGGAGAGAGGGAGAGAGAAAGACATATGTAGGCACCGAGGAGCAAGATGGAAGAGAAAGAGAGAGAGAGAGAGAGAGAGAGAGAGGGAAGACTCTCTCTCTCCCTCTCTCTCCCTCTCTCTCTCTCCCTCTCTCTCTCTCTCTCTCTCTCTCTCTCTCTCTCTCTCTCTTTTCCATCTTGCTTCTCGGTGCCTACATATTCCAACTATATTGCTGGTGGTCTGATTTTAACACAACCACTGGGCGATTGGATTCTCAAATACGTTGTATAAAAATCAACCTTATTGGCTCTATTTCATAGGGAACAGTATGAGTGAAGCCTCGTATTTGTAGACCGACCGACCCCACATACATCAGGGGCATGTCTTAGGCATTTTTCCAATGTCTCCCTCTCTCTCTCTCTCGCTCTCTCTCTCTCTCTCTTTCTCTCTCTCTCTCTCTTCCATCTTGCTTCTCGGTGCCTACATATGTCTTTCTCTCTCCCTCTCCCTCCCTCTCTCTCTCTCTGTCTCTGTCTGTCTGTCTGTCTGTCTGTCTGTCTGTCTCTCTCTCTCTCTCTCTCTCTCTCTCTCTCTCCGTACATGTACTTTGCACATGCCCCCATACACAAGCATTTTGCCTGTTGAAGTGTGTCTATGTAGATATGCGCGTTCACACATATCAGTCCACCCAGACTTTAAGACTCGCCCCTATTAACAACACAATGGAGTCTTGGTTAGTACCACCCCCAGCCTTACCAGACCAGTCAACGTCCTCCTGCCCCGCCCTCTTCCTTCTATGTGCTCACTGAACCGTACACCCGTCACCAGGTATCAGAATCCATCGGAGATTTTCTTAGTCATTTACAGATCCGTAAGGCGAGGTGAGTGCTAACTTTTTCTCCATTAACATTTGTATCAATTAAACATTTTCTTCAATCAACATTCTTTTCTATTAACATTTTTCTCCAATTCTCATTTTCTCTTCATTGCTTCCACTTTTCCATGCTTTTGTTCTTCTCACCATGTCATCACCTTCTGATGTAGTCACAGGATATCTCCTTGACTGTATGTTGTGTTTGTGAATGTGTATGTTTGCTGATTAAGGCTAATCGCCGCAACGTTCTGTATGTGTCTTAACTCTGTTATGTAAAGCTGCACTACTTTGTGTCATTTTAGATTGTTTACACTTTCACAGCTTTACCGCAGTTCCACTTAATTTTAACATTCTAGGCTGGTTCGACCTGGGGTCCACATGGTATTTTTATATTCTCTTCTGGGTCAACCTGGGGGTCCAGGTGGTTTTTTTAACATTCTTTTCTGGGTCGACCTGGCAGTTCAGGTGGTATTTTAACATTCTCTTCTGGGTCGACCTGGCAGTCCAGGCGGTATTTTAACATTGTAGGCTGGGTCGACCTGTCGACCTGGGGGGGGGGGGGGTGTCCAGGTGGTTTTTAACATCTGCTCCGATACGGATTTAAACTTGTGACCACCAGGCCGAAAGGCGACCGTCTAGCCACTAAACTTCCGTGACTATAATAGAAAAGATGATGTAACAGACCAGGAAGTAGATTCCATAATTATATACCCTACAGAAAGAAGACACAGAAATAAAATGATAGAATAGCAGACAATGTAAGAAAAGAAAGCCAACATAATTAAACCTTAGACAGACACAAATGTAATGAGACATTCCTTATGTAATCGGTGGAGCTTGTGATGTCATGGGGTATAATCTTCAATGTTGATCAGGCTGACATTATGTCTCTGAGATTTAACGGCAAAAGCGGTTAGTGTCTTTTCTTTTGAAGACAAGATCAATAGTGTTTGTAACCTGTTGTTTATCTGTTCTTTATTATTTTTTATTTTAAACGTGAACAAGATATTATTCATATCTCATGTTGTTGTTGTTGTTGTTGTTGTTGTTGTTGTTGTTGTTGTTGTGGTCGTTGTTGTGGTCGTTGTTGTGGTCGTTGTTGTGGTCGTTGTTTGTAACTATAATAACATCTAGATTATTTATGCAGTACATTGACCCGGTAGAAAGGATAAGAGAGCTCGCTCTACAGCCTGAGTTTTCTGATGATGATAAGATCAATAGTTGGCGTGACCTGTGTTTGTGCATTTTGCATCCACTTTCCCTAATCTGTGTACAGTTTGCATTAGTTCCAAGAGGACTTTTTCATTGGTATTTCTGTCTGCCAATGGCAGTCTTTGCATTTTCCACAGAAACCACATTTCCACCGCTACTATAGTGTGTTTTTTTTTGGTTGCCTCAATATAAAATTCAATATCTCAGTAACGGGCTGAGATAAAATGATGAGATTTAGTATATAACGTTATCATTATGTCCACCCAACAAAACAATTTTTGTTCTGGAGATTTTACAGCAGATTTTAAAGTTAGCTTATATACGGTATATTAATTATGACTTAAAGATTACGACCATGATTTTAACAGTTTTACAGCTTCCCCAAGATTCGACCCAAATTATTCAAAATTTTCACGTGACTTTCGTTTTCAAACAAACAGCGCGAAGATTCAGAGGCGTCTCCAAATGTGGGTTCTTTCATGAAACGTGATTATATAAATAAACTAGCTGACAAGGCCCGGTTTCTGGTGGAAATCAATCAATCAATCAATCAATCTATCTATCTGTCTGTCTGTCTGTCTGTCTGTCTGTCTGTCTGTCTGTCTGTCTGTCTGTCTGTCTGTCTGTCTGTCTGTCTGTCTGTCTGTCTGTCTGTCTGTCTGTCTGAATGTCTGTCTGAATGTCTGTCTGTCTGAATGTCTGCCGGTCGGCTGACCCATCCACCTACCCATCGACCCACCGACCTACCGATATCTATCTATCTATCTATCTATCTATCTATCTATCTATCTATCTATCTATCTATCTATCTATCTATTCTATCTATCTATCTATCTATCTATCTATCTGCCTGCCTGCCAGCCCGACCACCCACCCACCGACAGACCGACCGACCTACCGATATCTATCTATCTATCTATCTATCTATCTATCTATCTATCTATCTATCTATCTATCTATCTATCCATCTATCTATCTATCTATCTATCTAT
>OY992892.1:79197528-79262528 GCA_963921405.1 Cepaea hortensis
ATAGCTTCTGTGGTTATTCCATCTGGACCCGGTGATTTGTTTTAGGACTTTTACTTTAATAATTGATTTCACTTCTGCGGGTATGCAGTTTGGTTCTTGTTGTCCACAGCTTTTAGGCGCACCATTGGGGTTACGTAGTTCTTGAAAATATTTTGCCCACCTTGCTAATCTTTGATGAACAACTGTAACTAGCATCATATAAATTAACAGCCTATTTTAGCTAACATTACATACATGAACAAAATACTGTAGCTAGTATCCTATTCATTAACAAATTACTGTGGCTAATATCACATAAATTAGCAAAACATTGAAGCTAGTATTGTAGCTATTCACTACTCCACTGCATCCCAACGTAATTGCCGATCAAAATCAACTAAAAATAATCTCTTTGCTGCAAGAAACAGCATCATAAAACCTCGTTTAACCAAGGTTGCTTCAAGAAACCTCTAACGAACCGGGTCCAACCACCTGTTGTTTCTAGCATTTTTATATCAGCTTGTGAGATACTCGTAAAATACGAGACACGAGTGAATTGTTAGGACATTTTTGTTTCGAGATTGATTACTGAAACATCGGGTGCACACACGAGAAATTAATGATACGGGTTTTCTTCTTTCACTTCTTCTTCTTTTCTTCTTCTTCTTCTTCTTCTTCTTCTTCTTCTTCTTCTTCTTCTTCTTCTTCTTCTTCTTCTTCTTCTTCTTCTTCTTCTTCTTCTTCTTCTTCTTCTTCTTCTTCTTCTTCTTCTTCTTCTTCTTCGTCTTCGTCTTCATATTTTGATTCTTCTTGTGTTTGTGTGTGTGATTCAGTGACGCTCAACTAACTCAAGCCGAGCGCTTCTATCTTCCTGGGTGCACATCCTCCCAAAGTATTCGATTCCAAAAATCCATGTCTTGTTGCATTCCCAAAATAGTTTATTGTCCTCATTTGTGTGTGTGTGTGTGTGTGTGTGTGTGTGTGTGTGTGTGTGTGTGTGTGTGTGTGTGCGTGTGCGTGCGTGTGTGTGTGTTTGTGCGTGTGTGTTTGCTTTTTTTTTTTTTTTTATGCCCACTTTTCCATCTCATAGAACACATCTCTGACACCCATTTTCCAAGGCTGGGTCGACCCGGATGAGATCATCATCATCATCATCATCATTATCATCATCATCATCATCATCATCATCATCATCATCATCATCATCATCACCATCCAGTGTCCTCACGGCAATGAAGCTTGGTGGTAATAAATATCTAGCAGTTTCTAATAAGACATTTGTGTCCTGGCATTTATGTGCTGATAGTTCTCTATACTGTGTGCTAGTCTGCATCCTGACCATAAAATATAAGACAATCCACGAACACTGACGCTTCTGTTCAAACATCTTTATGTTCTCAACTCCAATTCCTGAACAACAAGCGTCTTTTCACACACATAGATGCCATCCAAAAATTTACGGATCTCCTGAACTTTACAGCTGTGAGCCAATATTTTTAGAGCCAGTCCGCCACTGCATTGTCTTGTCTCGCCCCTGTATCCCGGTGGTCTGCTGAAGTTAGCAGTTGTGCGTGCGAGAGCATCATTTGGTTTCAATAAACATAATTAACGGGACATAACCTAGCTGCGCACGGCATATTCATTTTCTCTGTGAGTTATGTCTCTTTATTCACATTTAGCAGCAATTGTACTCTTCTCTACTTAAACGCACCACAAAGATTTTGCTACGAATTATCATGCAAAGATTGTGGAAGAAATTACAATCTGAAATATGGGAAGAACAATGTGGGTTTATAGAAGGAAAGGGTACAGTAAATGCTGTGTATATGCTGCGAAAAGTTATTGAACGTGCTATAGAAGCAAACAAGGATACACATCTTTGCTTTATTGACTACACAAAAGCTTTCGATAGAGTTAGACATGTCAACATGGTGGATATGCTTGCAGATCTACAAATTGATGGGAAAGACATTAGACTTATAAACAACATATATTGGAAATAACAAGCTGCCATAAAGATTGATAATGAAGTGGGACAATATCAGCCTATTAAGAGAGGTGTTAGGCAGGGATGTGTAATGTCTCCAGATCTTTTTTCCCTGAACAGTGAAAGTATTTACAGAAATGTAGAAGATATAAATGGAATTAACATTGGAGGACGAAACATCAATAACATTAGATATGCAGATGATACAGTATTGATTGCAGGCAATGCGCAGGATCTGCAACAATTAGTAAATGCGGTTGTTGTACACAGTGAGCAGCTGGGGTTAGAATTAAATTGTAAAAAGACACAGGTTATGGTCGTCACTAGGAAGAACGAAGTACCACAATGTAATATACAAGTAAATGGGAATATTCTTCAACAAGTGAATCGGTACAATTATCTCGGAACAGTCATAACATCTGATGGAAGATACCTTGAAGAGATTAGAACAAGGATCGCATGGCGAAAGTAGCTGTTAGCAAGATGCCAAACACTCTGACCAATAAAAAGATGTCAATTGAAACGAGAGAAAGAGTGTTGAGGGGATACATAGAGACTGTTTTTTTGTATTGATATGAAATTTGGACAATGTGCAGTTAAGCTGAAAAACATCTGATGACTACAGAAATGTGGTTTCTGAGGAAAATGCAAAGAATACCATGGACAGACAGAAAAACCAATGACCAAGTACTACAGGAGACAAATGAAACTCGTAAATTGGTTAGAGAAATTAGACGTAGACGGTCAAAATTTTTTGGACATGTTATGAGAAGAAATGGATTGGAGACCTTAGTGACAACTGGCAAGATCGAATGGAACAGACCAAGAGGAAGACCGAGAGGAAAATACTTGGATACCTTGGCCACATGGCATGGACGAGACAGGAACACTGAGCTGATCCACGACTCTGGTGACCGAGTGAAATGGCGAGTCATGACCGCCCACGCTTTCCGGCATAGCACATGATTGATTGATTGATTACTTAAACTGATCATGTCACGAACTCGGTCGAACAAGTGTTCGACGCCGAAGTTCGTCGTCCGCTAAGAGAAGGAAAGATTGGCCGACAAAACCACCGTGGTATAAAGCCTAAAAAAGGTTTCATGGCCTTGAGGCATTACATCCTCGTAGCAGTTTACAGCTACAGGACTTTTGTTTTACTTGATCTAGTGGATCGTTAGTAATAATGGGTTCGAATCTTCCGAGGTCTTACAGTTTTCTGTCTAATACGACAACATTGCCTATCATATAAGTTCCAGATAATAAGTCATCGTCATCTTCATCATTGTCACCCTTATCAACATCATCAATCACTATCATCAATGTCACAAACAGTGTAAAGCAGTTTACATCTTATATATATATATATATTTGTTTCGTTCCCTAGCTTTTATCTCAAGCATAGTCCACGCTGGCCCTAGCTGTCTTTACCAACAGTGTCCCTCGCCATCAGGTAAACCAACTCGGATTTCGGAAGTACCTGTCATTCACGTCCCGAAATCAAGGACGAGAAGTCAACATTTTAGGCCAACTGACCGATGTATGGTTGAACCCGCTACCTCGGTATTGGCACACCGGAAGTTAAAGAACGAGCTCTCTTATCCATTCGGCCACGCTGACCAGCATGCTATATGCTGTAATGGTAATGATTACACTCAACCACTGTGATTGTGTCACAGTCCGGTAGCGCCGGATGCCATGTTTTTGATTCGGTGGAGTCATCCAGCTAGAATAGAAGTGCACACTGAATCAATAGATAAGATTCCCTGTGTGTTTCTTGCTGTGTTTTGAATGCTAAATCAGAAGAAGAATGACCCGTACCAGTAACACATATTGAACAGCGGAGGAATAATGGCTAGATGCTTTCATGTTATCCCGCTAATCGTGGCTTGTAATCCGCATCAAGGCAAGTGACCAAGGCTCCAAGGTGAACCCAGCCTAATCTGGGAATTAGGAAATGTCTTAGGAAATTAGGATTTAAGCCGTCGCTGTGTCGAATGGGTTACGAGCGAATTCACGTTCCAAACACATCTACGGGCGATTCGGAAGCAGCCTGCCTTGCACCGATTTTCATGCAATGGTATGAGTGCTAGTCGTTCAGACAACAATGGCAAACTACTGAGCGTAAACTTGCCAAGAAATCAGAAACAACCACACAATGCTAGGCTGACTGCGACGTCCTGTAATGGATATGCAACTAACTTAGGAAATACAGGCAATAGGTGTGACCATGTCCACATCACTGACCAAGTACCGACTGGTCTATAACAATTCCACAGTCCACAAAAACAAAACATACAGGTATTGTTTGGCGCCCGTGGAAGTGACAACAAGGAAGTAGAACCTATAGGACAATAATGCGAGTCTAACAACAAATGTGTATGGCTCCAGAGCTGCCCCTTTAGGTCCCCACATCCATGAGTGTCATGTGATCATCTTAGCCAAATGGCAGAGCAATGACTCTAAGAGTTATGATGACATTTCGATTCAATGTCACCATTACCCATACCCGGTTCAAATTCAAGGAGAAGTTATAGTTAGGGTCCATTACCGGCTCAGAATGATAGTCGTGTGATTGAGTCAGCCGCAAAAGCCGTGGCCCACGGTTTTACCCTCACAGTCCTATTAAACCGAAGGTGAGTGTTGTCTATATTGGGTACTGTAATGGCCTACATTATTAAATGATGACATTAGGGTAGGTAGGGTCACCCATGTCGGTTAGATCAGTGGGCAGGAACCAGACGAAGTGATGCATACACTTGCTTTTTTGTAGATACAATGTGGAGCAGTCAAAGGCTAGGCAAAGCACAACCGAAAAATTGTCGAAGTCAAATATATTGAGCCATAGGCTGGAAGAAACAGTGCGACGCATTTCATTAACTGACATAAATGATTTGTATCAAATTTATTAATTATGCCCCCTTTACTATACATTTCTTTGATTACTTCCCTTGCATTGTTATAGTTCTCCGATAAAGTTCCGTAGCAGAGGAACCTGTGATGTGTTAGGACCACAAGATTTTGCAGTCTGTCCCTCCCGTGGAAAACATCTGAAGGTGGCATCGAATCTTAGTCCATCCTCACCATCGACGTAACGTGTTAACCATTACATCAACGTGCCCACTACGCTGATAAATATTGCAATTGTGTCCTTTGATTCGGCCCAGTCCACTCTAGGAATAAGTCAATTTGATGGCTGATGTTTTGAAACCTATATAACCTATAACCTTGACACCTATATAACGTGTCATTAACTCCAGGTGTTGTTGTGTCTCGTGACCCCTAGTACATAATGAGCTGTGCTAGGGGTTTTGGGAGGGCCCTTTGCTTGCTTACTTGTGACGTACACACACATACACACACACACATGTACACACACAAACACTCATACACAAAAACCCTCACACTCACACACGTATATACACACACACACACACTCATACACAAAAACCCTCACACACACACACACCTATACACACACACTCATACACAAAAAACCCTCACATACACACAAACCCACATAGACGCAAAATCACACATATTAAACCCACATACAATCTAGACTGGAAATTTGATGTGTATGTTGAAATACAGACTTTCTCTTTCTCTCTCTCTCTCTCTCTCTCTCTCTCTCTCTCTCTCTCTCTCTCTCTCTCTCTATCTATCTATCTATCTATGTATCTATCTATCTATCTCTATCTTTGTTTCTCTCTTTATCTCTCTCTAACTCACAATCACACACACACACACACATACACACACACATACACACACACACATATACAGACAAACATACACTATCTAGACTGCCAGTTTGGTGTGTATGTTGAAATACAGGCTCTTTCTCTCTCTCTCTCTCTCTCTCTCTCTCTCTCTCTCTCTCTCTCTCTCTCACACACACACACGCACACCTTCACACACACGCAGACACACACACACACATACACACACACACATACACACACACAATCTAGACTGGATACCCATTGCCTGCTTGAGACTCTAAGGTAACACAGCAGACAACACAAACAGCGATTGGCGCATGCGCTGTTGTCTTGTCACAGGTGAATTCTGCTAGGGCAACATTTATGTCACAACAAATAGAGTAATACAAAGGACAAGAAGACAGGTAGGTAAGTAGTTAGCTAAGTAGGTTAGTACTACATAGGTTGATCGGCAAGTTAGTGGGTAAATATTTAGGAGGTAGGCAGACATAAAGACATATAGAAACCCATATAAATACACACAAATTCATGTAGATAGATACACAGACAGACAAATAAGTAGGTAGGTAGATAAGGTAGGTAGGTAGGTAGGTAGGTAGGTAGGTAGGTAGGTAAATACGTAGGTAGGTATTTAGTTATACCGGTGGGCATTCAGGCAGACAGACAGAAAGACAGGCAGATAGATAGAAAAATAGACAGACGGACGGACAGACAGACAGACAGACAGACAGACAGACAGACAGACAGACAGACAGACAGACAGACAGACGGATGGATGGATCAGACAGACAAACAGACAGACATGCATGCAGGCAGATATATATTAAACACAGACAGCCAAGGGAGACAACAGGCATAACATTTATCCAAGACTAGGGTTATCTATCTCCTTTTGAAATCGCCGTCATCCGCCACGTCCCGCCTTCCATCACACACCAGTGACTGTATCAGTGAGACTCCCTCTCTCCCTGCCATGGCGCGCGTAAAACTCACCGAAATAACAAACAATTTCTCAGTATCTTAAATAAAAGAATGTGGCATGAAGTGAATTCCGATCGGATTAGGCAATTTTCTGGAATACATGAAAATACAGGACAATTATAATAACTGAGATAGACAATATGTGCAAAATATTATTCCTATTACTACAACGGAATATTTGTTTTCAATATTCATTTGTTTCTTGCGTGACAACCGTTTGTTTTCTATCACTTCTTACATTCTAGTTGGGAAACTATGGTTGGAAAAGGTACGATGAATTTGTTTGGTTTCTTATTTGTGCAAGTTTTTTAATTTGCTGATGTGTTAGGGAGAGACGCTCGGCTGTGTTGTATGCACGAAGCATATGTTTGTGCAGGTTTCTTGATTTGCTGTTGTGCTAGGAAGAGAGGCTCGGCTGTGTTGTATGCACGGGAATATGTTTGTGCAGCTAGGATAAACATTCCTCTCGTCAGCAGGTAGTTTTTAAAACAAAGTTGCATATCCTTTACAGGACGTCGCAGTCAATCCCAGCATTTATTGGCAGTTTGTGATTTCTTGGCAAGTTTAGGTTCAGTAGTTTGCATTTGTCATCTGAACGACTGCCACTTATGCATTTTTATAAAAACAACACAAAACGGTCTGTTGCTACATTGCCAGCAACAGTGTTTCGAACGCGGTATGCAGGGTTACTGGCGCAGTTCGCCACGGAGCCGGTAATAAAAGAAATTAAAATACATTTGTCCCGGATCAATTTGCAACCATGGGTCTCGCATGTGGTAGCATCATTCTTTGTTGAGGACACAGAGGAATAGGTGGCCAAACTGTCCTTCACTTTCGCAAGTGACGAGCCCAGGAATTGAACCCGCGTCAGACCATGCTCAGGTTAGCAAGCACATTACCAGCGCAGATCGTTATCAACTTCGCTAGGGCGTCTGATCCTTCAACAGAAACGTTGTCTATTTTCTTCTATATTGTTTTTTCTCTTGAAAAAGTTATCTTGCCTAAATCTGCTGATGTTGCAGGATTCCGTGGAGTTTGACAGCCAATGATTTTGTTTTAAAACCCAACCACATAATTACACTGAGGTGAAGCCTGTACAAATGCTATATATATAACTTATGCTGTTGTATGTACGTGAAGCACGGACAATTAGAACACAAACGGATGTCAGCATGGTCGGGTGAATAAGAGCACTCGCTCTTAAACTTCCAGTGTGCTGATGCCGTGGTTCAACCCCTACATTGATTAGTTTAACTAAGATGCTGACTTCTCGTCATTGATTTGCGGACGTAGATTACAAGTACCTATGAAGTCGGCGTAAGTTCCCTCGATGGCGAGGGACACTGGTAAGAGAGAAAGCTAATCCACACACAAAATCAGTCGAGTGCACTAGAAGTAGTAGCGCATGTATGAACTACGCTTGAGTTCAATGCGAGCGAATAAATAAAAGGATAAGAAGCAAGAACAGAGACATCTAAGAATTATAAACATTTGCTCTAGGGGGGGGGGGGGGAGATTGAAAAATACAGTATAGATGGACAGAACAATGCAGTGAGGAAAAGTGTGTAAAAGTGTCACATAGAACTTGTTCTGTTGTATGCGTGTGTAACATGGACAATAAGAAGAACAATTAAGAGACAGTTAACGGTAGCGAAAATAGGTATTTGATGGATTTGGACTGATGGAGAGAACATGAAAAGATTAGTCCTTCAAGAAACACATGAAAACCGTAAACTAATTAGACAAATTAGATATATTAGACGTATATATTAAAGACTTTTTTTTTTTTGGACACGGATATGATAAGAGAAATTACAACTTAGTGATAGCTGACACATTTGATGAGAAAAGAGTGACGGAGGTAAATAGTTAAATACATACATGCCATAGCCACATAATACAATAGCGATGAGCTCGCAAACTGGGTCCAATTCTCAGGTGATCGTATGGGAAGGAGAACCGTGACCAAGATATCGGGTACATTGATGTGGTATATGTTCTGTAGCGTGAGATGTCTGCCCGCGTCTGATGATGCGATGGGATGTTATCTGAAGATGATGGGATGCCGAGAGCTAACGTTCCTGGGTGGGTCGGGTTTTACACTGACCACGGCATTCTTTCGCCGGCATGTGGGACATTCTGATCAGACACTTGTCCTGTTAATTTCTGCAGGATCGACCGTACTCTAGAATGTGATAAAGCCTGTCGAGATCAGCAAACTTTGCTTCATGTGAGATTGCAAGAGAGTAATAGTAATTCCGCACTATGTTGACAGATAATCTGATTAGTACGTGTGTTGTACCCACTGTGCCAAGAGCTCTCGAGCCCCAGTGTTGCCTGTCAACAAGGTTCTATTATCAGCCGCTAGTTAGTCAAGTTGCACGAGTGAGAGCACGGGCGAGCAAACAGTTTAGTACTCATTTCTGTTCTCTTTACACCAAACACATTCTACTTATTCTCCACACAAATCTCCTGTACACAAAAACAATTATCCATATACCACATACAGTTCTCCTTACAGCAACTACAGTTCTCCATTCCATACACAAAGTTCTTAAAATATACACAGTTCACCTAACACCAAATAACTTTCTTTGCAACAAACCCAGTTCCGCTTACCCTAAACACAGTTCTGATTACACTAAAAACAGTTCTCATAACCTAAACACAGCTCTACATACACTAAACACAGCTCTACATACACTGACCACAGTTCTCCTTACACTAACCACAGCTCTCCTTACCTAAACACGGTTCTCGTTACACTAAACACAGTTCTCGTTACACTAAACACAGCTCTACATACACTGACCACAGTTCTCCTTACACTAACCACAGTTCTCGTTACACTAAACACATTCTCCTTACACTAACCACATTCTCCTTACACTAACCACAGTTCTCTTTACACTAACCACAGTTCTCCTTACATTAAAAACAGTTCTCCTTACACTAACCACAGTTCTCCTTACACTAACCACATTCTCCTTACACTAACCACAGTTCTCCTTACACTAACCACATTCTCCTTACACTAACCACATTCTCCTTACTCTAACCACAGTTCTCCTTAAACTAACCACAGTTCTTCTTACACTAAACACAGTTATCCTTACACTAAACACAGCTCTACATACACTAACCACAGTTCTCCTTACACTAACCACAGTTCTCCTTACACTAATCACAGTTCTCTTTACACTAACCACAGTTCTCCTTACACTAACCACAGTTCTCCTTACACTAACCACAGTTCTCCTTACACTAACCACATTCTCCATACACTAACCACAGTTCTCCTTACACTAACCACAGTTCTCCTTACACTAACCACAGTTCTCCTTACACTAACCACATTCTCCTTACACTAACCACATCTCTCCTTACACTAACCACATTCTCCTTACACTAACCACATTCTCCTTACACTAACCACAGTTCTCCTTACACTAACCACAGTTCTCCTTACACTAAACACAGTTCTCCTTACACTAAACACAGCTCTACATACACTAACCACAGTTCTCCTTACACTAACCACAGTTCTCCTTACACTAACCACAGTTCTCCTTACACTAAACACAGTTATCCTTACACTAAACACAGTTATCCTTACACTAACCATAGTTCCCCTTACACTAACCATAGTTCTCCTTACACTGACCATAGTTCTCCTTACACTGACAATAGTTCTCCTTACACTAACCACAGTTCTCCTTACACTAACAACATTCTCCTTACACTAACCACATACTCCTTACACTAACCACAGTTCTCCTTACACTAACCACAGTTCTCCTTACACTAAACACAGCTCTACATACACTAACCACAGTTCTCCTTACACTGACAATAGTTCTCCTTACACTAACCACAGTTCTCCTTACCCTAACCATAGTTCTCCTTACACTAACCATAGTTCTCCTTACACTAACCACAGTTCTCCTTACACTAAACATATTTCTCCTTACACTAACCATAGTTCTCCTTACACTAACCACAGTTCTCCTTACAATAAACACATTTATCCTTACAATAAACACAGTTCTTGTTACACTAAACACAGCTCTGCATACACTGTTCACAGTTCTCCTTACACTAAAACAGTTCTCCTTACACTAAACAAGGTTCTCGTTACACCAAACACAGTTCTCGTTACACTAACCACAGCTCTACATACACTGACAACATTTCTCCTTACACTAAACACAGTTCTCCTGACACTAAACACAGTTCTTCTTACACTAACCACAGTTCTCCTTACACTAACCACAGTTCTCCTTACACTAAACATAGTTCTCCTTACGCTAACCATAGTTCACCTTACACTAACCACAGTTCTCCTTACACTAACCACAGTTCTTACACTAACCACAGTTCTCCTTACACTAACCACAGTTCTCCTTACACTAACCACAGCTCTCCTTACACTAACCACAGTTCTCCTTACACTAACCACATTCTCCTTACACTAACCACATTCTCCTTACACTAACCACAGTTCTCCTTACACTAACCATAGTTCTCCTTACATTAAACACAGTTCTCCTTACACTAACCACAGTTCTCCTTACACTAACCACATTCTCCTTACACTAACCACAGTTCTCCTTACACTAACCACATTCTCCTTACACTAACCACATTCTCCTTACACTAACCACATTCTCTTACACTAACCACAGTTCTCCTTACACTAACCACAGTTCTCCTTACACTAACCACCGTTCTCCTTACACTAAACACAGCTCTACATACACTAACCACAGTTCTCCTTACACTAACCACAGTTCTCCTTACACTAACCACAGTTCTCCTTACACTAACCATAGTTCCCCTTACACTAACCATAGTTCTCCTTACACTGACCATAGTTCTCCTTACACTGACCATGGTTCTCCTTACACTAACCACAGTTCTCCTTACACTAAACATAGTTCTCCTTACACTAACCACATTCTCCTTACACTAACCACATTATCCTTACACTAACCACAGTTCTCCTTACACTAACCACAGTTCTCCTTACACTAAACACAGCTCTACATATACTAACCACAGTTCTCCTTACACTAAACATAGTTCTTCTTACACTAACCACAGTTCTCGTTATACTAAACACAGCTCTGCATACACTGATCACAGTTCTCCTTACACTAAACACAGTTCTCCTTACACTAAACACAGCTCTAAATACACTGACAACAGTTCTCCTTACACTAATTTCGCAACTAGAGGTTCACAACTTTTTCTCCGTAATCTCGTACACTCTCGTAGGTAACGTGACGTCGGTGAGAATCAGCAGTGGTTCGAATCGCGTCGGTAACTTACGGCGTATGTGAGTTGGCCGCTCAGAAAGCAATGGCAAACTACTGAGCGTAATCTTGCCAAGAAATCAACAATCAGCTGAAAGATGCTGATGTTGACAGCGATATCCTGTAAAGGATATGCAAAACATTTTATAATGTCTTTCCCATCAATTTGTAGATCTGCAAGAATATCTAACATGTTGACATGTCTAACTCTATCAAAAGCCTTTGTGTAGTCAATAAAGCAAAGATGTATATCCTTGTTTACTTCTATAGCACGTTCAATAACTGTTCGCAGCATATACACAGCATTTACTGTACCCTTTCCTTCTACAAACCCGCATTGTTCTTCCCCTATTTCATGTTGTATTTTCTTCCTCACTCTTTGCATGATAATTCGTAGCAAAATCTTTGTGATGTGACTCATTATATTAATTGTTCTATGTTGATCACATTCCAAGGCTCCTGATTTCTTTAGGATTGCTATAAATACAGAGTTACATAATTCAGAAGGTATTATCTCCAGTATCATATAATTACCCTACCCTACTTACACTAAACACATTTCTTCTTACACTAAACACAGTTTTCTTTACATTAAGCACAATTTTATATACAATAATCACAGCCCTCCTTACACTAAACACATTTCTTCTTACACTAAACACAGTCCTTCTTACACTAAATACAGTCCTCCTTACAAAAACATGTTACCTGTATTATCAACCAGGAATACATCTCACCAATGCTTTCCCTATTGCATGGTCTTTGAAAACACCTGAGTCAACAGCTGAGGACCGGGCTAAAGATATTTCTAGCCAAATTACGACACATGGGAAAGATATTCCATAGCCTTGCATCGTTAACGATATTAGCAATTGCATTGACATGTAGGAGTCGAAATTGTGGGTTCTAGAGATATGGAATAGCACAGACTAGGAGACAAGGCATTTAAAGAAAATGAACGAACGAACAAACGAACGAACGAACGAACGGAATTTATTTTCAAAGGGTAACAAATTGGGCACGCAGGCCCGTCTTACATTCGGCCCTTCGAATCACTCATCTTTCGTTTATCAGTAGTGCATAGGAAAAAACATTGTCAAATGAATATTGTAAACATAAACAATGCATATTACCTTGTTATGAGAAACATCCATCACCCACCCATACATCCCCTATCCACCCCACATCCCCTATCCACCCCACATCCCCTATTCACCCCACATCCCCCACCCAATCACACACACAACCCAGACACACATACATCCCCCACCCATCCACCACATCCCCACACTTACATATCTCCCCACCCACACACACACCTCCCACCCACCACACATCCCATCCACTCACACCCCAAGCACACATACATTCCCCAACCCATACATCTCCCACACACACACAGTCACCCACCTACACACATCTCCCCACCCACTCACATATCCTCCACATGTCCCATTAAACACCAACAATCACCCACCCACATATCCTCCTCCACCCACACACCTCCAACCACCCAGCCAAACACACACCCCTCAACCACACATCTCCCACGCACACAAACACACACATCTCCCCGCCAACTCACATATCCCGCACCTACCCACACACAAATTTCGCACCCACCCAAATAATCTCCCATCTCCCCCAGCCCACTCACAGATCCCGAGCCCACCCATACAAACATCCCCCACCATCTCCTAACCTACACACTCAACCACCCACATATCCTCTACCCACTCACACATCCTCCACCCACCCATCGCCCAAACACACATCCCTTAACCACACAACCTTACCCATATACAATCACCCACCCACACACCCTCTACCCAACCACACATCCTCCACCCACCCATCCCCCAGCCACACATCCCTTAACCACAATCCCCTACCCAACCACACACATCCCCACCCACACACACACACATTTACCCACCCATACACACATCCCTCATTTACATCCCCACCCACCAACACATCCACCTTTCACAAGCACATACCTCCCATCCACGCACACACAACACACACACACACACATCCCCTACTCATACATTCATCCCCTCACATATCTCTCCACACACGTACTTATCCCTCAACCACTAACATCCACACATCCCTCACCCAATCATCAACACATACATCTCCCATTTACCCACCCACACTCACACACCCCAACTACCCTTCTAAACACACGTCCCCCACCCTCACACAATCCTTCATCCACCCGCACACCCACACACACACACACACATCCTTTATCTACACCCACCTCCCCTCCCACACAACACCACACCCACACACATCCCCAAGACACATCCCTCACCCACACACACATATCCCCACACATCTCCTATCCACAAACACATCCCCCACCTACAATCACCCTCACTACTCACACATACATCCTCCATCCAGGCACATACATCCCCACCCACCCAGACATATCCCTCACCCACACACACATCCCCAAATCCATCACCCACACCCATCACGCACCCATCCCCCAACCCACACACATCCCTCACACCCCCACACACATTGACCCACACATGCCTCACCCACACACCCATCTCCCTACACACACACATCTCCCAGAGGCGAATATAGAGATGTTTGATCGCTGACAGTTGGAAGCATGGAAAACATATGATTATAGTCATATTTGATAGATCACAATAGGAGACATGTAACTAGAAGATATAATTATAGTAATAAACTATCACACGTATTTGGAAATATACGGTTTCAGTTAACCTTATAGAGACATATTATTACACATATTAGGAGGCAAGTTCTATGCAGCCGGTGTGGGAGGACTGATAAACCGATGGGATAAATGCATCAATGTTGGTGGAAATAATGTTGAGAAATAAAGAGACAATGTATGTATAAAAATAAACTTGTTTCAAGTTGTTATCGTATTTAGTTATTTTTCTACAGCCATTTGTGACTTACTTATTAACTTACCCTCGCACCATGTGTATTACAATAAGCAGGTGTAATCGAATGTATATTAGAATAAGCAGGTATAACAGAATGTGTATTACAATAAGCAGGTAAAATACAATGTGTATTACAATAAGCAGGTAAAATACAATGTGTATTACAATAAGCAGGTAAAATACAATGTGTATTACAATAAGCAGGTAAAATACAATGTGTATTACAATAAGCAGGTAAAATACAATGTGTATTACAATAAGCAGGTAAAATACAATGTGTATTACAATAAGCAGGTAAAATACAATGAGTATTACAATAAGCAGGTAAAATACAATGTGTATTACAATAAGCAGGTAAAATACAATGTGTATTACAATAAGCAGGTAAAATACAATGTGTATTACAATAAGCAGGTAAAATACAATGTGTATTACAATAAGCAGGTATAATATAATGTGTATTACAATAAGCAGGTGTCATAGAATGTGTATTACAATAAGCAGGTATAATATTATGTGTATTACAATAATCAGGTAAAATTCAATGTGTATTACAATAAGCAGGTATAATTCTATGTGTATTACAATAAGCAGGTATAATATTATGTGTATTACAATAAGCAGGTAAAATTCAATGTGTATTACAATAAGCAGGTAAAATACAATGTGTATTACAATAAGCAGGTAAAATACAATGTGTATTACAATAAGCAGGTATAATATTATGTGTATTACAATAAGCAGGTAAAATTCAATGTGTATTACAATAAGCAGGTATAATTCTATGTGTATTACAATAAGCAGGTATAATATTATGTGTATTACAATAAGCAGGTAAAATTCAATGTGTATTACAATAAGCAGGTAAAATACAATGTGTATTACAATAAGCAGGTAAAATACAATGTGTATTACAATAAGCAGGTATAATATTATGTGTATTACAATAAGCAGGTAAAATTCAATGTGTATTACAATAAGCAGGTATAATTCTATGTGTATTACAATAAGCAGGTATAATATTATGTGTATTACAATAAGCAGGTAAAATTCAATGTGTATTACAATAAGCAGGTATAATTCTATGTGTATTACAATAAGCAGGTAAAATACAATGTATATTACAATAAGTAGGTGTAATACTATGTGTATTACAATAAGCAGGTACAATACTATGTGTATTACAATAAGCAGATATAATTCTATGTATATTACAATAAGCAGGTAAAATACAATGTGTATTTCAATAAGCAGGTATCATAATGCGTATTACAATGAGCAGGTATAATATTATGTGTATTACAATAAAGAGGCTATAATACAATGTGTTTTCGCTCCTTCATACTTAAAACAAACTCCCTGATTGTCACTCACACTCACGTCGGTCTTATCATCAGAACCCGGGTGGAATTCGGTTAAATGCCGCTTGCTGTTACTATCAGAAAATTCCTAGCAAAGTGCTAAACCGCTTTTAATCAGACACATTTCACATAGTGTGTTTACTATAATTTTGTTTTCAATATGTCTGTTACATTTAACTAGTATTTTAACGGTTTTCAAAGGCGAGAGAATTGACTTAATTGCACGGGGTTGTATTAAGTATGGCTCGATCTCTTTTCGCAGGGAAGCCTATTGAAAGCGTCTCACAAAGCACGAACTCCGTAGTTCAAGCGACGACCCGCAGGGATCTCCGAGAAAATAGCATCCGTTAACCGAACGACGTGGGATGGAATTGAACCGGCACCCTTTGGAGCGCCAGGCAGGTGGCGTTACCACTTCGCCACAAAGACACCCATAATTTAGCTAATGAACTCTGTATGTGTGAGTGGGTGGGAGTATGGGTAGGTGGGTGGTGGGTGATATTGTGTATGTGTGGGTGTATATGTATGTGTGGGTGTGTGTATGTGGGTGTGTATGTGTGTGTGGGTGGTAGAGTATGTGATGTGCGTGTGGGTGTGTAGGTGAGTGATTGAGTATGTGTACGGGTGTGTGTGTGTGGGTGAGTAGTAGAGTATGTGTGTGGGTGGGGGTGGAAGTGTGTATGTGTTGGTAGATGTGCGTGTGTAGGTGGTGTGTGTGTGCGCACTGAAGTAGCTTGATCTAGATGCTAATGTGTAGGTACCATGATGTGGTCTGACTCACTGTAAATGACACATAACGTGTCAGTGATGGTGGTCGAACCTTGCCTCTCTTCCTCTAGTGCCCTTAAAAAGTGTTCTTTCCAAATCACCCTGAACTGTAACATAACCAACATATTTCAGTTTCCGAGACATGATCCTGTCTATTATGATGAATTTTTCTTTGTGTCCAGATCCTGTACCATGTCGGTAATTTTAGTGTTATCGGTCCACGATATTCAGTATGTTTTCCTTGGCATACGGTTTTCTAAGAATGTGTCTGTAATATACCAGCTGAAAAGCCCCGATATCCTTTTAGTTTGATTGTGTAAATGCCAATGCCTTACATCCGCGTCTATCCACTTGTATTGATTTGATCAGTCTACGCAAGAAGACTTTTCGACATCTTCCAAATGTCATTGATTATTGAGCCAATATATATAATATATGTGTGTGACATTTTCATTTCTTCAGTGATGATGGAGATCTCTGGCGCGAGCGCAGTCGGCGGTGGGCTCTCTTTTCCCACACAGCATCGTTTTCCCGCCGGTTTCTCCTAAATAGAGGTGAGATGCTTCCGTCCTTTACTTGGGGACATTAATAACAAGCACCTCTGGAATCGGAGTGGGTTCGCCTGAAGGCGAGAGACACCGGTAAAAGGGAAAACAAATCCACACGCAAAATTCACTCCCTTACTACTTTAATAAATAGTGCGCAGGGATTACGCTTGAGCGAACAAAAATAAGAAGTCAGTAAAGTACAGCATCCTTTAAAACGTCTGTGCAGGTATTAGGTAAATGGTGCTAGCCCCATATTGTATAGACCAATCGACATTTCATTGTGATATAATCATTATCATGCCGGCCGCATTTTCTTCATACAGCATTTCCTGGTACCCAGTTAAGGCTGTGGGGACCTGATGGTAGAATGTATAATTGTATTTGATTATTTACAGATTCGGTAGGAAACAAAATGTAGGTTTGGACAAAACAAATATGGACGGCGGAAAATGGAAAGTTAATTATTTAGTTAGTCGAGGTTCCAGCTTCACGGCAACGGGTGGTCCCCATTATGCTCCATTCCTGTGCCAGTGAATATCACGCAAAATGCTCCTAACTGTCCAATGTGAAAAGTGGAATAGACAGGAGTCTCGGCAATCCAACAGCCCGCACACAGATACACTGTGCATAATGCCGCCGCCAGAATGGAAAGTAGGGTGTAACAGTTATTACCTAACAGTTGTTAATATGGTAGCATATATGTTGTATTATATATATATATATATATAAATATATATATATATATATATTTACATAGAGAAAAGATTTCACAATGACAGTATTTCGGCGATATATAAGCCCATGGCATATAAATGAAGTCATTTTCAGACTAGTATCATCCCATGACAATTAATGAGTTAAACAACCTCCATCGGGGTTCGAACGAATGCGAACCGAGCCGGTAGGTAAGACTTAGCTGCTGGTGCGGCTCCACAGTTGCAACGGCAACAATTTAAGTGTTGTAGAACCATCACATTTATGTTGGTCTAATGTAATTGGCTTGTGAATGACGAGAGCTGGCATCCAAACCACGTCCGGCCGCGCTCATGAAAATTACAGCATACTGCCATAACAGTTACACCAATGAGCCCGCTGCCCCGGATGCACAGAGAGCAAAAATAAACAGGTAGAAAACTCAGGTTTACAGCACTCACTATTTGACACAGCAACAGTCTGTGAAGTACACCAGGGGTAAGAAACTCCACCGACAGATAAGTTAATTATGTGAAGTACAAAAACGTGTTTCTTATCTTCACGACTGTCAAATACTTAAGACAAACTATTACTGTGTATTTATCTACTTAGTCTCCTTTCAGCAACGGTAAAATGTGTGCGCACGTGATGTACTTTAGGCAATTAAACGGGAGTACATACATACGTATCTGCTAGGTGTGATACGTGAGTACAGTCGATTACCTACATAACTTACAAGGATGCAGAACTTCTGAGGCATCATAGGAACAGGATTAATACACTTAAAGGTTTTGATTTAGGCTAATGAACCAGATAGGATGAGAAGGTTAAATATTATAGCAGGTGGAAGGTATGTTGTCAGCAGTGTCATCTCTCCTGGGTTTTGCGTTGGGGTATGGTGACAATTAAACACATACAATCTGTTGAGGAGATGAGATGAGTTCAGTGAAGAACAGACATCATAGCACACTGGACATTCCCATACGTGCTCCTTCCTTATCTGCAACAGCCAGTGAAGAGTCCCAATACTAATGGTACCAGTAGCAGTCTGATTATGTGTCCGTATGGCCTTTCCTAGGAGATTTGAGTGTCAGCCAGATTCTCTGGTCACTCCCTGCAACCGCATTCTCTCCATACCGTGTTAGGACAAGGCAAAGCGATTAATCCAATTTATAAAACTATGTAAGGACATCAAGGCAGAGAGATTAATCCTCTTTGTAAAACTGTGTTAGGACACGCAGGCAGAGAGATTAGTCCATTTTACATAACGGTGTTGGACATACACGCGAAATTACAGCGAACGCTGCAGTTTGTACCACCGAATAACTAGAAGAAAGGGCTGGACCATACACGCGAAATTACAGCGAACGCTGCAGTTTGTACCACCGAAAAACTAGATGAAAGGGCAGCTGTTGACCAGTATGAAGATGAACACGAACGAACAAACGAACGAACAAACAAACACAGAGCAAGGAAGACACATTGAGCATGGACATTCATGAAACGGGGAATAAGGCAAAGGAGCAGGCATAGAATCTTTCCATCGGGCCGTGTTGAACGATACGTACTTCAAACAACCCGCTATATTGTGTTGAGCATCTCCTCTGATCTGTATTTTGTTTCCATCATTTGTACGAGAGCCCATCAATACCTCTGAATGCATTTCGCGTGCTTTATCAATGGTCTTAAGGCGTTTCACAGTAATTGATAATGCTGTGGGCAGGTTTTCAACATCATTATGTTACACTAAAGATTTTGGGAACATATTGTTCTTGGCCCATACTCAACGATCGCCAATTTAAAGACGACTGTAACACCTCTTCGCTACTAAACCACATAGCAATACAGTTCTTGTTTGTTATTGCTTATCATTAGCGATGTCACGGCACCCAGGACGTGCCCATAAGCCTTCTGTCTCCCTCGGTAAATATCTACGTGGGGGTTGGCTACCTATGTCCGCCCCACACACTTGCATGTCCTGCGTAGATGATAAATGCGTGGAAGTTAACTGTCAGCACGACCGAAAAGATAAGAGCACCCGCTATTAAACTTCCGGCGAGCTGATGGTGAAAAAAAGTCGCAACAAGGTCGACATAATTGCACCGGTTTTTTTAAAAATCCCATACGGCCCAGTCCCTTTACGCAGCGCGGAAAGCGTCGCACAAAGCACAAACTCCGTAGCTCCAGCGACGACCCTCAGGAGTCTCCGAAAGAATACACTCGTGAACAGAAGGATACGGCCCGGAATCGAACCCACAACTTTCGGAGCCCGAGTCAGACAGTTTGACCACTTCGCCACGGAGACTCCAGCTGATGGTGAGGTAGCGAATTAAATCTCTACATTGTTCAGCTGGACCAAATTGTGTTGATTTCTCGTCCTTGACTCGGTGACTTAAATTACAAGTACCTTAGAAGTCGAAGTCTGACGGCGAGGGATACTTTTAATAGGGAAACCTGGCCTACAGAAAAAATAGGTCTAGTGTAGAGTATCCACGAGTTTAAAGCGAACGAATTAACCCCCCCCCCCTCTCTCTCTCTCTCTCTCTCTCTCTCTCTCTCTCTCTCTCTCTCTCTCTCTCTCTCTCTCTCTCCCTCCCTCCTCTCTCCCCCTCCCCCACAAGACAAAATATCTCAAGATTGCTACTCGCATTGCTATTGGATCAAACATAAAATAAACCTGCCAGGGCACTGGTTCTCAACCTATTTTGGCGCATGCACTCTTTCACCTTATGTCAGAATGTCTTGAACCCTTTCCAGCGAACGGTTGAGAACCACTGTGCTAGAGTATATGAGGCATTAGGACTATCACACATGTCGACCTGAGAGTAATTAGGAATGTGTGGCCAGTCCGTCCCTCACGTAGTGAACGTAGAGAGCTGACACCGAAACCTTGGTTGTCCACCCTCATACCATTTTCAGCGTATCGACCTAACTGTTATACCGACGAGTCCGCTTATTGTAGCAGGCACAGTATAAAGTCAGGTTCAGGGGACTCATGCAAAATATAATCATATTATTTAAATTACTATAGTGAGTTTCCTATGAGAATATGACGAGGAAACATAGACAGAATGCATAACCAGTTATGCAATGAGAAGATACTAAGCTATCAAACATAGGGACTCATGGTACACTTATATCTGTCGGTAAACTTCAATAGTGAGAAACATTAAATGCATGGAAATTACAACAGGGAGAAACATTAAGTGCATGAAAATTCAATGAGAAGAAACATTGAAAATATGGAAACTACACGACGAGAAACATTAAAATCATGGAATCTACAACAGATAGAAACATTAAAAGAATGGAATCTACAACTAGAGAAACATTAAAAGCATGGACACTTTTTTATATTTTTGCATATCCCTTACAGAACGTTGCAGTCAACACCAGCCCTTTTCAACAGTTGATGTACAAGGAAAGTTTTACGTTCAGTAGTTTGCCATTGCTTTCTGAACGACCGGTTCACATACCCCCGTAGGTTACCAGAGGCGCGAACCGCTGCCGATTCTCGCAGCTGCTGTTTTACTCACGTATATATACGGGATTACGAACAAAGTCGTTAACCTCTTGGCCAGGGAGACCGGCTGACCAAGGAGATCGCCAGCATAGAAACTACAAGGAGAAACATTAAAAGTATGAAAACTACAACGAGAAGAAACAATGAAATATGGAAACTACCGCGAGGAGAATTGATTAACTGCCAAACCAAAAGGTGTTTGGACCAAACAGAAATTGATGGCAGAAAATGAAAGTAGGGGTGTGTCACATTAATGATGCAAAAATTTTAAAAATAGTAGCAGATATAATGTATTATATATCAAATTAAAGGAGATTGCACAAGGAACATGTTAGTATTGCTACTTTTACTATAGGTTAGAAATATAATTATAATACTAGCAGTTGTTATTTTAAACGATTGAAGACAGGGGTGACAGTTATGTGAAATTTCTACTCACCAAGGTACTACTTCTTAATCGCCGATGATATTCCAATTAAATTTACTGAATAATAATAAATACACCACCTTTCTTCACTAATATCACTAGAACTGTTCCATAACACCAATAAAACACAATTAAAACATCATATTTTGAAGCACACCATTTTCACACAGAATGGAAATTGTCATGAACACACGAGGCAGATTATACTGAGAAACAATATATACACTATTTTCTATTTCGTTAAAATTATTCTTCTTTTAAATTTAATTGTTTAAATACTCCTTAAATACTTTGTGATAGGCACAGCAAACCTAGGGGTTCAAGTGTGGTCCATTGGAGCAAGCCTAATTCGACTTGTGCCATTATATGATGACGAACTTTCGCTGTTAGTTTAGTTTTTCATTTTGACCTGCTGATAGTTTTAGAATCGTTTACAAAGTCCATTAAATCAGAATAACTATAATCTAAAATTGCTTAAAAGGCTAATGTGATGAAAATCTACGCGCTCTCGAACCAGAAGGCGTTGCCATTTTTAACATCAGAAAATTAACCATCATTTAACTGAAGATTCTGCTCAAATTTGAGATACTTGCTACCTCGTGTCCCAAGTATTGGAAAGACAGACCTTCGGGTGTAAAATGTCATTTACTGGGTATTACAATTACGGAATATACGCGAAATAAAACAAATAACTAAATTGTTGCCATTATAATGGCGTACGGCAGTCAATGGATGCTACTTTTGGTCAATAAAGTGGCGGGTGATTGTGAATAAGTTTTAAAATCATTAAAACTACAACAGTTAGAAACATTACAAGAATGGAAACTGCAACAGAGTAAACCATTTCAAGCTTGGAAACTACAAAATAAAACACTAAAAGCATGGAAACTTCAGCAGGGAGAAACGTTAAAAGCATGGAAAACCACGAGGAGAAACATTGAAAGTATGGAAACTGCACCGGGGGAAACAGTAGAAGCATAAGAACTAAAACAGAGAGGTACATTAAAATCCTAGAAACTACAACAGGGGGAAACAGCAGAAGCATAAAAACTACAACGAAGAGAAACATTGAAAGTTAGGAAACTAAAACAGAGAGAAACACTAAAAGCAGGGAAACCAAAGGAGAGAGAATTATTAAAAAGTAGGAAAATACAAAAAGAAACTACAGCAGAGAGAAATATTAAAAGAATGGAAACTAACGTAGGGAGGAATACTTAATTAGGGAAACTACAACGAGAGAAACATTACAAGCACAGAAACTACAACGAGAGAAATATTAAAACATGGAAACTACAAAAAAGGCACTTTAAGAGAATGAAAGCTTCAACGTAAGAAACATTAAAGGAATGAAAACTACAAGGAGAACCGTTTAAAGCATGAAGAGTAAAAGGGGAAACATTAAAACAATGAAAACTACAAATGGGAAAAACATTAAAAGAATGGAAATTACGACAAGAGAAACATTTAAAGCATGGAAAGTACAATGAGAATCATTAACAGCAGGGACACTGCAACGAGGAGAATCATTAAAACCATGGAAACCCAAAAGAGGGAAACATTAAAAGCAAACAGCACCGATTGCGCGCCAGTATGACGTCATTGTGATCTTGAGCTGTGTTCTCATATTGACATGTTGCAGTAATTCAACAACCAATAACATTAAGAAAAACATCGTTTACGTCACTATGATTGTCTAAATCCTGCTTACAAAAATGAAGATTGCGACATTTGTTATGTATTATAATTAAAAGTTTGTCAATGTTCATTGGCTTTGCTAATCTGGTGGCTGCTATGTTGACTCTAACACTTTTCATGAAGATCCAATTAACGAAGAAAACAGCCATATTGTTGATGTTCTTGAACAAGTAACAAAAGACAAATTTATCAGATTAGGACATGAGGTTTTCATTATTGGCTTCCTATGTTTATTAACTCCTCCGATAAAAACATAAGGGTCTTCTTCTTCTTCTTCTTCTTCTTCTTCTTCTTCTTCTTCTTCTTCTTCTTCTTCTTCTTCTTCTTCTTCTTCTTCTTCTTCTTCTTCTTCTTCTTCTTCTTCTTCTTCTTCTTCTTTTCTTCTTCTTCTTTTTCTTCTTCTTCTTCTTCTTCTTCTTCTTCTTCTTCTTCTTCTTCTTCTTCTTCTTCTTCTTCTTCTTCTTCTTCTTCTTCTTCTTCTTCTTCTTCTTCTTCTTCTTCTTCTTCTTCTTCTTCTTCTTCTTCTTCTTCTTCTTCTTCTTCTTCTTCTTCTTCTTCTTCTTCGTCTTCGTCTTCAACTTCGTAATTTCGATATTCTAATCAGAAGAATGGCCCTATGGAAGAGGAACAGGTGGCATTACAGCTGCAGTTTAGACATAAGACTGCAATTTCAATGCCTAGGTAATCAGGCCATGGTAATAACGTCTGATTTGTTGTTGTTGTTGTATTAAAGAAGAAAAAAGAAGGAGGAAGGTAGAGGATAAGCTGAAGAAGAACGATATTAATTACTCACCGTGTAACGACATTACACAACATTTAAAAACCCTATCTGAACTGATTCTCGATCTTCCTTGTTATTAGAAACAAGAAACATATTCAGGACAACAATGCAATCTGTTCAATGTCCACTACACATGGTGCCTTTTTGCTGGTATTGTTTCTGTCGCCACGACAAACATTTCCCATTTTCATATTTTTCTATAATGAAATAGTGAACCCAAAAACTTCTGGAGCAGGTTAAAAATTCCTAGCAACCGTTCGTGGATTCCTTCAGCCTCAGTTTTGGGCCTCTTGCTGTTTTAATTTCACATACAACGTGAGTTTTTACCCGATGATTTTGGAATGCAATGTCTAAAATAACCAAATGCGTTCCAAACATGCTTCACGCGTCTTTTATTTTTAAAGCACAATGTCTTTAAATCCTGCGGTATAAATGATGTTATAGGGAGGCCGTATCAGTTGAGAACAGTGCAAGATGTGTTAGGATCATGTCTCGGAGAGATCTGTGCTATATTATGGCCAGATCGCTTGTATGTGTTGCGGGTACTAAAGTCATTAGAAACACCGCGCATTTCTTGGATTTATGAAGTAAGTAAGATACCCCTTTTCACATCTTGAGGCGTCTTGGGAGCACGGTAAGTTTGTTTATTTTCCAATTTTGTTGTTAGCGCCGTCGGAGAAGATCCAGCGCCTGTGACTAAAGCTTTACCTTCAATTTTCTCTGTAGTTTCATGAGTATTAGTGATTAGAGTGGTATATATTTTGTGTTTGTTTGCTAGATCTGTCGCAGGCTCCTTATTTGTATGAAAAGTACACAAACTGAAATAAAGATCCCCTTCTTTCTGCTTCTATCTCTACAAGAATCTTCCCCATCTTTGCCAGCAGCTTGCTACTCACCTCCGGATTCTTTTTATGGGTGCAATGTGGCTTGTCTTGAAACTTGTTGGTTATTGTGAATGGATAGCTGACTTCAGCTTGAGGTTGTTCTGTGGGTTTTGGCATAGCTTATGTTGGCTGGTGTTGGTTAGTCCTTCTGAGGACCAGTCATTTTAAGGGCTACGCCCGGGAAAAGACGACGAACATGCCTCCACTAATTGACTGTAGAAGCTGCAGGACGATAGTATAAAGGAAACCGCACCAGCTGATGCCACAACATGAAATCTGCTGCACGGGAAATATAATTTTGCAGACAGATAATGAAGGTCTCTAAAATCGCAAAAACCTCCAACCCCAACGCCGCAAAGACAGGTTGAACGAAGTCGAATTTGTGTGTGTGTTTTTTTTTAATACATCGAAGTGAAGCAGCCTTCACGCGTTTTGGGCATCTGGTACTAGCCTCAGCGTCGGCCTCTACTAGGATACAAAGATGTGTATAAGAGGGACATGATTGATACAGGCATTGATAATATACATTGGGAGTAAGTCGCCGCTGAAAGTGTTGCATGGAGGGCAAACATCAGAAATGGAATAAAGACAAAGGAGAAAATTATTGCAGATAAGTCACACACCAAGCGTTTGAGACGTAAGATGGTGCATGATGGTGGAAATGACCACGTGTTCGCATGCACCCACTGTGAACTGACATTTACAGTGCAAATTGGCCTTATCAGTCACATTCTCTACCACCATAGGTAAAAGTTATTATGCCTTTTTGAAGCACAAACTATCGTCTGTCAAGACGGCAAGGTGTCAATAATGATGACTAGCCTCATATTTGTATAGACCAACCGGTTCTCAGTGGTTCAATGAGAAGTTGAGTAATACAATCTGCACTGTGTTAACTTCGAGTTAATGATGTTTGATTCAAATGTTGTCTCCGTGAGATGATACGGTCTAGCTCTAGCTGATGCCAATGGCCGGATCTTGGGTGAATCCATGCGATCTTATTCCTCTCTGTTGGTTTCAGAAAAATAGTTTGCTATACATTGATCGCTTCCGACGCAATGCAATGCTCCAGCAGCCGTTGTCCATTTTTATTCATGCGACCGATGTTGAATTTTCCAATGCACACTGAAATCGAGGCCTTGCCTAGATGAGTATTACAAATGCAGTCTGAATTTCTAACTGCCTTGATCACAAAGGCTAACTCCTCAAATAAGGAATCCTTCACATCATCAGCGGAAGTGCATATCTGTGCATATGCAGTGATAACGTTGAAAAACCATAAGAGGTTGCTTAGCGCAGAGATATTAGTCTATCATTACTTCCAGTTGGAATTTCAATCATTCCCAGTGGTGAATTCTTCACTGCATAGCCCCCTTAGTCTTGTCTTTTTTTCTTCATTTCCACCCTTCTAAAATGCTGTATTAGTTTTCCTTGAGTGACCCGCCCTCAGAGAGGCGAGTGTCCTGCAGGCCAACAATACCAGTGCTAAGATGGTTGACTTTGGCATCAGACACAACCATTTTTTAACATCGTAAATAATCAACAGATCAGCGAATACTCCTGGACACATGGTTCTTATGTTCCAGCTTACAAGCCGTAGCTTGAGGTTTCTTTTTTTTTTAATAGCCTGGTGCATTGGTTTTACGGCCTGCGATTCGGATTTTGTCCTAGCTCCAAGCACCAATTCAAGCAAGCAAGCTGGGGTGGATCAGCACCCAGTTGGCTGGTAGATGCTCAAAATGTAATAACCGACAGAGGCCAGGATGGCGGAATAGACCAGAGCGCCCGTTCTTAAACATCCTGGTGCTGATGCTGAGGCAGTGGGCTTAACCCCTACACTGATCAATTGGATTAAAATGTCGACTTCTCGTTCTTGACTGGGAGACGTAAATTACAAGTATCTATGAAGTCGGAGTAGGAATCGCTCAATGACCAGGGACACTGGCAATAGGGAAAGCTAATCCACACGCAAACTTCAGTCCAGTGCTACTGGAAGTAACGTGTACGGACCACGCTTGAGTTCAAAGCCAGCTAGAGCAACAACAAAACACCTGATATATTAAACTGTATCCCATGATCAGAAGAATGGCCCTATGGAAGAGGAATAGGGGACATTAAAGCTGCAGTTTAGACATAAGACTACAATTTCAATGGCTAGGTAATCAGGCCATGGCGATAACGTCTGCCCATATCAGTGGCAGGTGGAAAAATTAACACAGGCATCACATTTCCTTGGTGGTTTTGTGTAGATAGGCGTATTAAAATATAAACAAAATAGACGCTTGCCTGCTGTACTCGAGGTCATGGGTTCGAATTCGCGTCCAGATGGATTTAAAAAACTGACCTCGGCTTACATGTGGAGGCAGCAAACAATGTCTTGGGCAGTAAGACGGGTCCGTGGGATAGAGACCTCATCACCCCTAATTGATGAACGAAAGATGAGTGATTGGAGGGGCCGAATGTAAGACGGGCCTGCGTGCCCAATTTGTTACCATTTTGAAAATAAAATCCACTCGTTCGTTCGTTCGTTAGAGGGTAGTCTATTTAAAACTCGGATCAAGCACCATTTCTTGAATACACCTCTGTGTGGGTAGACAGGTTTCTTAACTTTGTTTTCCTTGCTGTGGATTTTGATATTGTCGCCCCAAATAAAATTCCGTCGCTGTAAAAAGAGCATAAATATTTGATTTAACAGCGAGGCTTACCGTTGCTGGACAGACGAGACGGGCAAACAATGTGACAGAATCACTAATGTGGTGTTGACGCAGAGAAGAAGACAGACTCTGGAAAAACTGGAAACGATGAGCTGAATGCTGAATCGCGCGGGTTGGGGAAACTCAACAATAGCACAACTAGAAAGTTATTTCTCTGGGATACACAAAAGACAATGAGAAATGGGAAGTAAAAACATACGGCGCAATAATTTAAAAACCTAGGGCTATTTATAACATCAGATGGAATATGTACAACAGAGATTAAGAGCAGAATAGGGCAGGCAAACGCAGCACTTCAGAAAAAGAAGAGTATCTTATGCAATCAGTGAATGTCAGAAAGAGAGTGCTGAAATGCTTTATAGAACCAGTGTTGCTGTTTGGCGGTGAATCTTGGAATGTAAATGAACAAATTAGGAAGAACTTAGAAGCAACAGAAATGTGGTCTTTGAGATGAATGTTGCGAATTCCTTCGAGTGCCAAAGTAACTAACAACGATTGCCTGAAAGAGGCTAATGAAACTAGAACACTATATACAACAAGAAGAAAGAGACAAACAGCTTTCCTTTGTCACGTGATGAGAACAGAGACTTTGGAGAACATCGTGACAACTTGAAGGATCGAGGGGAAGAGAGGCAGAGGCAGACAAAGGGAAATGATGCTGGATAGATTGAGATGGTGGCATGGAAGAATATCATTAGCAGAGTTTATCAAAAACACCAAAGACCGAGATCTGTGGAAAGTCATGAACGCCTACGCCAGCTGGCAGGGCACTTGAAGATGATGTTGATGGCAGGAGGTAAGACATAGACACGATTGCTGCCGGAGTGAAGCGAACGAGCTGAGAGCAATGTCGGGGGGATATAACTGAGTCTCTAAAATACTGGAAGCTTAATACATAGTAGGTAAATTAGAGATAGAAGAAACAGAGGAAGTTGAAGAATAACAACAACAACAACAGTAGACAGTAGAGCAGAAGGAGGAGGAGGAAAAAGAAGAAGAACAACAAAAACAATAAGAAGAAGAAGAAGAAGTAGAAGAAGAAGAAGAAGAAGAAGAAGAAGAAGAAGAAGAAGAAGAAGAAGAAGAAGAAGAAGAAGAAGAACAAGAACAAGAACAAGAACAAGAACAAGAACAAGAAGAACAAGAACAAGAAGAACAAGAAAAAAGAAGAAGAACAAGAAGAAGAACAAGAAGAAGAACAAGAAGAAGAAGAAGAAGAAGAAGAAGAAGAAGAAGAAGAAGAGGGGGAGGAGGAGGGGGAGGGGAGGAGAAGGACGAGGGCGATGGAGAAGGAGAAGGTGACTGTGGCAGTTGTGGTGGTTGTGATTATGTGAAGGACAACAATGATGATGATGATTATAGTGATTGTGATGATGATGAACAATAACAGCACAACAACAAGAACAATAACATCAACAGGATGTGGATTAGAAAGAGGAGGAAAATCAGGATGAGAAAGAAGAACATAAGAAAGATGCGAAATAGTAGAGAAAGAACGACATATGAGAGGAAGCGACAGCTGACGAGGAGAAAGTGGACGGGCAGAAGAAAAGAAATCTTTGCCGAATTCACATTATAATATCGTCGCAGGAAGAGTGGAGATGGTACTCTGTCATTGATTTCCTCGGTGGCCTGGAGCTGGAGGCAGCCATGGCAGTCCTCAAGTTCCTACAATACACACACCCATCAACAAGTCCCATCACCACCATCTACCAAGTCATTTACACAACGCCGCTGTCATCACAGCCCATTGGAAAGAGACTCCGTCCCTCGCCACTGAGCCTGCCTCGTGCATTGTATGCCCGGAATGTCTTTAATGCCCAATGCGCACAGTGGTTTTTGTCCGCCCTAGCTTGACTTTCAGGAATCATGCTTTCCATTACTGTTTTGTCTGATCTAATGCGATGGTTGATATAGCGAAAATCCTTCAGTTGCTTTGTCTTTTTCTCTTAGTTGGTCCGAAATGTTTGTTGTTGACGTAAATTCACTATGCTTGTCTGCAACAGAGATGTGATACTTGCAGCTTTCGGCACACACATTCTAGTTCTGTGGGCGTTTGTTGATCGGGTTAACCTCCTGGGTATTCTTCATTTTAAGTTGAATCGAGTAAGGAATGTCATCATAGCATTCGTGACATTCCCATACTTGCTCCGTCCGCAGCTGCAACAGCCAGAGGAGAATAGCAATACAGTACTAATTTTATCAGTCATCAGCATCAAGTGCCATGTCGGCTGGCGTAGGCGTTCATGACTCCACAGATCTCGGTCGTTGGTTTTCCGGAACAATTTTGCTGTTGATATTCATCCATGCCACTGTCTCAATCTATCTAGCATCATTTCTATCTGTCTGCCTCTGCCTCTCTTCCCCTTGATCTTTCCAGTTGTCACGATGTTCTCCAATGCCTCGCTTCTCATCACATGACCAAAGAAAGATGTTTGCCTCTTTCTTATTGTTGTATATAATGTTCTAGTTCCATTAGCCTGTATCAGGCAGTCGTTGTTAGTTACTCTGGCAGTCCAGGAAATTCGCAACATTCGTCTCAGGAATCACATCTCTGTTGCTTCCAATCTCTTCCTAATCTGTTCATTTACATCCCAAGATTCACATCCATACAGCAAAACAAGTTTCATATAGCATTTCAGCACTCTCTTTCTTACATGAAATGATATTGACTTATTGCATAATATATTCTTCATTTTCTGAAATGCAGCCTTTACTTGCCTTATTCTGCTCTAAATCTCTGTTGTGCATCTTCTATCTGATGTTATAAATGCTGCTAGGTACATCAAACTATCCACTTGGTGAAGAATTGTCCCTTCTATCTCTATTTTACATTTGGGTGTCACCTTTTTCTTTGATATCACCGTTGTTACTGTATTCTTGATGTTCAAGGAGAGTCCTTTCTTCGCACTCTCTTTTACTACAATTCCGACAATTGTGGTAGATCTTTTGCATTATCCGCCATCAATACTGTGTCATATGCATGGCGTATATTGTTTATACTATAATCTCCCATTATTATTCCTGGCTTCTCTTTGATCTCTCTCATTATTTCTTCGCTACAGAGGGAAAGGGATCCGGTGGCAAACATCCATGTTGTACTCCCAGCCTTATTTGTTTTAATTTCCTTCTTTATTTCTTATTTTAACTGCTGATACTTGGTTCCATGAAAAAAAAAAATTTAAATTATTCTGAGATCTTTCCCATCAATGTTAATATCTCCCAACATTTTAACCATTTCATCATGTTTTACTTTATCAAGTGCCTTAGTAGAATCTATGAAACACAAATATATGTCTTTCTTTGTCTCTATTGATCTTTCTAATTTTGTCCGTAATGTATATATTGCATTGTTTGTACCCTTTCGTTCAATAAATCCATACCGTTTTTAACCAATTTCCAGTTTTATTTTCTTTCTTGTTCTTCTCATTATAATTCTCAGTAGAAGCTTAGTGACATGGTTTATGAAGTTAATCGTACGAAAATCTTCGCATTCAATTGCTCCTGGTCTCTTTGGTATAACTATAAATACAAATTTTACCAGCAGCAGTCAGATTATATGTCCGTCTGGCCTTCCTCGGAATTTTGAATGTTGGCTAGAGCTTCAGTTTAAAACCACGATGTATGTATTACTCAGATGTCTTGCATCTTCAACTCTTGTAGAATGGCTGTGTATTATATCCTATTGATCCACAATTAGTCTGGTCATGTGTCATCAAGGCTCACATTTGTACACATCAAATCTGTATGGGGAAATGATCTGGCAAACGAAGGCGTGCCTAATTTTTTTTTTTTTTTAAAGTTGCATAAGACTTACAGGACGTTGCAGTCAAAACCAGCATTTTTCAGCTGTTGTTGATGTTCTTAGCAAGATTACGCTTAGTAGTTTGTCGTTGCTTTCTGGGCGACTGGCACACATATCCCGTGAGCATCCAACGCGACGCGATCCGCTGCCGAATCTTGCGGAGCTGTGTTCCTCATGTGGATATACGGGATTACGGAAAAAGTCGTTAACGCCTTCGCCAGGGAGACAGTCAACTAGCCCAATTATACCTATGTGTAATACATATAAACAGATATGATTATGAAAGTTCGTGTATTCATAAACACATTTACACGCAAATAAGCACACACGCTTAAAGTTGATACAACACAGCCCATGCCTCGCACTCTGAAGGTCGTGATTCGTTCTCACGCTCCGTCATTCGGTTCACCAGTGCAATTAGAGGTCAGCCTGGCTCAATGGTTAAGACTGCTCATTCTTAGGAAGGTAGCAGGTTTAACCACTACATCGGACAGTTGGACTAAAATGTTGACTGCTCATACTTGACGTGGGGACGTAAATTACAAGTACCACAGAAGTCGGAATGGGTTTGTCTAATATCAAGGGACCCTGGTAATAGGGGAATCTAATCCATGCGCAAAAATCAGTCCAGTGCACTAGCAGAGTAGCAAGTGGGTGGACTACACTTGTTACAAAGCGAGCGAATAAAAGAAAAGAGTGCAAGTTTTACTTTACTGAGACCGCTGGGGTTCGTCGCTGGAGCTACGGAGTTCGTGCTCTGTGTGGGATTTTAGACCGTTCTGGGGAAAGAGACTGAGTCATATCGGATAAAAGCTGTATCTCTTGCCTATAACACTATAAACATGTTTAAATAATACGCCCTGACATAAGATTTAACCCCAAAGTTACGTTAAATCTTTGTTATTAGAGAAATAATAGCAGGCGACGTGCCGACACATTAATGTTTATATCATATTTAACATAGAAACTAATTTACCTGTAAATAAGGGTAAAGGTTAGGGTGTTTTTACCCGCCATAAGGTTATTCGCTATATGGTGCTAGACTGTCGTTCTATGGGTGATATCGTTAATATCACAGCGGTAGCCTTTACTTCCTGGTGCATGTCGTGGTACCCATTTTATCCTGGTTCGACGTGAATGGCCAGATCCACTTTAAACATTCTGCATCGATAGGGATTAAAAACAAACATGGATCTACCGGCAAAATTGCTGGCCACAGCGCCACCCTTACGCCTCATTAAGCTGTGATGACTAAATATAAACACACAAACCCACACGGTCAAATTAACCCTAACAAATTAAAAATTCCAAAACAAAATGTATTTTCCTTAGTAAATTAAAACACAAAAGCTACAATCAATATATTGTCTGGCATATTTCGCTGCATCTTGTCAGATGTATACATAAATACATTACATAGAAAACTCATAAACAGAGAAGCTCGCAAACCGAAAATACATGTCCGTTTACTGCCGTTAGTCTAGACAGATTTACTTTTATTGCTGAGCAATGTCTTTGATTCCGTTTAACACCCGCAGACGCATTCTTGTGCGGTTGTTTCAGGTGTTGCCTTAAAGGCCTTAAAAACTGTACCATATCAAATTAGTGGAATAAGGAACGATGGGGGTTAAGTGTCTCTATTCTTTCTTTGTCCTTGTTTCTCCCTTTGGGGCAATGGCGCTCAGCCAAACCACAACAAACGGCGGCTCTATCGTTAAGCGTATTGCACATTAATATTTTCTGCAGGGTTATCTTGAGAAATACATTCTCAGGTATTGATTAGCCCGCATAGGAGGAAACAGAAAAGACAACTAGACGCACTGGATTGTATAAAAATGGTGGCTGTAAGCAATCTGCGCTTCAACAATAATACACTCATATCACGGCAGCGCCCAACCTAACTCTTCGTATGTGACGTCAAATTCACCTTTTCACCAGATTCATTTGATTATATTCTTTTGTTTTGTTTAATGTTAGTTGCATATCCTTCACATGACGTGGCAGTCTTACGTTCGTTAGCTTGTCATTGCTTTCTAAACGACCGGTACTCATACCATTATATGAGAACCAACGCAAGGCGGTCTGCTACCAAATCATCCACAGCTATGTTTAGACCGCGATATGTGGGATTAGGAATCGCATTCGTAACACCTTCGCCACAGATCCTGTTATGTTTTAAACCAGAATGTCAAAGCGCAAGTTCAACTTTGCCATATAGTAAAAATATGCATGTTTCTGATTCCCTTATAGTGAAAAGAAAGCAAGTTGCCCATATAGTTCAAAATGCACAACTTATATACCCCTGTCTAGTTCAAAAATAAACAAATAATAGATCCCTGTATAGTTCTTGGATAGTATAGCATCTTTCCTGAATACATCAATATCATTGTCGAATATCCCATTATCCTTGCGTAATACATTATTATCTTTGCTGAATACTTTAATATATTTACCGGATACTCTCCATATCTTTGCGGAGTCCCCATGTAACTTTGTTGCATACTTCAGTATCTTTGATGAATACCTCAGTATATTTGTTTAATACTTCAGTATCTGTGCTGCATATTTCAGTATCTTTGCTGTATACGTCATTTTCGTCGCTGAATATTAATAATAATATTATTAATAATAATAATATTGTCAATAATAATAATAATAATAATAATAATGTTTTAATAATAATAATAATGTTAATAATAGTAATAATATTGTTAATTATAACAATAATATTAATAATTTAAATAGTGTTAATAACAATAATAATGTTAATAATATTAATGTTACTCCCCCGATGTGTCTCCACCTTGACGTGGTGGGGGAGCTTGCGTGTCCCATAGACCCCATTTGCTTGCCGATGGGTGAAAAATTACATATCGGACAGCTTATGGGATAGGGACCAGACTAAGAGAGACACAACCTGCTGCTCTGCAGGCATAGACTGAGGATAGCAGTCAAAATTTAAATGAGGTGCACAAAGGCAGAATTTCTTGGTCCGGACAAAACTCTTAAGGCTCCCTGTCGAGGGCTGTGGCTGAACGCCTCTAAGCCACAAACCCTCGGATCTTAGAGCCAGGCTGATACCCGTCTACCGGAAAATAAAAACACGATACTGAGCAAGCTACATGCTCAGGTCTGATACATGTTCGAAGGCTCCCAGCTGGGGGATATGAGAGATTCCCGGATGAAGGGGCCTGGCCGTTTCCCGTTCACTATTGCACGAAGGTAAGGTGCTGAGCCGGCAGCACATGTAGCCTACCTCGTGAGCGAGTACAAAAAAAAAGTCAGAAAAGTGCCCCAGTCGAAGGGTTACAGAAACTGTCTGTATCTAACTCATAGAGAGTGTAGACAAAAGTGGAATAATGTTTCATCAACGCAAAATGAAACGCACGGCGAGCGAACCTATTGCGTGGTCTGAAGTCACAAGCAAAAGCTTACCGAGTGGATGTCACTCGCAGTCTGACCGCTCCTGGTGTGTGATTGAGCGATCAGTGGCAAGTGGGATGCCCAACACATGGAAGTGAGGAACTAAAGCAGCCATGAGCAGGACGTGGAAACTCCTTGGGTGAGCCCAGTCTCAGAGCAATATGTGCCGGCTCTGCAATTATGGAAGCCTCCTTGGATAGCGAGATAATGCCCATGGTCTGCCCCTGCCTTCCATTGAGGGCAGACCACGATATCGTTGATCGTTCTATCTTGACCAGCTGAGATGTGGGTGACACTACAACAGTCCAACGTGTCTCGAAACCAGAGGAAGGCTAACCTCACTAAAAAATGCCCGCCGGAAGTCGGAAGTGTCGGCCTACGGGTGGCAAACTAAAAATTGACACTACGCATTCACGTCCGAGTGAAATGTCTCGTCCGAATGTCTCCCGTGCTAGGAACAGCTCTGACTACCTAGTTTCCGAATGCCGCTCTTGTTCGGAACAGCTCTGACTAGGTAGTTTTCCGAATGTCCGCCGTGCCTGGAACAGCTCTGATGGGTACAGGGACAAGCACATGTCCGAAAACTCGCTTAGTGGAAACCAACCGCAGAGCTGACTGGTTTGTGCAGGAACGGCCCAGGGCGAGCGAAATGCTCAATATATTGAAGTGAGGAATTAAAACAGCCATGAGCAGGACGTGACGATTCCCTCGGTAAACCCAGCACCAGAGCGTTATGTGCCGGCTCTGCAATTATGGAAGCCACCCAGGATGGCGGAAAATGCTATGGACTGTCCCTGCCTTCACTTGAGGGATGACCGTGTAGTCTTCGACTGTTCCAACTAGACCAGCTGAGATGTGGACGGTACCACAAAAGTGAGAAGTCTCCCAGGATTGCTAACCTGGTCAAAAATGCACGCTAAAGTCGGATGTGTTGGCCTGAAGGTTTCGACCCGAGGGTGCCTAACCAGACACACCGCAATCACATCTGAAAAAATCACTCCGGATGAACGCAAAGAAGAAGAAGATATTAATGTTAGTAATAATATTAAAGTTATGAATAATAATAATGTTAATAATCATACCGTTAATAATAATAATGTTAAAAATAATAATAATGTTAATAATCATAATGATAACAATAATAATGTTTATAATAATAATGTTAATGATAATAATGTAAATAAGAAATAATAATGTTATATATGATAATGCTATTAATAATAATATTAATAAGAATAATGTTATAATAATAATGATAATAATGATAATTTTAATAATAATAATATTGCTAATAATAACAAGAATGTTAATAATAATAATGTTAATTATAATAATGCTCAAAATAATAATGATAATAACAATAATGTTAATAATAATTCATTCATTCATTCATTCATTCATTCATTCATTGGCACCTTGCCGTCTTGACAGACGATAGTTTGTGCTTCAAAATGGCATAATAACCATTACCCATGGCGGTAGCGAATGTGACTGACAAGGCCAATTAGCGCTGTAAATATTCGTGCATGTGAACACGTGGTCATTTCCACCATCATGCACCATCTTACGTCTCACACGTTCGGTGTGTGACCTATCTGTAATAATTTTCTCCTTTGTCTTTATTCCATTTCTGATGCTGCCTTCCAAGCAACACGTTCAGCGGCGTCTTGCTCCCAATGTGCATTACCAATGCCTGTATCAATCATGTTCCGCTTACACAGATCTTTGTATCGTAGTAGAGGCCGACCATGAGTTCTCTTACCCATCTGTAATTCACCAAAAAAGATGTCCTTTGGTATTCTACCATCATCCATCCTCCTAAGATGTCCTATCCATCTAAGTCTACGAAGACTGAGCATGGAATAAACCGTCTCGCAATCTTATCTTTCCAATACTTCAGTATTTGTGATTTTGTCTTGCCACTTAATACCAAGTATTCTTCGCAGACACCGCATATGAAAGCTGTTTAAACGTTTCTCTTGGTGTGAGTAAGTTGTCCAGGTGTCACTGCCATAAAGAAGACTACTAAGGTCACAGGCTTGGTAGACGAGGACTTTTGTTTTGGCAGTAAGCTTCCTGTTCTCCCAGACTCTTTTTCTTAACCTGTTCATTGTTGTTGCTGCCTTACCAACCCGGATGTTGATTTCCTGATCTAGGGATAATTTGCTATTTACCACTGATCTATTAGTAATGCTAATAATAATAATGTTAATAATATAAATGCTAATACTAATAATGCTAATAATAATAATAATAATCATATTATTAATATTGATAATATTGATAATAATAATAATAATAATAATGGTAACAATTATAATACATTGTCAGGAAGTAGTTTCCGGCTATGGTTCTGTGAAGTGATAGCTTCATAACATTTTATAGACCTGAGAGCAAACAAGAATAGGTAGCCAATCTGTTCCTCACTGTGGCAAGCGACAAGCCCAGGGGTCAAACCCGCGTCCAACCGTGCTCATGACATTACAAAAGCAGTTCTCTACCAGCTTCGCTAACGCGACCGCTTGCTTCCATAATGCCAAATGTGAACTCGGCCGTCTGTTGGCAGAACCAGAAACAGCAGTCATAACTGTCAAGTTTTAAAACACATACATATGACTTGACATAGACAGATGGGTGGACAGACGGCTGGGTGCTGTAGATAAACAGCAAGAGAGATACATGGATTCAGTTAATGTCAATGTATGTTTATCTACAAGGGGTAGATACTAAACAGAAACAGTCATATGTGTAAACGGAGACACTTAATGTTCCAGTGTGTACAGTATACTAGTTAGTTCGTTAGTTAGTCGACAGATCATCCTCATTGCACATCTATTAAGTCCATAAGTACACGGATCCCATCCTCAGAAAATCCAGCAGAGTGCAGCGGCTAGCGCTAACAACATCAGTTCTGTGTTGGTGTATTGATGTTCTTTGGCTTCCTGCATAGTGTTCTTGTTTGGCCACACCTCTTTTAACTTGCTGTTCTCGCAGTCTGACCATATAAAGTATACAAGCGTGTTTGCGTGGCATTTTAATTACAGTGGTATCCTTCCTGGCTGGTTGCCTTAGTCTTCAGCACCTTTCTTTTGCTAGAGTCTTACTCTAGTTTTGATATACATGTACTCGTATGTGCACTAGTGTCTGTGGATGTATGTACGTATGTACGTACACATCTAGAGCTGTCTGGTTTTAAGGCGCTATAGACTTGACGTCGCCCTTTCTCCTGTCAGTTAAAACACTTCCATCACGTTGCCAGAAGGTGAACATTTGCTACCAAGGTGATGAATTGTCAATCCATGCGACTATTTTGCAAGTTTGAGTCCTCACCATAACATAATTTTGGAATCACTGCCTCAACCTAACCTAGACATAGTCTATGCTGAAATGAACTGAACACGTTGGTTTAAAGTTTAAGGGCACACGGCGAGTATGGCAACAGCTGTGTCGGCAGAGAGTTTGATGTCAACTGTCGGCGTCCGCTATGGGAGGGAGAGATTAACCACCTGTTTCCCAGTACATTCACAATGTGACCTCTAGAAATCCCCAGCCACTGATAGATATCCTTGCTTTTTGCAGCAAAATGTTTATAACAAATACAGATGGCGGCTGTAAAGATAACTCGACAATGGATACAATCTAAACACTGGTAATGTACTCGCATTTGGCACCATCACAGACAACTCCTGATACACCGATATCACAGACAACTCCTGATACACCGATATCACATTTTCATAACTGATCCCCTCTTGGAAATCTTGCCAAATTTCAAATCTGTTTTACCTGGCGCCTTCAACGACATGTTGACAAATCTGCACAGGAATGGGCGTAACTGTATGAGCTTATCGCTCGATGTGTATACATGTGCAGGCTAGAGTTATGTTATCATTCGTAGTGATTAGATCTATCTGACTGTAAGTCCGTCCGTCGATCTATCTATCTATCTATCTATCTATCTATCTATCTATCTATCTATCTATCTATCTATCTATCTATCTATCTATCTATCTATCTATCTATCTATATGTCTGTCTGTCTGTCTGTCTGTCTGTCTGTCTGTCTGCCTGCCTGCCTGCCTGCCTGTCTGCCTGTCTGTCTGTCTGTCTGTCTCTCCGTCTGTCTCTCCGTCTGTCTCTCCGGTTGTATGTCTGTCTGTCTCTCCGTTGTCTGTCCTTCTGTACGTCTGACCATCCGTCCGTCCGCCCGCGGGACCGCCAGTCTGCTCGCTTGCCCACCCACTTACCTGCTGTGCATGTGTCCGTCTGGCTGTATGTCGACCATATCCACTGGTCACTCCGGGCAGCATCGGCCGTCATAATCAATCTGTTTATTCGTATTATAAACACGATCTTTACAGGCTCTACCACATATGTCTTAACATGCACCGTTACCTCAACTAACGGTGGGGATCCAAACAATCTGTTCTGCTTTTTTCCCACCACACCGTCATTTCTTTGGGGGAAAATCCAACAAATTCTCTCTATTTATGATTGCTAAATTAAAGCCTGCAACTGCGCCCGTAGCTTAGCGTCTTCACCTTTCTCATCATACTTTTTGAGTTTTTGTCATATCCTATTTACAGGACATCGTTGTCAACACCAGCATTTTACTGCTGTTGTTAATGTCTTGGCAAAATTTACGCTCAATAATTTACCATTGCTTTCTGAGCAACCGGCTCCCATACCAACACGTTAAAATCCTAGCGCGACACGGTCTGCTGCCAAAACGGTCGGCGCCGCGTTTCGAATGCATGGTAAGCGACTCACGAATCTCATTCCCAAGCTTTTAGGCCACGGAGACGACACTTTGTGAATTACTTCCCAGGAAATTCAAGTACCAATTTTAAGTTGGGTAGACATTGGAGCGCCGGCGTCGTGGCTTAGAGGTTACGACTTTTCTCCGTAATCTCGTATACTCTCGTCGGTAACGTAATGACGGTGAGAATCAGCAGTGGTTCGAATCGCATCGGTAACTTACGGGGTATTTGAGCCGGCCGCTCAGAAAGCAATGGCAAACTACTGAGCGTAATCTAGCCAAGAAATCAACATACAGCTGAAAGATGCTGGTGTTGACAGCGATGTCCTGTAAAGGATATGCAAAAAAAAAAAAAAAAAGAAGACGTTGGAGCCCAAGTTAATTTAACTGTTTCTCTGCCATGCGCCCATACATCACCACAATCGACCGACAGTGACGCCCGTGGGCCCTTTAATCGTCACAGTTTAAACAGTTAATAAAATCCCCATAACGTGGATCCGAACGCATTACCCTTGGCCTGCATTCAAACGTACCAGCCACTGCGCCTCCGCGTCTCGCTATGCGAACACCTTGATAGCATTAGCTTTGGCGTATGATTTATAGTCTCTAAGCACCTGTTTATGTGATGTAAATTGCCATACGCTGCCTTCGTTTTCTTAGCTGTCAACAATAATAATACAATCTCTTCTTCATACTAGAACAATATCATCATTCACACGTGTAAATTATTTACTGAAATACCCTTTACAAGCAGGCTTGTCAGAAAGCTCTCTTTTTCAAATAAGCTTGAACACATGCCAAGTTGGAAAAGGAAGACCAAATAAACATCCTTTACTTTACGGGAACAAGATCAAGCTTTGGGTGAGAAATGAAATTGAATGTTTTTGGTTGCATAATTGGCGAAACAGCAGGTTGTGAAGGGAAGCGCCGTGCCAAATGGCTGTTTGGTGATGCTGTAGATAGCAAACGAAAGCAGAATTCAAGGGTAGGTCTAATGTTGCCGTTTTGAATTTCCGCTTTTTCATAATAGCACTGAAATGATAGGGAGTAGCGATAGTAATATGGCTAGCACGCTTCCTGGTTGGTCATGAGTTCGACTCCTCCATTGAGGTGGGGTTTTTTAAGGCTAAAATGGGCTTCCTGATGGACCCCGTCTAACAAAGGTACCAAGAAATGTAATGGGGTGCAAAGGCTGTCAGCGTGGTACTTACTACATTGGCCATCGAGTTCACATTGGTCTATGAACATATGGGTTCAGCACCTTGTGCAAAATACGACTCAAAGGTCCTTTACTGTTACTTTATAATAACATTAAAGGGCAAACTGGCTAGAGAAAAGGAGTACCACGACATGTGTCTGAGATCACATCTCAATTAAATTTATTTAAATTGTGCAGACATTGGAGCTGGCATAATATCTTTATTTAGTTGTTATGAAGTGCAAAATATAAGTCATCGTTTCCATAGTTGTGGCATTTATTGTTGTTGTTGTTTTTGTTGTTGTCGTTGCTGTTGTTGTTATAATCGACTAGTTCGAAGTATCAAAACTTACACATGAAGAATGTGCGGAGTGGTGGTCACCCTCATCCCATCCTGGTAGGCAACAACTCATTCAAGGACTACATGCATAATTGGACATTTGGGGCACTGAGTGTCTACTATCATTGTAGAAATATGCACTGACTCTCATTTAGCCTCGAAGAGTGCAAGATATGTTGGCCTCTGCGGTTTTCATCACAATGGAAACCGTGCACCTCGGGAACTGAGGAGAAGTAACTTCATCAGAACGTCATGTGTTATTTAAAAAAGGAGACTTATGCGAAAGGCGTTCTACCCAACAACCTTTCATTGGCTGGGAATATCCTTTTTCGGAAAACTCTACAGTTAACTTTCACGAATCGATTTCCTGCAACTGCAAAACCTCCTTAGCTGCATCTTACGACACGCTTGGCAGATCACTGAAAGACTCTTCTGTTTCCAATGGGTGCGTTTGTATAATCGTTACTAGGTTACGTTAACATTGTCATGAGCGCAGTAGGACGAGGGTTCCATGTCTGCACTCGCCGTCCGCTACGGGAGATAAAGTCTAGTCACCTATTTCTTCGTACACTTTGGCCTAAAATATATGATAGTCCTAGCATATCACATATGCACGGCAGTTGTCACCCGTTAACTCATGGAGGATTCTCATGATTAAGCTTGTTTGGCCCCAAACCATTATTACTTTCAACTAACAATTGTGTTGGTCAGAAAGGGTTAAAAGACAAAAGAGTCATGATGAATTAAAGACCACCAAACAAACGCAGTTTTGATTTTTTTTTTGGTTTTTATGTGCGCTGGCTCGCTGGCTTTGAACTCAAGCGTAGTTTATACAAACCACTTCTAGTAGCACTGGATTGAATATTCCGTGTGGATTAGCTTTCTCTGTTACCAGTGTCCCTCACCATCGCGCGAACCAAACCCGACTTCAGAGGTACTTGTAATTTACGTCCCCAAGTCAAGGAAGAGAAGTCAACATGTTAGTCCAACTGAACGGTGCAGGGGATGAACCCGCTACCTCGGCATCAGCACACCGGATGTTTAAGAGCGCGTGCTCATATCCATTTGGCCATGTCGATCTCCACAAACGTAGTTGAAACGATAGCAACCAGCGGTTTGATGTAACCACGCCATGGGATAACAGAGGATATTAAATGATTAAGTGTCAGGGGATTATTAATCGTTTTAAACCACTTCCCGCATCTGCCATGGGCTTATATACAGTACATTTTCCTATACAACCCCTTTAATTTGATATATAATACAATATGCCTGCTACGATATTAACAAGTCATATTTGAGACACAACCCTACTTTCCATTTTCTACCAAAAACGTTTGTTTGGTCCAAGCCTTTACTTTTAGTTTGCCACTGAATCTGTTAAAACTACATGTATTGATCTTTATGCCTGCTACAGATGACCATCTGTCCAGTTGCTCGGTAATTAAAGAGTTAATTAAATATAATATTGAAATTATGCTTGATTTTACAAAGGCGTTGAAACACAGCAACCAGAATGTAACGAAACAAAACATGTGGTAAAATTTAACGGGCATAGGCTAAGGATAATAAGATAAGAAAGGCAAAGTAAAGGACCCGTTTTAGATGTCTTGGGATGTCATTAGCGTATGGATGCTAACGCCACAACCGTATAAACGTTATCCACACACGAGACCTGCCGGTCGCAATTACTTACCAACACATGTCCTGTTTCCCGTTTTAGATCGTTTCGACGTAAATACGCAGGATAAACAGACTCAGACACGCATACACAGACATACACACATAGACACACACATGCACACACACATAAATACATCCTAGCTTGACTGTGGTAGAAACGATGCTAAAGAAGAACACACATACACACACAGACACAAACACACACACACACACACTCACAGACACACACACACATAGACGCACTCACACATAAATGCATTCTTGCTTGACTGTGGTAAAAACAATGCTAAAGAAGAACAGACATGTGTGTGTGTGTGTGTGTGTGTGTGTGTGTGTGTGTGTGTGTCTGTGTCTGTGTGTGTGTGTGTGTGTGTGTGGTATATATATATATATCAATCAATCAATCATGTGCCATGCCGGAAAGCGTGGGCGGTCATGATTCGCCATTTCACTCGATCACCAGAGTCGTGGATCAGCTCAGTGTTCCTGTCTCGTCCATGCCATGTGGCCAAGCCATCCAGGTATTTTCCTCTCGGTCTTCCTCTTGGTCTGTTCCCTTCGATCTTGCCAGCTGTCACTAAGTTCTCCAGTCCATTTCTTCTCATAACATGTCCAAAAAATTTTGACTGTCTACGTCTAATTTCTCTAATCAATCTACGATTTTCATTTGTCTCTTGTAGTACTTGTTCATTGGTTTTTCTGTCTGTCCATGGTATTCTTTGCATTTTCCTCAGAAACCACATTTCTGCAGCCATCAGATGTTTTTCTGCTTGACTGCACATTGTCCAAGTTTCACATCCATACAAAAGAACAGGCTCTATGTATCCCCTCAACACTCTTTTTCTCGTTTCAATTGACATCATTTTATTGGTCAGAATGTTTTTCATCTTGCTAAAGGCTACTTTCGCAATGGCGATTCTTGTTCTAATCTCTTCAAGGCATCTGCCATCAGATGTTATGACTGTTCCGAGATAATTGAACCGATTCACTTGTTGAAGAATATTCCCATTTACTTGTATATTACATTGTGGTACTTCGTTCTTCCTAGTGACGACCATAACCTGTGTCTTCCTACAATTTAATTCCAACCCCAGCTGCTCACTGTGTACAACCACAGCGTCTAGTAATTGTTGCAGATCCTGTGCATTGTCTGCAATCAATACTGTATCATCTGCATATCTAATGTTATTTATGTTTCGTCCTCCAATGCTGATTCCATTTAGGTCTTCTACATTTCTGAAAATATTTTCACTGTATAGGGAAAAAAGATCTGGAGACATTACACATCCCTGTCTAACTCCTCTCTTAATAGGTTGGTATTGTCCTACTTCATTATCAATCCTTATGGCAGCTTGTTGTTTCCAATATATGTTTTTTATAAGTCTAATGTCTTTCCCATCAATTTGTAGATCTGCAAGCATATCCACAATGTTGACATGTCTAACTCTATCAAAAGCTTTTGTGTAGTCAATAAAGCAAAGATGATTATCCTTGTTTACTTCTAAAGCACGTTCAATAACTGTTCGCAGCATATACACAGCATTTACTGTACCCTTTCCTTCTACAAAACCACATTGTTCTTCCCCTATTTCAGGTTGTATTTTCTTCCTCACTCTTTGCATGATAATTCGTAACAAAATCTTTGTGATGTGACTCATTATACTAATTGTTCTATGTTGATCACATTCTAAGGTTCCTGATTTCTTTGGGATTGCAATAAATACAGAATTACATAATTCAGAAGGTATATCTCTAGTCCGGTTAGCGGGGTAGGGGTATCCCCTATCAAAGGAGATGTAAGACGCCGCCTTTCCTCCGTTAGTCTACGGGACACCCTTGGGCAAGGTGGAGTACCCGTTTAGCCCCCCGATCAGGGTTACGTGAAGCCATGGAAGCAGGTGGTGGATGGAGTGTGAGAGCAGCCGACAGATTGTTGTTGGATATGGTCTTGCACTCTGCGGCGATAGGCAGATGATCTCATCAGTAGAGACAATGGCTATGGCCACCGGCTAGTACAGTCAGTGCCCAGAAGGAAAGCAATGGCAAACTACCTTCTGCAAAACTTGCCAAGAAACCATAACAACCATGAAAGAAAACATAATAAGAAAGAGATCTGGTGGCGAGACCCCCAGGCCAGGCAGATCAGATAACACTGGGGAAGAGTGTGACACAGGGACCAGTACTAGTAATCGTGATGACGGAGTTAATCCTGACTGTGTTACCAAGGAAATTCCCTGTGTCAGACTAAGAAACAGAGTGAGAATGGCAACGTGGAATGTGAGAAGTTTGTATGAGGGAAAGCTTAAAGTAGTGTGTGATGAGATTGAGAGGTTAAACATTCACATTTTAGGAATTAGTGAACATCGCTGGAGCGGCAAGGGACATTTCACAACTGAAAATGGAAGTATTTTCATTTATTCTGGTAGAGATGTCGGAGGCCAGAGTGGAGTGGCATTTTGTTTAGATAAGACAACTGCAAAAGCTTTAATGGGATATAATCCAGTTAGTGATAGAATCCTCACTATTAGACTTAAAGGCCGTCCAAAAAACACAACTCTCATACAGATATATGCACCTACTTCAACAGCAGAGGAGGACGAAATTGAAGATTTTTACAACACACTACAAGACACATTAAATAAGATTGGTCATAATGATATAGCAATAATAATGGGATATTTTAATGCTAAAGTAGGTGCAGGAAGAGCTGAAAATGAGAGACACATTTTAGGAAAATTTGGATTAGGAAATAGAAATGATGCAGGTGACAAATTAATTGAATTTTGCACAGAAAATGAGTTAACGATAGCCAACACACTTTTTAAACAACATCCAAGAAGACTCTTCACATGGAAGTCTCCAGACAGTTTTACCAAAAATCAGATAGATTATATTTTAATACAAAGAAGATGGAGATCAAGCATAACATCTGCAAAAACCCTACGAAGTGCAGACTGTGATACAGATCATCAGTTATTAGAAGCAGATCTGAAATTAAAACTCAAAAAGCTTACCCGAGGACCAAGGCCACTTCGTTTTGATCTCACACAAATACCGGACGCATACAACATAGAAGTTAGGAATCGCTTTGGGGTCTTGATGTCTGTACAAGAAGAAATGACACCTGATGAACTGGCAGTACAAGCTAGAGATATCTTGATAACTGCAGCCAAAGATTTCATTCCGACCAAGAAAACGCAACGTAAGCCATGGATTACATCAGACACGTTAGAATTAATAAAACAACGAAGGGAGCTGAAACAGAAAGGAAATGAATCCGATAGCAGGATGAAGTATAAATCTTTAACTCGAGAAATAAGAAAGAACACAAGAAAGGACAAAAATCAATATATACAAGATAGCTGTAACAGAATAGAGCAATATCATGAGGCTGGAAGAGATTATGAAATGTTCAAGGAAATGAAGTTATTGACAAGAAATGTTCAACCTCAATTGAATGTTATCTGTGACAAGATGGGAAATACCTTAACAGAATCTAGACAAATTCTAGAAAGATGGCAGGAGTACTGCAGTGGAATGTATGATATGAGTGACAGTGAGGATATGAATGAGATACATGAGCCAATGACAGCAGAGACAGAACCTGAACCCTCATTAGATGAAATTGCTTGGGCTATAAGGAACCTGAAGAATGGTAAATCACCTGGATGTGATGAGATACCAGCTGAACTAATTAAAGCAGGAGGAGAAGAAAGCATACACATATATCATGCATTATGTACAAAGATTTGGAAATATGGTATATGGCCAAAAGATTGGAAGAGAACTATCTTCATTCCAATACCAAAAAAGGGCAACCTGAAATTATGCACCAACTATAGAACTGTTGCCCTGATAAGTCATGCAAGTAAAATTCTACTAAAAGTCATAATGCGACGACTTAGTAAGAAAATGGAAGAAGAGATTAACGTAGTTCAAGCTGGATTTAGACAAGGAAGAGGAACAAGAGATCACATATTCAACATGCGTTTAATAATAGAGAAGTGCAGAGAATTTAATGTAAACCTATTCTCATGTTTTGTGGATTATTCAAAGGCATTTGACTGTGTACAGCATCAGAAACTTTGGAAAATCATGAGAAATATGGGCTTTCCTTCACATGTAGTACATCTCATAAAAATGCTATATCTAGACCAACAAGCAGCAGTTAGAATAGATGGCGAGACATCAGATTGGTTTGACATCAAGCAAGGAGTCCGTCAGGGCTGCATGCTGTCACCCTATTTGTTTAACCTGTATGCCGAAAATATAATGAGAAATGTAAGAGATGATATAAACAGGGAGCCATATGATGCCCTAAATATCGGCGGTCATGACATACCAGAGATTCGATATGCTGATGATACAGTATTACTATCCACAACACAGAATGGCATAGAAAACCTAATAGCCTCAACACAATTGAATAGTGAAAATCACAACTTATATCTTAACATAGCAAAAACTAAGATAATGCATACAGATAAAACTACTATGGAGAAAGAAATATACATTAATGGGAGAAAATTGGAGGTGGTGGAAAATTTTGAATATCTTGGGTCATTGATTACGAATAATGGTGACACAATGAAAGAAATAAAACGGCGACTATCCATTGCTCTTCAAAGACTAAAACAGATGAATAAATTATGGTGTGGGACAGACAGAACTACAAAAATTAGATTTTTAAGAGCATGCATCTTTCCCATTGCAACATACGCCTGTGAGACATGGACACTTACTAAACAAGCTGAACAGCGCATACATGCCTTTGAATATAAATGTTATAGACGAGTTCTAAGAATATCTTGGGTAAAGAAAAGAACAAATGCATCCATACTTCAAGAGTTGAATATTGAGGAGGGATGGCTATTAAAGACGATAAAACAAAGAAAATTGAAGTATTTTGGTCACTTGAAACGTCACGACAGTTTGGAGAGAACAATAATGGAAGGGTATATGCCTGGGAAGAGAGGAAGAGGAAGGCCAAAGAGAAGATGGGTGCAGGATGTGGCGGATGATCTCCAGATGGGTGTATCAGACGCGGGACATCTTGCTTGTGATCGAGAAGTTTTCCGGAGGGTTGTTATGGGAGCGAGGTTCTGTAAAGGACATGCTACTGAATGAATGAATGAATATCTCCAGTATCATATAATGTGTTCAGCAGTCTAGTGACTTGCTCTAGTCCAAATTCTTCTAGAGCTCTAATCATTTCTGTTGTGATGTTATCTGCACCGGGGGCCTTGCCAGCTTTCATATGCTTAAGAACATTTTGAACCTCCATCTTTAAAATTGCTGGTCCTTCATTATTAAATCTAATAGCATACTGTTCCTCTCTGTTATCATTATACAGGTCTTTCACATAATCTGTCCATACATGTAGAATCTGATCTTTTTCTATTATGATTTTGCCATCTTTAGTTTTTAGACAGCCTGTTGATGTACTTGTTCTTTTATTAGTAAGTTCCTGAATTCTTTTGTGCACTAATTTGGTATTTTGACTGTTGTGTTGTTTTTCAATTATAAAACATAAATAATAAATGCACATACACTTAAATAGAGTATTGCATTATGCACACATGTTTGAAGAAAAGAAAAAAAAAACACTTGCCAATCTAGTAATGCAGGGGATTCTAGTGAAATCTAAATTGCTGAAATAGATCAGTTGACTGCAAACACATTTCTACAAGTCATATTTCAAAGATACGATGAAATAACACATGCACCCTCGTGCGCGTGCGCGCGCGCACGCACACACACACACACACTTACTTACTTACTAACGTACTTACTTACTTACTTACTTACTTACTTACTTACTTACTTATTACTTACACTTCAATATCTTCTATTGTCACTTACGGATTACCCCCGTGTGCCGTGATAATGATCCGTCGACTTAACTAAACTAAACTAAACTAAACAAACATTTAGAGCTGAGAAAGAACATCAGTTCAGTTGACTTCAGGTAAGGTGTGGCACACTGGGTTAGAATGCAAACACACTATCTCTCACAAACACGCACACACACGCACACACACACACACACATACACGCGCGCGCGCACACACACTATTAGAGCTGAGAAAGTTGACTTAGATAAGATATGCCACATTGAGTTCGATCGAAAACACACAATAATAAACACACTCACACTCACGCACACACTCACACACACACACATGGAATATATTGATTCCCTCCTGCAGTAATGACGACGTTTGCACTAAAAGCAGGAGCAGACCGTATGTAAATAGAGACAATAGAAACGCGTGGCTATGTGCAGCTAAAGGGGAGAAAATGATATCAAATGCAACATATCTCCCGCCAGGCGTGATCAGATTGAAAGGGGCCACAATTCAAGATAGATTCCGGTAGAGTAGTCGACGCATGCATGTTTATGTCGCCGGGAAGGAGGCAGTTATATGTCTGTAGGGGCACGCTATAGTGTGAGCGAATGTATGTATGCCCAGTGGAATATGTGTACGCACGCACATAGGACAGTACACATGTATACAATAAAGATATATAGACAGACATAAGATCGACAGACAGACAGACCGACCGACCAACGGACAGACGATTGGGCGATCGGGGGGATCGATGGATGGATGGATGGAGAGATGGATAGATGGATGGATCGTTGCACGGATAGACAAAAAGACAGCCAATGATTGAGACAGGAAGGCTGACTGGTTGATGGATGTAGACAGAAAACGATGTAGTAAATTAAGTAGTTAGGTAGGTGGGTAAGTAGTTAAGTAGGTAGGCAGGTACGCATGCAGGCAGGTAGGTCGAACGATCGATATGTAGGTAGCTGGATAAGTAAGTAGTTAAGTAGGTAAGTAGACTAGAGGTAGGTAGGTAAGTAGTTAAGTGGGTAGGTAGGTAGACATGCGGTAGGTAGGTCGAACGATCGATATGTAGGTAGCTGGATAAGTAAGTAGTTAAGTAGGTAAGTAGGCTAGAGGTAGGTAGGTAAGTAACAGTATCTGTGCCGTTAAGTAGGCAGGCTGGCATGCAGGCAGATAGACAGGCAGGTAGGTAGGTAGGTGGGTAGGTAGGTAGGCAGGTAGTAGACAGATAGATATGTTGGTAGGCAGACAGGTCGAACGGTCAATAGGTAGATAGATGGGCAAGTAAGTAGTTAAGTAGGAAGGTAGGCATATATACAAGTAGGAAAGAAGGTAGGCAGGTAGTAGGTTAGAGGTAGGTAGTTAAGTAGTTATGTAGGTACGTAGGCAGGCTGACAGGCAGGTAGATATGCAGGCAGGTAGGTAGATAGGTAGGTGGGTATGTAGGTAGGCAGGTAGGCAGGCACGTAGATAGGTAGGCAGACAGGTAGCTCCGCAGCTATGTAGTTAAGCAGACAGGTAGGCAGACAAGTAGGCAGTTAGGCATACAGACAGTCATTGGGTCGGAGTCTGTTGACAATGAAATAACTAAATCCGTTGGCAGAAACAACCAGTCTAGGCGCACTCGCAACCAGCTATCGTGTCTTTGCAGGATGCATCCTTTTCGCAATTGTAAATACTCATTGAACAGAAATTAACATTATAATACTTGTTATTTGATAGTTGTGAGCCCATTAAAGTGGTTAATACATTATATGAGTTGATGACATTGCACTATAAGAGTTGATGACATTGCAATGGACGAGTTCATGACATAGCATCGTAAGAGTTGATAATATTGCAATATACGAATTGGTGACATAGCAATATAAGTGTTGATGATATTGCAATATACGAGTTCATGACATATCAATATAATAGTTGATGACATTGCAATATACGAGTTCGTGACATATCAATATAATAGTTGATGACATTGCAATATACGAGTTCATGACGATATTGCAATATATGAGTTCATTACATTACAATATATGAGTTCATGACATTACAATATATGAGTTCATGATATTGCAATATAAAAGTTGATGACATCGCAATATACGTGTTGATGACATTGCAATATACAAGTTCATGACATAGCAATATATGACTTGATGACATTGCAATGTACAAGTTCATGACACAGCAATATAAAACTTGATGATATAGCAATATAAAACTTGATGACATACCATTATAAGACTTAATGACATTGCAAAATATTAGTTCATGACTTAACAATATAATATTTAATGACATTGCAATATACGAATTAATGACATTGAAATATAAGAGTTAATTACATAGCAATGTAATGTTTAGTGACAAAGCAAAGAGTTAATAATATTGCGAAAGAACATTTAACTGGACTATAATATACTTGTAACTTACAATGATATATCAGAGTTAAATGCATTGCAGTGTAGGGCTATTGTGTGTATTTCCGTGTGTGTGTGTGTGCGCGCGTGCGTGCGTGCGTGCGTGTGTGTATGTGGGGGGGGGGGGGTGAGTGTGGGTGTGGCGTGGGTGTAAATAGACTTAAACGAAATGTAATAATGATGTTCGTGAGTTAAATCAACGTGGCTGGCTGAGGCACCGTCGCGTGATCGTTCTGTCGTCAATGATTACAAATTTAAAATAAACCGCCATCCTTACAGAAAAGTACAAACAAAGATCTATATGCCATCAACCACAAAAAATATTCAACCACGCACTTTAACTTTTTTTGCCTCACAAAAGTGCACACTCCAAACTTACAGTAAGAAACACACTATAATTTGCCCACAATTCTGACGCCAAATCTCATTTCGCCACTTACCGCTACAAATCTCATTTCTGGCCTCTTTGAACACCCTAAAATAATTTCCCGACTTATTCCACGTCTGGCCGAGCTGTCGTCAAAACAATGCAAATCCCTTATATGCTATTTGACAAGAATGTCAGCAAAAAATTGTCTGTTGAATGCATGCTAGCTGTAATTGTCTGTATAAGGGCAAGTCTTTTGTCTGTTGATGCTTTCTATTTCCAACATTATGTATTCCTCAAGAGAAATCTACCAGGTCGAAACAAAACATATGTCGGGTTGCGGCAATAATGAGCTATATCTTTAGGGATTTGTTTATTGTGTCTTTTGTTCTTTTGCAAAGATATATTGATTGCATCTCTCTCTCTCTCTCTCTCTCTCTCTCTCTCTCTCTCTCTCTATATATATATATATATATATATATATATATATATATATATATATATATATATATATATATATACTAGCTGACCCGGCCCGGCTTCGGCCAGTCCTTGGTGGGGAGCATCTCATTTAATTCATATAAGTAGTCATATAAGTTCCCGTTCCCGTTACCGACTGTCTGTCTGTCTGTCTGTCTGTCTGTCTGTCTGTCTGTCTGTCTGTCTGTCTGTCTGACCCGGCCCGGCATTGCCCAGCTCCTGGTGTGGAGCATCTCATTTAATTCATATAAGTAGTCATATAAGTTCCCGTTCCCGTTACCGACTATCTGTCTGTCTGTCTGTCTGCTTGTCTGACTGTCTGTCTGTCTGTCTGTCAAATAGACCCATCCCTCTGTCTCTCCCTCGTCTATCCCTCCCTCCCTCCCTGTCTATCTGTCTGCCTACCCGTCCCTCCGTCTCTCCCTCCGTCTCTCCATCCCTCCCTCACTCCCTCCCTGTCTGTCTGTCTGTCTGTCTGTTTGTCTATCTATCTATCTCTGTCTGTCTGTCTGTCTGTCTGTCTAATAGACCCATCCCTCCGTCTATCCCTCCCTCCCTCCCTGTCTTTTTGTCTATCTATCTATCTATCTATCTATCTATCTATCTATCTATCTATCTATCTATCTATCTATCTATCTATCTATCTATCTATCTATCTATCTATCTATCTATCTATCTATCTATCTATCTATCTATCTATCTGTCTGTCTGTCTGTCTGTCTGTCTGCCTGACCCGGCCCGGGTTCGCCCAGTCCCTGGTGTGGAGCATCTCATTTAATTCTGAGTAGGTAAGAATCCGCTCTGCCTTCAAAATGTTGACGTGAAGATTTTCTTCCTGCAGCTGCTTCTGTATTTGTTGATCAGTAAGCTCAATTTTTAGCCGCTTGACCACCCATCTGACTGTGTTTGAATCAGTGTTTCTGATTCTGGTGTCTTGGTCCTCCTTCCTCTCACAAGTTTTTGTGTTCGTCTGTGGGTAGTCGTCGCTCTTCTTATTGGTAGTTTCATTGACTGTAGGTTCAGATACTTTATTACAGCTTGCATGCAGACTCTCCAAAGGCAGGTTCGTCTTCTTGATAGTCTGGTCGGTTTTCTCACTATGCATCTTGGAAGCTGCTTGTTTCTTTGTGTTATTACGACGTGCCATTTTCCCCCCGTATCAGACTGCTTGAAATGTGTAAGGGGTCTTGGCTTGATAGCGCTGAGAAGTGCTGTCAAGCGAATCGTGTCGATATGATGGCGGAAAACACTAAATATGCGATGATATTGTTCAACATCTTTTAGATAACTTCTTAAGTATAGAAAGATGAGTTACAATGTTATGCATTATGCATTATTTTTATGTAAACTTTGAAAATGTCTAAAAGATTGTATCATTATTTATTATAACTCATATGCCGGTACATAACTATAGACAAAGAGTTTATAAATCATTGAAAACGATACAACAATATGACTATAAGTTATACAACAATGTTATTAAAAGTTATGCCCCTTGAAATAACTTTTTCTAGAGTTAAGTCCCTTAGCTAATGTGTAGTCACGTCATTTTCTTCCCTTTCCCTAGCGTTTTGGTTCGGGGATTCTTTCATCATCATCATCATATATTTACGTACGTATTTTGTGAGGGGGAGGAGGGAGGTGGAGGAAGAAGGAAAAAAAACTATGACAGTTGACAGCTCTGGAATGAAAGTAAGGCGTGTAGAAAATTTCATCTCAATCGGATGGGCCGTTAACGAAAAAATAAAGGACATACATATTTACATACATACATATTTACATACATACACTTTGATTTATATATATAGATAATTAATTAATTCAAGAGTCCATGAGAATATCGATGTATGAAGCCCATAATCGGGCACTCTCACGAGGTTTATACTTCACCTCGACACCGCAAGGTACAAGAGGAACATGATGAGATAAGATGAGATCATTACTTCAGTAACATGTCCTTTGCAGAACCTCGCTCCCATAACAACCTTCCGGAAAACTTCTTTATCATAAGCAAGATGCCATGCGTCTGATAACCCATCTGGAGATCATCTGCCAAATCCTGCACCCATCTTCTCTTTGGCCTTCCTCTTCCTCTCTTCCCCGGCACATATACCCCTCCATTATTGTTCTCTCCAAACGCTCGTGACGTTTCAAGTGACCGGTGTATTTAAATTTTCTTTGTTTTATCGTCAGTTGTAGCCAACCTTCTTCAATATTCAGTTCGTGTTGTACGGATGCATGTGTTCTTTTCTGTATCCAAGATATTCTTAGAACCCATCTATAACATTTATATTCAAGGGCATGCATGAGCTGTTCAGCTTCTTTAGTAAGTGTCCAGGTCTCACTAGCATATGTTGTAATGGGAAAGATGCACGCTGTTACACACACACACACACACACACACACACACACACACACACACACACACATATATATATATATATATATATATATATATATATATATATATATATATATATATATTTTGATTGATTGACTCTGTGTTTCTCGTTCAAGGGGAGTGTAACATACCTAATTTTACACCTAACTGTTCAGTGTGTTGTACTTCAACACATATTTGTTTAAGGTTTTATTCCTAAGGACAGATTCCATCCAATGTAACGGGCTATACCCGTACTTTGGGCTTCTTGCCTAGTCATTTTGCCAGGGTTGTGCCTTACGTCCTATTCTTTGTGATTTCCAACTGCTGTTGGATATTTAGAGTGCACAAATTGCACTCGAAATCTCCTGTTTTTCGCTCTTATCCGAGAATCCTTGGTTTCGATCTCAATACCCAGTAGATCAGGAGGACGCGCGTGATGTTAGATACCAATAGTTCTTGGAAAATTGCTCAGCTCTTTTCTGGTAACGAACCCGCCGCCTTCTTATCCTGACTCGGACACCGTTGCTTCTCAGCCACTCTCTGCCGTCACGACAGATATATTCAATGAATAATGTGTTGCTCATCCACAGTGTATGGCTTTTGTTTATAGGCCTGCATGAGAAGCTTTTTTTTTGAAGGACTGCAGTGAATGGATTTTGTTTATATGGCTGCATTGAGTGGCTTTTGATTAGAGAGCTGCATTGAGTGGCGTTTCTTGTCAAGGAAGCAGATATAAGTAACTTCATATACGAAAGAAGAAGTGTTAGATATACTATAAAGACCCCAAATACAACAAAACCGATGTAGTCGGTGGTTGAACGGGGCCAATCGTCTCAAGATTTGGAATTGGAATTGGAAAATGGCGTTTCTTTAAAGGGCTGCATTAAGTGGCTTTTGTTTATAGGGCTGCATTAAGTTGCTTTTGTTTATAGGACTGCTTTGAGTGGCCGTTATTTAAAATTCTGCATTGAGTGGCTATTGTTTATAGGACTGCACTATGTGGCGTTTGTTTATAGGACTATATTGAGTGGGTTTTTGTTTAAAGGGCTGCAATGAGTGGCTTTTGTTGATATGACTTCATTGGTAATGTGTTCTTGGTGTTGAGGGACCTGCTTCGTTTCTTTTTATGTTAAGATCTTTAAATATATTAGATGCATGTCATCTACAGGACGTCGCAATCCACCCAGCACTTTCTGATTGCTTGTAGTTTACTAGCCAAGTTTATGTTCATTAGTTTCACATTGTTTCTGAACTACCTACGCTCATACCATTGTTAACTATCAACGCAATGAAGTCTTCTTCCAAATCGCCTGCATCTGACTTCAAACTCTGTATTCTGAATCGCGATCGCTCTTCCTTCGCCACAGACACTTACTTAAGAGCTGATATTATTACATTTATTCCCTAGTAATTCACATTATCAAGCATCTTTCTCTTCATATTTATATTTTCAGTGCGTGCTGTTATTTTAACTATTTAATTGCCATTGGATGATTAAAGGTCCCAAGCGACTTCCCATACCTGCCAGGGGGTTATAAATCACTGAATTGTTGTATTTGCAAAATGTTGTCTGAATTAAAATATCAATACAGTAGGTTAAGCACATTTCTTTAATTTGATATATAATACAACACGTCAGGTACTTTATGAATTTTCAGGTCATAACTGTGACAGACCCCTACTTTCCATGTACTACCATCCAGTTGTTTTCTGTCCAAACCTACTTACTGTTTGGTACTGAATCTGTTCATATATTGTAAGTAATTTATCAGTTCCTTAAACATCATCATAATCTCCCCCCCCCCTCTCCTCCCCCCTCCCAACACACACACACACAGGATTACTCTTGTTTGTCTCTTTGTTTGTCACATTGTAATCTTCCCGCAGACTGATGTCAGCTGGAACTAACTTGAGAGATGTATGTGTTCGTAGCAAAGCGTGTTTACATCTTTCAACAAAACTAGGTTGCCGACATGATATGCAGAAAGTGAATGACGGCCTTACGTTTGTATTAAGCCAGATGTGTCCAGATTGTGACGTCAAAATTTCGCATCCGGTTTGTGTGTTTAATTGCGATATTTCTGACATTGTTAACAACATTGGAAAGTGACAAGGTAAATAATTTCTTGATATGATACAAGTGTCAGAAGGAATCAAAACGTGGTAAAATCTGGCAATGTATATATCTGTCCATTCGACACTAGGGAGACTTTATTCCCAAACGGGGCCCCGGAACATGTATTCCTAACATGTATTCCCTAACCCTAACCCTAATCTATACTTAATACATTATACTGGCCCCCAATGATATGCCAGTTTGTACTGCTCTCTAATATAGAAGATATAGACGTCACGTGACCAGAACCGTTTGGGAATAAACACTTGATTTGACATTATATTGAATATGTTGTTCCTGAGAAGAATGCTGCAAATCTCTTGGACTGCCAGAGTAAAAAACAACTGTTGTCTTAAAGAGGCTAACGAAACTAAAACACTATATACAACACTAAGGAGGAGATAAACGGATCTCTTTGGTCATGTGATGAGAAGAGTGGCATTGGTTATCATCGTGAAAACTGGAAAGATCAAAGGGAAGAGAGGCAGGTCAAGAGAACTTATGCTGGATGGACTGAGACAGTGGCATGGAGGAATATCATCAGAAGAGATGATCCAGAATACCAAAGACCGAGATCCGTGCAGAGATATCAATGTCCACGCCAGCTGACAGGGCACTTGATGATGATGATAATAATAATGATTTTGATCGTGAACTTCAGAAAACGTAGATCTGCATCGTCATTACCATGATGTTCCATGCCGAGCAGTGCCGGCAAAGTTTCTCTCTAGCACATCTATTTCCTATATGGTCTTAATAAATTCGACAGCTAGTCGTCTTCAGTACATTCTTTCAAACCTTCCAGAATTTTCTTCCCAATTAACCCCTGTTTCTGACACCGCTGGAAGTTCCAGTTGTCACAACTTTCTTGATGCTTTCTTTCCAGACGATAAAAGGCAACTGTCTTATTCTGATATAGGCAATCACATGTCTTTGTAAATTAACGATATTAACTTGTTATGAATGTTCATTATGGGAGTTTGTATGTATCCAGACCATGGATATTGAAGTAAACATAGCAGAAAACGTTAAAAGCAGGAGGAACTATTTCACTGCACTATGGTTTACTCCTTCAGGCTCGGACATCTCGGCAGAACGACAAGTCGCTTGCCCACACATCGCACCAGCTCTGCAGCTTCAGCAATAACCTCCAGGCATTGTTGGAGATAATTGTTCTCGTGATCTGATCGATGCAGTCCGACAACAAACCCGCAACCTTCAGAGCGCAAGGCAATCGGCTTGTACACTTCACCTCGGAGATCCTTAGAATGATGATAGTGTTACAGACGAAAGTTCATACTTATTAGTGTCTGACATGATTTGGAGACACTGTATTTAGCTGTAGCACTGAATATATGCTTCAGCGCTAAGTTCTTCTTCTTCTTCTTCTTCTTCTTCTTCTTCTTCTTCTTCTTCTTCTTCTTCTTCTTCTTCTTCTTCTTCTTCTTCTTCTTCTTCTTTTTCTTCTTCTTCTTCTTCTTCTTCTTCTTCTTCCTCCTCCTCCTCCTCCTCCTCCTCCTCCTCCTCCGCCCCCGATAATGTTTGTTTGTTCTGGACGTGATCGTGTTGTGTCAGTTGACAGCAGCGCTGCGATATTTGCGTCTGACGGCCGAAGATCTGACTTCCTCGGCCATTTGTTGACTGGGATATCCTTCCCCAGGTTGTTGTGTCCACTGTCTCCAACTCTTGACCTCATCTTTGTCCCTCCATCTGCAGGTGACACACCAACTGACCGGTCGAGAACAGCCGCATGCATGCCGGTCAGCTCTAACGGGATGGCGATTTCAGACCTCGGGCACTCCCCGTCATCCAAGGACACTTGTTTTTCTTGTCTACGGTATTCTAAAGGTTGTTATTAACTCGTAACTGAGTTAGTGCCGAAGGATACAATTTCGCCAAAAGGACAGAAATACGGTATATCGTCACACTATGGTCATCGTGTCATTACTTTCGTTCCATGGTTTCTTCGGCAGTTCAATGCTCAATGAACGGAAAATTGCATTATAATATTTGTTATTTTGATTATGTACCATATTTAGTCGAAACTTATGGTTTGTTTGGCACTGAATCAGTTGAGATCAAAAGCACCATTTATCTTCTCAGTGATTGCTAATTAGTTCATGGCTCACATCCGTATATTGGTAGCTGACTGTTTTCGGAATATATGTACTAATCAATACATATACAAGAATATTTCTCATTGCATTTATTGCCACAGAAATTTTCGAATGTTCAGCATTCTTTGTGTAAAATCATATGAAATAATATAGCGAGAGGGGAGGTAAGTATGGCCGAATGAATAAGAACTCTTGTTCTAAAACATCTGGTGTGCTGATGCCCAGGTAGCGGGTTCAACCCCTACACCAGTCAGTTAGACTAAAATGTTCATGCTCGTCCTTGAATTGGGGACGTAAATTATAAGTACCTCTGAAGTCGGAGTGGGTACGCCTGATGGCGAAGTACACAGGTAGTAGGGAAAGCTAACCCGCACCCACAAATAAGTCCAGTGCACTAGAGACCGTAACATGTGTATGGACTACGTTTGAGTTCAAATCGAGCGAGAGAAAAAAAAAAAATAAAAAAAAATGAGGACAGGAAGTATTATGGGATGGCGATTTTCAATGTCACGCGAAAACACCTGAGAAAGCTTTTAGGCCAATAATGTTTCTAAGTGTTCTTATTTGGTCTGTGATACAGTACATGAATGAACAGCTTTTTCTGTTATCGGTATTTTTAGAGGATAATATACGTGTTCATTAATATATTCAGAGGCCGTCAGTAGGCGAAAGACGAAACTACGTAATTTAAAACATGCTGAAGTCCAAGAAGTACATGTCTCAGAAGTTGTCTATTATTGATGTCACTTTCGTGAATACAAGGATATTATATGTGCTAAATAACTTTATGCAGAATAAATCAAAATAATAATGTGACGGAAAGAATTACAAACTGTTAAAATATGTGACATACAAAGAAATTCAAGTTAAAAACTGACAACTTCACAAAGACAACACAGCTGACAATGGGAAGCAGGCTGAAGCTAGCTCGTTAACTTTCTCCAAAATGGACGCGTCTTAAATTCCTTTGGAAGAACCACGTGACCAATGCTGAGATGTAGGTTGTGCTGACATACCCTGGTGTTTTTCTGGCTTGTTGAGGTCTGGTGACACGTGGATTAATCGACCAATCAAGATGCTGGAGACACTGATGTAAGTTACTGTGTCTTGTCGTTGTCTAATTTGTTTCAGTGCTGTCAGTGTTGTCGGTGATGCCAGAGTGACCAGTGCTGTCAGTGGTGTCAGAGTTGTCAGTGCTGTCAGGGTTGTCAGTATGTCAGTCTTAAAAGAAATGATAGCTGTGGTGAGCGGATTTGAATTGTTTTTATTAATGACCCCATTCCTAGGTCGCCCTAGTTAAAATGGGTACCAGGATATGCCGTGGAAAGTAATGGCAGCCGGTATGATACAGACCACATCAGCCACCCATGTCGGTTGGTCTTTACAGATGCGGGTCTGGCGCCAAATCCTCATTAAGGCGTGTGATAAGGGACCTTTAGATCCATATCTGAACTTACGAGCAATTCTTTATCAAGGTGGATCCACATACAATGTGTTGGTGGCGATTGGTAACAAGTAACAATTTTGTTCTGACCATCTCATGCATTCGAGCACTCATCATTATCAAGTGCCCTGTCAGCTGGCGTAGGCGTTCATAGTTCTCCACAGACCTCGATCTTTGGTGTTCTGGATCAACTCTGCTGATATGCCTCCGTGCCATCGTGTCAATCCATCCAGTATGATTTCTCTTGGTCTGCCTCTGCCTCTTCATTTATGTATCCGTGGATATGCATGTATACATCGATATTGTCCGTACATGCATCATACTTTTGTTTTAAAAAATCTGAACTTGTATACGTGTGCATACACATTTTATTAATGTATGTCTCGGGTTATATGCCTAGAACGCTGGATTTTCCTTCAGGAGACCCGAGTTTGAATCCTCATAAGGTGCACGGGTTTTTTCTGTCAGGGGCAAAAAGACAACCCTAGCCTGAACAGTTCACTCCGACTGCACTAGCCAAGCTAGTTTCTCAGGCACAAGACCCCATTCACAGCAAGGTACTATAGGCAGTAGATGACAGTTTGACAGTCTCTGGTTCTCTTCCTGGTGTGTGTTTCGGTCTGTCTCTGTTTCTTTAACATGATGGCCTCCAGACAAAGACCTTTTTTGTTATATTATTCTCAGTTTTGATCAGTATGTCCCAAACAGCGCGAGCATCCTTTCCTCATCTCTTTACTTATTGTATCTGTCTAGTCCTCTCCATGAACAGGTCATTCTGCCACATTTTTATCCTTCTGTTTTCAGCAAGCTCAAATTCATGAATATTTGTGCAGTTTATATGTACTTGTTATGGTCGTTCTCCCTGCTATGATACTACAGTACTACTGAATGAACTAACAAACGAACAAACGAACGAATTGTATTTTCAAATGGTTACAAATTGGGCTTGCATGCCCTTCTGTCACAAAGTATTACGACAGAGTGACAGATAGAAGTGGCTATGGTTGTATCTAGCGGTATCTCTGTAAGCTGCAGGTGTACTTATGAACAGCTATAGCAACTGGAAACACACCGTTTCGCTCATATACTTTTTATTAATGACACAGGTATATGATGAAAGAAACATGACATAATTTCCAGGCACAACCTCAGTATAAATACGTGTGCTTACGTGATTTCCTCGGAGTCTTTCCTGTGTTCACACTCCCTAAATGCCTGGCTGAGATTTTTTCCTCAGCCCAGACCCCCAATCACTGGCTTGTTCTCCTCAACGTAGCCCAAATACTACTGCCGCTAACAGCCTGGCTAAGTCACCAATGTTTAGCCTCATAATTCAACTGCTTCTACTGTCCTGGGCCAGACCTCAGTCCTCCACTGTCTGCCCAAAATCACTGTCCTTAATTTTTCCAGACTTATCTTTTTATCCCTTCTTTGCGGACCCCCCACGACCCACACCATTTAACCCTTTTCAATCTCAATCTACATTCCACCACCATTACATTTTTAGGTTTCCCTTTGTCTCTTGTTCTGCTATCGTGTATTAGCAGGCTTGGCCATGGGAATCCCATGGGGAAAAAGGGAGATTTTCTGAATAGTGTGGGGATGGGATGGGACGGGATGGGACAGGCATAAATTACTATTGAGTGGGACAGAAAAACATGTCCCATGGACAAGGCTGCCCATGCGACGACATGGGATGGGTCATGCATAAATTACCACGCAATGTAAATTATGTCGCTTAACAGTCGCTTAACAGTCGACATGGTCGACTTCATTGCACCGTGTTTTATCCCATATGGCTCGATCTCTTTCCGCAGCACGGAAAGCGTCGCATAAAGCACGAACACCGTAGCTTTTAGCGACGACCCACAGGAGTCTCCGAAACATTTAACTCGTAAACCGAAGGAAGCGGCCCGGAATCGAACCCCCAACCTTCGGAGCACGAGTCAAACGGCTTGACCACTTCGCCACAGAGACTCCCTCTGTGTCTCAATGTAAATTATGTCCTATGGACAACCCTGCGTATTCGCATCTCGTGAGTGACCTCCTCTTAGTCCGTACGTATTCTAGCATTCCCTGTGTTCGGTCTTTTATTGGCACGAGTCAAACGGCTTGACCACTTCGCCACAGAGACTCCCTCTGTGTCTCAATGTAAAGTATGTCCTATGGACAACCCTGCGTATTAGCATCTCGTGAGTGACCTCCTCTTAGTCCGTACGTATTCTAGCATTCCCTGTGTTGGGTCTTACCCATTATTCTAGAGTTTCTTAATCAACTTCTCTGACCTCACATCTGCTCTACACTCACGTATCCCTATGCACCTTCGTGCCTTAGCCTGACATCTCCGTGATATATACTCCATTATTTTTAGGGCCCATCTTTGTATTGAAATTCCTATCTCCACCTTCTGAACTAACATCTGCCTATTACTTCTCTGACCCAGTTACCCTTGCTGGTATTAGCAAATTCTTAGCTAGTACAATGACCCCAGTTTATTTGTACACCCATGCATGTTACACCTTCCAACCACTGATGTTTCATACATAAACTATCTATTGTGCATGCTACATTCACATAGGAAAAATCATTGTCAAATGAATGCTATGAACATAAACAGTGTTATTAAACAGACAGGCACGCAGGCAAGCAGGCACGCAGGCAAGCACACACACATAACACACACACACACACACACACACACACACACACACACTCACACATGTATAAACACATAATACTTACATACACGCATCCATACTTAGCATACTGATTCAACATTAACATTAAATATTATAAATGTGATGCTAAGCTTAATTTATTTTGATTTCATAAATACACAAGGCAGATGTTCCGTTAATGCAAACTATACTGATATACTGAAGCAAGAATTAAATGATAACACATCACTTGATGCACAAACTATATAAATAGTTATCGAAAATAACACTTTCCATCATTGTTAAATTGATTTCAATCTTCATTTCTAGAATAACTAACAGAGGAATAGAAAATAAAAAGCATAGTCGGGAAAGAACAGGGAATAGCTGAAAGTTGGTCTATGCACAATCACGAACTCAAGATGGTTCGGTTTTGACGTGTGTAAGTGAATTGGCAGAAGCAAGAGCCAGGAAAATCAATGATGTTGTTTATTAATTGTTGAAGGAATAATGGGAATTGTTTACGTGTGCCAGGGCTGTTGTCACGCACGGCACTGGGGGAATTGGGAACTTACAACACTATGTTCAAATTAAGCAACAGAACAGCTTTATGTGCGCGCTTTAAAAATAAACAAAGGGGGGCAAATTGAATTGGAGATTTTAAGGGAGATAACTGTGGCAGGAAATTACGCAAAGAGAATGCGAAGATGGGGAAGGAGTTTCTGGTGGTGGGAGGGAGAGAAATAGGTCGTGATGTAACCTGGGCTGGATTGAGGGGATTTTGATAAATTGGAAAAACCCTTGACAATATTTATTTACTTTATTTTACAGTGGGAAGTCTTTTCTTAAACTCAACTTCGTGGAGTATGTGCGACTATTTCGACGACATTTTATAAACAGAGGATAGAACTTTAGTGTAGTTGATAGGAAGCTACGCTGATAATGTTATGAGCAGGATCGGACGCGGTAACGACGCTTGCGTTCTTCATCCTCCAACAGAGGTAAAGACCGGCTTCTAATTCCTCCGTGCATTCAGGTCAACACAATGCGATGACCCTAGCACTTCACAAGTCCGTAGTACGTTCCTGTTTTATTTTTATATATAAGCAGAAATTCTCAATACGATCGTTAAGTTACATTTTCAGCTGTCTTATATTTCCTCCATTAATTTAGTCCAGTGGTTCTCAACCTTTTTTGGCTCATGATCCCCTTCACCATATGTTTAGAAAGTCATCCCCCCCCCCCCCCTTTCGAATTTCCTCCCTATAAATCCCACCCCACCCTTACATAGTATACATAAAAATGGAAGCTAAATTTAATAACACACACTAGAACAAGTCTAAACATCTACATAAAACGTGATTTGTGGGTCTTATTACGTTATAAAATGAATTTCATTAGGGTGAGAAGTACAGAACCGTAAAATTTAGAGGAAAAAACAATATCAAGTAACTGGTTCTTGTAGTAATGCGATCTTGAAATAATCTTAATTCCCCCCCCCCCCCCCCCATCCGGGGAAACCCTAAAATCCCCCCCCCCCCTTTCTGGGAGAAGGGGGAAATTCCCCACCGGTTGAGAACCACTGATTTAGTCAGTCAGTCAGTCAGTCAGTCGCGATTCCAACTTCACGG
>OY992892.1:79267528-79412034 GCA_963921405.1 Cepaea hortensis
TCACTATCTCCCTCTCTCTCTATCTCCCTCTCTCACTATCTCCCTCTCTCACTATCTCCCTCTCTCACTATCTCCCTCTCTCTCACTATCTCCCTCTCTCACTATCTCCCTCTCTCTCACTATCCCCCTCTCTCACTATCTCCCTCTCTCACTATCTCCCTCTCTCACTATCTCCCTCTCTCACTATCTCCCTCTCTCACTATCTCCCTCTCTCACTATCTCCCTCTCTCACTATCTCCCTCTCTCTCACTATCCCCCTCTCTCACTATCTCCCTCTCTCACTATCTCCCTCTCTCACTATCTCCCTCTCTCACTATCTCCCTCTCTCACTATCTCCCTCTCTCACTATCTCCCTCTCTCACTATCTCCCTCTCTCTCACTATCTCCCTCTCTCACTATCTCCCTCTCTCTCACTATCCCCCTCTCTCACTATCTCCCTCTCTCACTATCTCCCTCTCTCACTATCTCCCTCTCTCACTATCTCCCTCTCTCACTATCTCCCTCTCTCACTATCTCCCTCTCTCACTATCTCCCTCTCTCACTATCTCCCTCTCTCACTATCTCCCTCTCTCACTATCTCCCTCTCTCACTATCTCCCTCTCTCACTATCTCCCTCTCTCACTATCTCCCTCTCTCACTATCTCCCTCTCTCACTATCTCCCTCTCTCACTATCTCCCTCTCTCACTATCTCCCTCTCTCACTATCTCCCTCTCTCACTATCTCCCTCTCTCACTATCTCCCTCTCTCACTATCTCCCTCTCTCACTATCTCCCTCTCTCACTATCTCCCTCTCTCACTATCTCCCTCTCTCACTATCTCCCTCTCTCACTATCTCCCTCTCTCACTATCTCCCTCTCTCACTATCTCCCTCTCTCACTATCTCCCTCTCTCACTATCTCCCTCTCTCACTATCTCCCTCTCTCACTATCTCCCTCTCTCACTATCTCCCTCTCTCACTATCTCCCTCTCTCACTATCTCCCTCTCTGTATGCATGAACATGACAAATTATACTGTCAAATTATGTCTTGCTCTCCTCTCTCTCGTCTGCTATTTATCAATGTTTTCTCTATTCCTCCTTCTCTCTTCCACTCATCTCTCTCTCTCGCTCTCTCTTTCTCTCTCTCTCTTTTTCTCTCTCTCTCTCTCTCTATATATATATATATATATGTGTGTGTGTGTGTGTGTGTGTAGAGAGAGAGAGAGAGAGCACGCGACAGAGAGAGAGATAGAGAGAGAGAGAGAGAGAGAGAGAGAGAGAGAGAGAGAGAGAGAGAGAGAGAGAGAGAGAGAGATTCTCATAAACGTTGAAATATGAATTGTTTATGTTTGGTATATGCTTATAGCATTCATTTTATAGTGTTTTTGGTTTTGTTTTTGTTTTCAGTGTAAATGTAACATTCATAATAGATAACTGGCGTGCGAACAATGAGTGAATAGAAGGGCCGAATGTAATACGGCCTGCGTGCCCAATTTGTGACCCATTGAAAATAAATTTCGTTCTTATGCTCGTTGATTTACTTGTTATTTCTCTCTTTCTTCTCTCTATCCTCTATCTCACCTGGTCTCTGGGTAGTGAGATCTGACGCCCGTGTGTATTGTTGCGCACGTAAAAAATCCCTTGGCAGTTGGAAATCGAAAAAGAGTAGCCTAACGGCGCTGCTCGGGCAAAATTTCGAGTTAAAAATCTACCCAAAGTATTTCAGCATCCTCGCCGATGCAACGGAGTTCGTGCATTCAGCTGAGTTTCTCCAGACTCAGGTTAGGAGTTAGGAGCTGAGTTAGGAGGGAAACGGACCACTTATGGGTTTAAACCGTGTGCCGTGATGTTGATCCAACGACTAAACTAAACTATTCATTTCCATCTCTCTGTTTTTTCTTCGCCGTTACGTCCACACCTCACCCTTTGTTATTTGTTTCCTGCCTGTCTCATCCCTAAAGAACAAAGAACGAGATCACATCTACTCACATTATCACCCAACATTATCCGCATGCTTCAAAAGCACCGCCGTCTACACATGAGTGCACTTGAGTACACCTGAAACCCTGCCACCGGACCCAGGTACCGCCTTCCACTTAAGTCAGGCCTCAGAGGAGTTGCGCAGCATAGCTATGGTGTGAGACATACTCGATTCTTGGGATCACATGCACGTGCATTGTTGTCTATGCACACATCACACAGCCTGAACAGGACAGGTGTATGTGTGTGAGTACCCAAAGCGAGCACACTGTGAAGGTTATTCTGACGGATTCTGCTGTACTCGTCAAACTAGGTTGTGAGTTCCTTACGTGACAGCTGTAGATCTGCTCGCAGCTGGGATGTATAACATGAATTCTGTGAATTGTTTGTATTCGACGTCGGAGTGAATAGTATATATAGCCTTATAATGTAACATGAAAATCCATTTACTAATTTTAGTTTCAATGTATTATCTACAGGGACCTATTGTAGCCTAGATAGTAGGCGCTCAACTGCCGGCACGGTGCTCATGGGTTTCAATCCGCATCGAAGCTGATATTTAAAATGTGACCCAGTCTAAATTGAGTATCAACAAATGTGGTAGGATGTAAATGCGATACTATCACCCGATGAGTGCCGATTGGTCATTACATTCATGGTTACAGCATCATATGAACAATACGCTTTAATCTACGTAAAAGGGTTCTTTATTTATTTACTTATTTACTTTCCCACTTACTTACTTATTTACTTTCTCACTTACTTACTTATTTACTTGTTTGCTTTCTCAATTACCTACTTATTTACTTTCTTACTTACTCATTTACTTATTTACTTGTTTACTTTCTCACTTACTTACTTATTTACTTTCTTACTTACTCATTTATTTATTTACTTGTTTACTTTCTCATTTACTTACTTATTTACTTTCTTACATACCTATTTACTTACATTCTTATTCACTTTCTTTACTTATTTATTTAAGTACTTTTTTACTTTCTTACTTACTTACATATTTGCGTACATATTTACTTTCTTACTTACTTACTTATATACCTACTTACTTATTTACTTTCTTACTTACTTACTTATATACTTACTTACTTTCTTACCTATTTACTTATTTACTTACTTACATTTTTACTTACTTACTTATTTACTTTCTTACTTATTTGCTTGCTTACTTACTTACTTTTGTACTTACTTACACATTTATTTACTTACATATTTACTTACTTACTTATTTACTTTCTTACTTATTTACATATTTACTTACTTATTTACTTACTTACATATTCACTTTCTTACTTACTTACAACTTACATATTTACTTACTTATTTACTTTCTTACTTATTTGCTTGCTTACTTACATACATATTTACTTACTTATATATATGCTTACTTATTTACTTACTTACATATTTACTATTTTATTTTGTTACTTACATATCTACTTTCTTACTTACTCACATATTTACATACTTACATGTTTACTTACTCACATATTTACATACTTACTTATTTACTTTCTTACTTACTTACATATTTACTTACTTATTTACTTACTTGTTTACTTTCTTACTTACTTACATATTTACTTACTTACATAGTTACTCACGTACATGTTTACTCACTTACATATTTACTCACTTACATATTTACTTACTTACTTATTTGCCTTCTCCGTGGTGAAAGAGTTACGGACATAGTTCGTAATCTCAGATACCTGCGTTCGAAACACAGCTGCGGAAGATTTGGCAGCAAACCAGACCGACTTGTGTTTCTGTTTTATGAAATGTTATGGGTGCCGGTCGTTCAGAACGCAATGGCAAACAACTGAACGTAAACTTGCCAAGAGATCACAACAGCAAACAATGCTGGTAGGTGCTTATATCATCCGCGAAGCTTGTCGTGTGGCAGAATAACCGTTGGGATACTAACTGTGAGATCGATACATATTGTAGATCGTGGTATAGTGAGGTTGGATGGCCAGTGTTATCCCTCCTTCCGTCCTAGAGAATTACCACACAATTCTTAACATTGTTTGTAATGAGGGAATCAACGAAAACAGGACTTAGAATCGGTAAGCTTTACTAGAAGATGATTATCAACATGAGCGTTTCGGCTACAACCTTCATCAGCACACAAATAAGAAACATGCACTGATACACCATACAAAAACTCAACAAAATAGATGTAACGGTTACTCATCTGTTTCCCTTCATGGACCTGACGCACGTGTAGCTCATCGCTTGGTGTATAGTTGATTGGTTAGTTGCTTATCCTTTTCAGGACGCAGCAGTCAACTCCAGCATTTATAACTGTTGGTGATTTCTTGGCAATTTCACGTTCAGTAGTTTGCCATTGTTTTCTTAATTTCACAAATAAATATATACGCACACAAACATTAACTAATACAGTAACGTGTACACAAAGACACACACACACACACACACACACACACACTAGATATATATATATATATATATATATATATATATATATATATATATATATATATATATATATATATATATATATATATATACACACACTGTCAGTCAGGTCTTAGTCAGATATGACTGAGCTACCGTATAACAGTAGACGGTACTACCTGGTTTCTGTTAGCGCCGAACGTTGGGCGGCGCTTACCAAACCCGACACCCCACATTGTGCCAACGGCTTCGGAACAAGGGCGATCGGAGCGACTGCAACAACTATAGGGGTATCTCACTTCTATGTATTGTTGGAAAAGTATTTGCCAGAATTGTTCTGCGCAGACTTCAAGTCCTAGGAGATCAAGTCTACCCCGAATCACAGTGTGGCTTTCGACAGAACCGGTCTACCACTGATATGATATTCTCATTGCGACAAATGCAAGAAAAATGCCGTGAACAGAATCAACCACTGTTTATTGCCTTCATCGACCTCACAAAGGCATTTGATTTGGTCAGTCGTGAGGGTCTGTTCAAGGCACTAAAGAAGATTGGCTGCCCACCAACTCTTCTGTCCATTGTGGAATCGTTCCACTCAGGCATGAAGGGTATAATCAAGTTTGATGGTAACTTCTGAAGAATTTGAAATCAAGAGTGGAGTTAAGCAAGGTTGTGTACTAGCTCCCACCCTCTTTGGAATATACTTTTCACTTCTACTGAAATATGCATTTCGTGATCAGGATGGTGGTATATACATTCACTCACGCTCAGATGGCGGCCTCTACAATGCTCAGAGATTGAAGGCTAAGACCAAAATTAGGAGGGTACTGATCAGAGAGTTGCTTTTTGCAGATGATGCTGCAGTTACGACCCACTCTGAGGAAGAATTGCAATGTCTACTATCTGCATTCTCCAATGCTTGTTCTGAATTTGGTTTAACAATTAGCAAAAAGAAGACACAGATTATGTCACAAGGTGCACATGGGGTACCATCAATCTTTATTGACGACGCCGAACTAGAGATAGTAGACCATTTTACATATCTAGGATCAGTGGTAAATAGCAAATTATCCCTAGATCAGGAAATCAACATCCGGATTGGTAAGGCAGCAACAACAATGAACAGGTTAAGAAAAAGAGTCTGGGAGAACAGGAAGCTTACTGCCAAAACAAAAGTCCTTGTGTATCAAGCCTGTGTCCTTAGTACTCTTCTCTATGGCAGTGAAACCTGGACAACTTACTCACACCAAGAGAACAATTTAAACAGCTTTCATATGCGGTGTCTGCGAAGAATTCTTGGTATTAAGTGGCAAGACAAAATCACAAATACTGAAGTATTGGAAAGATCAGGTTGTGTGACAGTTTATTCCATGCTCAGTCTTCGTAGACTTAGATGGATAGGACATCTTAGGAGGATGGATGATGGTAGAATACCAAAGGATATTTTTTTTGGTGAATTACAGATGGGTAAGAGATCTCAGGGTCGGCCTCTACTACGATACAAGGATGTGTGTAAGCGGGACATGATTGATACAGGCATTGATAATGCACATTGGGAGCAAGTCGCCGCTGAACGTGTTGCATGGAGGGCAAATATCAGAAATGGAATAAAGTCAAAGGAGAAAATTATTGCAGAAAAGTCACACACCAAGCGTTTGAGACGTAAGATGGTGCATGATGGTGAAAATGACCACGTGTTCACATGCACCCACTGTGAACGGACATTTACAGCGCAAATTGGCCTTATCAGTCACACTCGCTACCGCCATAAGTAAAAGTTATTATGCCTTTTTAAAGCACAAACTATCGTCTGTCAAGACGGCAAGGTGCCAATGATATACACACACACACATATATGTTTATATATATATTCTTATTTAAACAGACATTTCTGTTCGCCTTACAGTAAAAGATCCAACACACGCATATGCCTATTACACTAAATCACCCAACACATATCTATTCTTATTACACTGAAACACGCGCCACATTTCTATTCCTATTACACTAAAACGCCTAACACATTTCTATTCCTATTACACTAAAACATCAGACACATTTCTTTTCCTATTATACTAAAGCACCCAACACATTTCTATTCCGTTTACACAAAAACACCCAACACATGCATCTTCCTATAACACTAAAACACCCCACATTTTTCAAACTCCATTGCAAAATTGTAATGTGAGGGATAAAAGTAATCTCATCTCTCCCCTTCCCCCTTCCCCCCCCCCCCCCCCCCAAAAAAAAAAAAAAAAGAATAAAATAAAACTAGGACAAGTAACTCTATGATGAAAATGTCCGCGTCGACGGAGAAAACGGACAGTGGATATCATATTTATGGAGGTCTGTCAAGCCTAGCGTGAAGCATTCTGGTCCCAGTCCGCCATTTCTGGAAAGCACGGGCTATAACTCTAGATTGAATGTCGTGCCTGGGTCTGGTTGACGTTTGCTGTTTAGGAGACACCACACGCCCAATCTGTTAAATTGTTGGCCTCTCCCACCCAGCTAGCAGGAAATAAATAAATATAAAACAGTTTGGTCAATATTCTTGCGTCTGGTTAAACAACAGCGTGGTCAATATTGTTGCGTCTGGTCAACTACGTGGTCAATATTCTTGTGTCTGGTTAGAAAACAGCGTGGTCAATATTCATGCGTCCGGTTAGTCAACAGCGTGGCCAATATTCTTGCGTCTGGTCAACAGCGTGGTCAGTTGTCTTTTACCTGATCAATAGAGTGGTCAATATTCTTGCGTCTTGTTAGAAAAAGAGCGTGGTCAATATTCTTGAGTCTGGTTAGTCAACAGCGTGGTCGATACTCTTGCGTTTGGTTAACACCGTGGTCAATATTCTGGCGTCTGGTCAACAGCGTGTTCGATACGCTTGCGTTTAGTCAACACCGTGGTCAATATACTTGCATGTGGTAAACACCGTGGTCAATATTCTTGCATCTGGTCAACACCGTGGTCAATATTTTGGCGTCTGGTCAACAGCGTGGTCAATATTCTGGCGTCTAGTCAACCAGGGGAGGATATGTGTTGTGTTTTACTGAACTGTTTCAGTGCCGAAGGATAATATATGTGACCTCCTATTTGGACACAAGGATTATATATCACCATACTAGGTCATCGTGTTATTTGGTTTATTTCTTGGTTAAAAGCTAATTGCATATTCTGTACAGGACGTAGCAGTCAACCCCAGCATTATTTGGCTATTCGTGATTCCTGGGCATTTTTATGTTCAGTGGTTTGCCATTGCTTTCTGAATGACCGGCACTCATACTATTTCATTAACATGCCAGTGTAAAGGGGTATGCTACTACGAACTGCGTCCGTAAACTTTCACCGTAATCTCAATGCCCAGTGAACGTAAATTTCCATTATAATACTTGTACAATTTCTATGTGGATAGGGCTTACATTGAGAACACCTGAGAATAGTCTATATAGGAAAGCTTTTGTCTGGAATGCTCATGATAATCACACGGTGAAAGACATCACCCGTTGCATGCTGGACGCAGTTAAGGGTCAGCGACTGATAAGAGGGAAATCATGGATAGCTCAGGCTGAGGATACGATCAGACAGGTGTGCATCTTGGAGAACATTAGCACATTAGAGGAGTGGGTCAGAGTGCCAGCGGAGCAGTCAGACTTGTGCAGAGTTATAATCACATTGAGCTGGGAGTGCAGGGGGTGGCCATCACCGGCCACGGAAGTGGAAATCCAGCAACTCATTCAGGATAATGCTCGCTTGGGTGATGTGATTATCTACACAGATGGGTCGGTGGTGAGAGGTAGGAGAAGTGCCTGGGGGTTCTTAGCCAAAGTTAATAGTCGTCGTTTGGTGCAGGAGAGCCTGGCGTATGATACCACAACATCTAGTTTAAGAATGGAGGTAGAGGCGGTCAGTGCAGTTTTCCGTTGGATGGATAATACGACACACACACACACACACACACACACACACACACACACACACACACACACACACACACACACACATCGTGATTGTAACTGACTCAGAGAGCATGCTGAGGAAGGTGAGGACAGGCAAGCTTCGGGCAGAGTGGCTTGCTTTGCTTCGGAGGACACGAGTGGCAAGCAGCTCCTAGAACTTTTCTTCGGGGCATGCCGATATGCTGGGGAATGAACAGGCGGAAAGATTGGCTGGCTCTGCAAAACTTGGTGAAGTATTGATACATAACAAGGCAGACGTGGTTGAGGCCTTGCGGGAGCACGTATACACCTCGGAGGAGCAAATGAATCACCATGGTCTGGCAAGAATGCGACAGCGAGGGGTGACGAGGGGATCTGGCCGAAGCTCGACGCTTAGAGGAAAGGCGAGACGCACATATAATCAGATTGCTACTGGTACTATTGGTGTTGGAACTCTTCGCTGGCTGCTGAGGTTGGGGACTGAGCGCTTATGGGAATGCCTCGAATGCTGTGATGTCGGTTCCTAAATCAATCAATCAATCAATGGTGAAAGAAACAGCAGAAGACCTAGAAACACGCGGAGTAGAGTGGTAGATAATGAAATGAATAACATAGGGTGAATATGGACAGAGCTTTATGGAATAGCTAAGCATAGTTGACCTTGGAGTAATTGGGTCAGGTGCTATGCCTACCTGGGGCGTACCGGGCTGATGATGATGATCAAGAAGAAGAAGAAGAAGAAGAAGAAGAAGAAGAAGAAGAAGAAGAAGAAGAAGGAGAAGAAGAAGAAGAAGCATGAGGAGGAAGAGGAGGAGGAATTTTTCGAGAATTCTTTAGAGGTTGTTGTTGTCATTTACACGGATGGGTCGGTCGTTCGAGGATTGAGAAATTCATGGGCCTTTACGGCTCAGGCCGGAGGGAAAATTGTGAAGGAAGAGTCTAGTGCTTTTGCTTTGACCACAAGTAGCCTGACTATAGAAGTCATGGCAGTAAGTAAAGCAATAACATGACTCGAGACATAGTCATTCAATCGGGCATGTGTCCTTGGTGACTCAGTGAGTATGCCCAGGAAGATAGAGATCCGAAGAGAGTGGTTGCTGTCTCTAGAGCGGTCTCGGTTGGCAAACATTGGTTTCATTCTTGTGCCAGGGCATACGGATGTACAAGGAAATGAGCAGGCTGGCAGGCTTGCAGGTAGGGCTACTGTGGAAGGCAGACGAGCCATGGATCATGCGGACATGCTGAATGCTCTACGAGAAGTAAGTCGTTTACGAGAACCAAACGATGACTGTGAGTCTACAACCAAGGTCAGGCTGCAAGAGCAGGAAGTTAAAAGCGATGTGGGCAAACAAGAACGGTACGCAGGAAGCCAAAGAAGATTAATAAACCAACACAGAACTGGTGTCGTGAGCCGCCACGTGCTGCGGGATTTGCTCAGGAGGGAATCCGAGCACTTATGGACTGAATGGTTCGATGTGCAATGAGGAGGATGGTCTGTTGACTAACTAACTAACTAATTATATACACACACGATCACACACACACACATACACACACACGATCACACACACACACACTCACTTATACAACATACCCAGGCTCGCATATATATATATAGTACTTCCACCGTTTAAACTCAACACTATCAGTTTTCAGCGTTTTTGTATTCGCCTCCTTTGTCTGTGTTTGTTTTTAAATTTTATTTTTCGTTGTTGCTCTGAGTGCGCGTGTGTGTATGTACTTGTTTTTCCGTGTTGGTTTTTCTTTGTAACGCCACGTGCTTGAATGCTTCTCTGTCTGTTTGGTTATATATTTTTGTTAGCATCTGAGTACTTTTGTTTATTCAGATACAGATACTTTGATCCAGTTATGTTATTTTTGTATGTATTGGTTGTTTGTTCAGATCCCTGCAAACATTTTACGTTTGTCTTATGGCAAACAAAGGCGAAACACGTGTACTAGTATATGTGTACAACGTGTTCAGAGGATTTCATATGAAATCGGAAAACAAGAATTAGTAGCGCAGTACACGACCATGCATCGCGTAACAGGCCACCTGTAAGCATGTAGACGGTATCGCTGCAAAACTCAGTCATACGTGAATATTTCCACAAAATGTATGAGTTGATTAAGGACCTCAGCTTCTTTTGGGAGGTGAAATACAGCAGCAATTGCTGCTGCTGCAGCGGCATCTGAAGGGGGAGAGGAAGAAGAAGATGCAAAGAAGAAGAGAGGAGGAGTAGAAAAAAACGAAGGAGATGGAGGTGAAGAAGAAGATTAAGAAGCAAAGAAAGAGAAGAGAATGAGAAGAAACAGAAAAAGAAAGGAGGTGTTGAATAAGAAGACGAAGAAGCAAAGAAGAAAGTGAAGAAAAGGGGAAAGGGAGAAGGAAGATTAAGGGAGGAAGAGGAGAAGGAGCTGAAGAAAATGTTGAAGATGATAATGATGAGGATGATGATGATGAGGATGATGATGATGAGGGTGATGATGATGATGATGATGATGGTGATGATGATGATGAAGCTTGAAAAATCAGTTACTAGGGAGGAGAAGAGCACATATCCCGGCCCAAAACATCACAATCATTACTATATGACAGAATCCGCTTCCCGAAAGACACTGCACGTTATTGTGAAGATGCTGATATCGTCCAAGTAGTACGGTAAGGCGCGTTAGCCTACAACAAAAGGTTCCCTTTATTCCATGGGGACGACAACGAAGAACTTCAACGTGATCAGTTCAGAGAGCAGCTTCAAGAAGCGTCTTCCATTGACGCTGGCATATGTTGAACGAACCCAGACGGTGAGCAAAAATAGTCTGCCTGAGGCAGCGAATAACACAGAAATGTTAAAGGTACAACTGGCGTGACTCACGCGCCCAGGTAGGATGAGTAGCTGCCAGTTAACGCAGGTATATTAATATAATTCAGCTGCCAGAAATAAAAAAACAGAAACATTTGCTTGGCGAAGAAGAAAAAAAAAAAAGCAACACAGACACCTTGAGACAGACGTATTGTGATAGTTATAAGTTATCGCCTCTTTGAAATTATCCACAGTTAACGAACGGAGCTAATGGGTTAGTAATTGAATTGGATGGAGGTAATTTATTCTGTTAGATCTTTGTCAGATATGACTGAGCTACCGTAGCTTTCTGTTAGAGCCGTATGTTGGACGACACTCACTAAACCCGACACCCCATATTGTGCCAACGGTGTCGATTAGAGGAGAGCGCTATTGGAACGGTACAGGCCTTGTCCTAGTGTGGAGAAATGCAGTCTAAAGGTTAAAAGTCATGGCAAGGCCGACCGGATTCAAAGTCTTGGACAGCAACTGGTTTAGCATCAAAACTCAGATAGGCGGACAGTAAGAGAAATGCTTTGCTGACCCAGCAGCTTCTGCAGCTTGTTTGTTCAAGACGTATTTGTGTTACTTTTTCTCTGGAAAGGCAGAGAGAGAGCGAGAGAGAGAGAGAGAGAGAGAGAGAGAGAGAGAGAGAGAGAGAGAGAGAGAGAGAGAGAGAGAGTGTGTGTGTTTTTTTCCGGCTACGGTTTGCTTACGCTTTTTCCAAATATTGGACAGGTAGTACATGGTTCCATCGCGCAGCTACTGAATTATGTGCGTGAAGTCACATTGTGAGCTATGGATTTCACGTGGAATGGTTTTACATCTGTCCGTGGTTGTTTGTATTGGGAATTGCATGTTAAAAAAATATGGCGACGGCCGGTTGCTGAACTAGCTGGACTTCCCATAGGCAGTAATGTCTGTGCAACTGCTGGTTTTCTATTGACTGCCGCTTCCATTGACGAGGAACTGTAATTTTAGTGACGCAATGTTGTACCGGCATTCTGACAGCGGACTTGTGCATCTATGCCTGTGCGTGCTGTTGGTTTGTCGGGACTGCTATCTGTTCCACTTTTCACATGGGTCAGTGGAGAGCATTGTGTGTGACATTCACTGACACAGGAACGGATCATTATGAGATGACCATTTGCCGTGAAGTTGGAACCGAGACTAACGACTAACGACTAACCCTCACTCTCTTAGATCAGGTAATATCTTCTTAACGAAAGCCGACACTTATGTATTTTAATCACTTCCTGTCTCTTGTCATTGTCAAGAGTAACACATTAAATGGGATTCCTCTCCACGCCAAGGGTATATGGAACTTGGCTTCACACGCGCCAAAGAATTAGGTAGGTTCACATTAGATGGTGTTCCTTGGGATACAAACCAGAGGAGAGAATCGTTTTGCTCGCTTCACGTTTCTAATGCACGTATTTACGTTCTGTATCCGTCACACACAATTAGTATGTTTACTGTTGCACTAAATTTAGCGCCAAAAATGTTGCAGGTCCTGTGTTCTCAGCTTAACCCTCATAATACCTGGCTCTCTAAAACCCGTGTTCATTGTTATCACTTAATACTTCCTACTGGGAGGTACGCTGATTATATCATGAGCTAGTCGGACAAGGGTTCAATGACTGCGCTCTTTGTCTGGCTAAGTGAGGGGTAGTCTCGCCAACTGTTTCTGCGAGCCTTCAGATCTGCTAAATGTTATGGCCTGATGACGTCACAGACCCATATCAGAAATCTGCTTACGGACAAATGCAGTGTTATTTTACAGGGGATGTCCAATGTCTGCTAGTGACCTAAGGTGCATCTTACTTCACCTTCCCAGTGAAATCTCTGCCGCATAGTTAGTGAAGTAGTGCCGACTATACTTTGTACGGGTTACTGTTTATCTAAGAGGTGAATTCAAATGAAAACCTTAAATGTTTTTGTTTGTTTGTGTGAATATATTCTGAAAATGTAAAGAACAAATGTATCATGTTTCCACGTAGACATCACTGCGTTCAATGGAAGTCCTCCAGCGATGATAATGTGCTTGGATTCCTGCATACAAAAATTATCTTGGTCGCGTGGGTAACAACTCATGTACACAAACTGCTGTACCTCTTCATCGGACCGAAAAGTTTAGATACCTCCTACTTCCCTCATACACTTACTAGACTGACAGGCATGCACCACCATATATGACCTTCATTCGCCGACGAATGTCTATAGGTTTCACTCCTTCGCTGATCAAAAAACAGATAACAGAACGCTGCTCCTCTTCGGTTTATGTCAAAAGTGAGGTAGCCATCTTTAAACTGTCATTATGACGTCACCGTATTTGTCTGCAACGTGATGGTACATGTTTAAGACTCTTGGCATCCTTAACTACAATATTGACAGGTTACAAGACAATGGCATGGTTACTCTAATTGCTATCACACTTTCAAGGCTTTTATGTGAATCAGGACATTGCTTATTTTAGTAAACGATATCTTTCTTATATAGCTTTAACCTAGTTTGTCCCGAAGCAGTTTTCTGCCATGCGTCTGTGTTAAAGCCATCACACATTACAGACTGGAAGGCACGGATGAATATTTAGCCAATCGCTCTATCACTTAGCAGGCGACGAATTCTGGTATCTAACCCGCATCCGACCGTTCGCATAGCTTAATTTATAATTTGCCCCGAAGTAGTCTCTTGCTTCGGGTATATGATGTGATAGCGTTATAATGGCTTACGGGTCATTAATTATCAAGTGTATTATTTCAGAGTGTTTAGAATGTGATTTCCGTCAATTGCCCAAAGTTACAATGAAACAGAGCAGTGTTAATTTGTGTATACTAAACTATACTGTGCCTAGACTTCACGGAGTAGGCAGCATAAGATAGGCCTTCCGCACAGAACAGGTTAACAAGCTGTCTGACTGTGCGCACGTGGTACCAGACAATTAGAACAAAGGTAAAGATATGGCTACGTTCCATTTACTCGGAGAAAGAATTGCTCAGATTTCCATTCCATTCGATGGCAGCTGTCAGTAAAAATACCGAGGACGTGTTGAGGGTTTGAGACATCTAGCCAGCAAGCGAGATCTGCAATTATTGGATTACTGGCTACAGAATCATGAGTAAGCTATTGTCTTTTCATGTTGTTTCAAATTTACTTAATTTTCTATTTAGAGCCTACTTCTGATTTGCATAGCTATCTATTTTGAGTCATTTATTTCGCTAGTCGTTGTTGTTAACTTTGTAATTAACAGAGCAAGCTATTTCACGTATCGTTTTATTTATTTATTTTTTTCTTTTTAACATTCTTCTTAAACAATTTTACCTTTGCTTTATATAGCTTAGCACATGGGGGATGTGTTAAAGTAGTGAAATGCATAATAGCCCAAGCTAAAGTAGCACTTCATAATATCAGGAATATTCTTTACCATGTATCTTTGATAATAGAGGCGAAGAAAAGCATTTTTAAGAGCTATATTGAGGCAATCTTGATGTACGGAAACGAATCAAGGACAATTAGTAGATAATTGACGAATTATGTGGAAGATAAGGAGGTACATTTTTATAGAAGAATGACAAGAGCATCGTAGGCGGATAAGAAAATGAAATGAAGATGTCTTGAGAGAAGTTCACTTGGAAATATACGTTTACTGGCATTAGAAGATGTGGTGTTTGATAAAAATGCAAATAACACCATTGACGGACAACAAAATCGAACGAGACAGTCCTTCAAGAGATAAAAGAAGAAAGGAGATTGATCAGAGAAATTAGACGTAGACATTGAAGATTTGTTGTATATGTTATGCGGAGAAATGGACTTGAAAAGTTTAGTGACGTCTAGCAAGCTTGATGGGAAGAGAGCAAGAGGAAGACAAAGGGATGACTACATTAATGGTTTGGCAGCATGACATGGTTAGGACAAGAACACAGACCTGATTCGAGACTCTGGTGACCGTGTGAGATGGCGAACCTTGACATGATCGGGACAAAAGCACAGACCTGATTCGAGACTCTGGTGACCGTGTGAGATGGCGAAGCATGACCGCCCACGCCTATCGACATGGCACTTGATGATGATGATTAAAAGAAAACAGTCCATGTTCTTTTGCCCTGTCACGAGAAGTGGAAAACTGGAGTTTGTCGTCACAACGGGAAAGTTGGAGTTTGTCGTCACAACGGAAAAGTTGTCGTAAACAACGGGAAAGTTAGAGTTTGCTGTAAACAACGGGAAAATTGGAGTTTGTCGTCACAACGGGACAGTTGGAGTTTGTCGTCACAACGGGAAAGTTAGAGTTTGTCGTCACAACGGGAAAATTGGAGTTTGTCGTCACAACAGGACAGTTGGAGATTGTTGTCACAACGGGGAAGTTGGAGTTTTTCGTCACAACGGGAAAGTAGGAGTTTTTCGTCACAACGGGACAGTTTGAGTTTGTCGTCACAACGGGAAAGTAGGAGTTTATCGTCACAACGGGAAAGTTGGAGTTTGTCGTCACAACGGGAAAGTAGGAGTTTGTCGTAAACAACGGAAAGTTGGAGTTTGTCCTAAACAACTGGAAAATTGGAGTTTGTCGTCATATCGGGAACGGAGGAAATACTGAATATTTTGACAACATGGCATGGAGGGACATTAGTATCAAAAAGGACTGGCAGAACAAAAGACAGAAGACTGTCGATAGACACAATCACCGACGCCACATGGCATAGACTATAAGTAGGATATAACCATTACTATACCACCGTTGCATTGTGAAACTTTAGGCACTTACTTATGCTGGGCCACAACGTAATGATGTCAGGTATCCAGTTCCCTTTCTCGCCGCATTCCTTCGAAACAATTTTCCGATACCTCTTAATAATATCCGATACCTATTTTATTAACCTGGGTCAAACCCGGAGAAACCTGCCACCCTGGGGATTGAACCTAAACCACAGACATGGTAAGAAAGCCCAGTAACTTTAATACTGCCGCGGCTCCTAACGTTACTTTGTTATTGTTTTCAATATTGGTCTATAAATATATGAGGATAGCACTTCAATACGCCTGAAAACATGTAAAAGAGCGCTTTTCGCAATTTGTAAACCAAATATCCAATAATCTCAGGGCGTGGACCGTCGTCCTTTACTATGCCTCGACTTTTACAGCTGACCATGCAGCTGTCAGAACATTTGCATCCAAGTTGGAGAAACAGAACGGCGTTTAAGAAGCGGTGTCGGTCTCACCCTCGGTTCCAACCCTCAGGGAAATTATGTTTGAACTGTGAAATGGATATTCTCAAGAAATCTCCCGCTCTGTTGACTTGCGTGTTCCCGGGTATGCCCCAGAGTCTCTGCTCTTTTCATCCAGAAAATAACGCATATGCTAGGTTTTCAGTTATATTCATATCTTATACAACTGGTTTATTTTCATTGTTAATATATCTTGATGTCAAGGGAAAGAGGAAGCTATTTTCTGTATTTTTCTGGCGTCTAACATCAAGGAATCTAGTCCAGGTTACGAGATGCACTGCGTATCAAGTGCAGATACCGTATTTTATAGACCAATCGGGATGATGTGGTCAAGATCACGCCGGCCGCCTTTACTACCCAGCACATTTCTTGGTGCCAATTGTAGGCATGGTCAGTCAGCCTAGGAACCCATACCTAGAACATTTCCGGGTGCCAATTGTAGGTATGGTCAGTTAGCCTAGGAACCCATACCTAGAACATTTCCGGGTGCCAATTGTAGGCATTGTCAGTCAGCCTAGGAACCCATACCCAGAACATTTCCGGGTGCCAATTGTAGGTATGGTCAATCAGCCTAGGAGCCCATACCCACAACATTTCCGGGTGCCAGTTCTAAGCATTGTCAGTCTGCCTAGAAGCCCATACTCAGAGAATTTCCGGGTGCCAATTGTAGGCAAGGTAAGTCAGCCTAGGAGCCCATACCCAGCACATTTCCTGGTGCCAATTGTAGGTATGGTCAGTCAGCCTAGGAGCCCATACCCAGCACATTTCCTGGTGCCAATTTTGGGCATGGTTAACCCAGGAGAGCCCAGGTCAATCCAAAAACAAATAAAAAAAACTATATATGTATATATAATCATCGATATGGATCCGAACACATGAAAACCGGATCAGCAGATAAATGATCCAGCCTCTACGCTAACGCTGCACCGCTGTGTGATACGTATTATCATGTGCCGTGTCGATAATCGTTAATGGTCATGGTTCGCCATCTCACACAATCACCAGAGTCTCGGAACAGCCCTATTTTCTGATCTCGTTTATGCCATGTGGCCAGACCATCCAGGTGTTTATCTCTCTGCCTTCCCTTTGCCCTTTTGATATCAATTTTGTCAGTATGCACTATGATTTCCAGTCCATATCTCCTCATAAAGTGCCAAAATGTCTTGGCTTGTCTGCATTAATTTATCAAAGCAATTTACGTTTTTCGTTTGTTTTTGGAAGGACTTCCTGGTTTTTCTCACATGCATGGTGTTCTTCGCATTTTCTTCGGAAACCATATTCGAGGTTAAAAGAATTACAAATAAATATCAAGTGGGTAACCCTCTGAGGCCACTACATCAGTTCACAAATATACACACGTGTATTTTTTATCGCTCAAAGAAGTAGAAGATTAAGGTCGCTCTTAAGAACATAATGATTGAAAGCTTTAGTTACCTATCTGGATTCGAAGCTGTCACCTCCAAATGACGACCACCCCTCGCTGCCGGAACAAGTGTACTTCGCCGCATGACCAACTTGACACCCCAATAAAGGTGTCTTCATTAGACACGTCTATCATGCACGTGAAACCCACAACTATAGAATATGGACATGTTTCGTATCTAAACACTGAAATAGCACTACAGGTCTCAGAATTGTATATTAAACCAGCATAGGTCAAATAACAAACACACAAACACTTCGGGCCGTAATATTGTGTCCAGTATAGCAACGAACATGTAATCAAGAGAAACGATTAGTCGGTTCCAATATTGTACAAGTATTACACATAAATATCGATTGGAGAATCCTTTGAGGCCACTAAGACAATACATAAATAAACACACATTCATTGCTTGACTCTCATAGAAGTAGAAGACAGAAGTAGAGGCTTCAGGATATTGTTCTTGTTTTATCTTCAGTTAACAAGTTTTGCAACCTTATCAAGTGTTATGATTGATGGGGTTGACGATCATGTCCCTTATTTCATATTTATATTCTATTTTCATGCTAAATGTCATTGATTTGTGTGTACATCTGTGGGTAAATATGTCTTTACTAATGTGCGTTCTTTGACATTTGACAAATGATTTTCTTAACCGGCACTGTGGCATAAGGGTTTTGAATGCAATTCGTAATCCTGCATACCGCAGTGTAAATGGAAGCAAGCCACCTGGCATTGGTTTCCATACAATGGTCTAAGTGCCGATAGTTCAGACAGCAGTGGCAAGCTGCTGAATGTAAACTTGCTCTAGAATAATAAAGAGTTAAAACATGGCGGGTGTTACTGCAACATCTATAAATGATATGCAAATAAATTATCTTTATAACCGTCCATTGTTTTCAAGAGGCCATATGTTCATGTTATCTATTATATTTCCAATCGCTGTATTTTGTATCTATAATTCACGCACATAATTGTGTGCATGCAGTATGTCGTCATCGTCATCATTAGGTGTCCAGCCAACTGGCGTTGTTATTATTACATCTCCACAGATCTCAGTCCTTGGTTTTCTAGATCAACTCTGCTGGTGATATTCCTCCATGTCTCAGGCTCAGTCCATCCAGCGTCATTTGTTCTGTTCTCACTGGTCTTTCGAGCGGCCAGGATATGTGCCTATGTCTCTCTTCTAATTACATCACGGGAGAATGTTGTTTGTCGCTTTCTTATACGAGGAGACGTCAATAAGTAAGTCACAAACGGCTATAGAAAAATAACTAAAGATGATAACAACTTAAAACCAGTTTGTTTTTATACATACAATGTCACTTTATTTCTCAACATCATTTCCACCAACATTGATGCTCTTATCCCATCGTTTTATCAGTCCTCGCAAATCGGCTGCATAAAACTGTGTGCTCTGTTGTCTAAACCACGTTTAAACATCACATTCAATTTCGGCGTCATTCACAAAATTTCTCCCGCCAAGGTGGGTTTTCAGTGGACCAAAAAAGTGGAAATCGCTAGGGGCGAAGTGGGGACTTTAAGGTAGATGTTCCAGAACTTCCCACTTTAGTTGGTTAATTTTCTCCTGAGTTAATCGAGCCTTATGTGGTCTGGCATTGTCATGAAGAATCAATACTCCTCTAGTCAGCAGTCCTGGAAGTTTTCTTAGAAATGCATCATGAAGCATCGATAGAACTTCACAGTAGGATTCAGAATTGACATTGTCACCTTTCTTCTTAAAATTGGTTAAAAGCACTCCTTGACAATCCCAGAACACTATCAGCATAACCTTCCCTGCTGATGGTGTAACCTTGAATTCTTGGACACAAGGCGAAGAAGGGTTTTTCCATTGCATTGAAGCACGCTTTGATTCGGGCCGGTAGTCAGCATAAACATGAAGCATTTCCTTATGAATGTCCTTTGCAGGCAGTCCTTTTTCCCACACACACAAAAACGCACAACAGCAAGTTGCTCTTTGGTTGTACACTCCGTAAGTACAGTCACCATTTTGTTTATGCGCTGCGCATGCGCATGTGATACCTAGCGCCACCTGGCGAACGGGAATATAAAGTTCCCTAATGACACCTGCATAAAGCACCAACTACATTCACCCGCCACCCCACAGAACAGTGTGACTTACTAATAGACTCGCCCTCGTAGTTGTTGATAATATTCTGCTTTCGTTAACCTTCTCCGGGTAATGGTTGTTAGTGTATTTATATACGTAATATGTGGTATCTTTAAATTTGCTTTCCAGCTTCTTAAACATGGAAGCTAATAGTTACTTCTGAATATCTTCTTCAATATTTATGAAATAGTTTGTAGAAAAAATACACGCCTGTGCACAAGACATCGAATAGAACTTTGATTCCGAAGCATTAGATACCATAGGACAATCTGGAAACAAGTCGGAATTGGAGGCACACGGTTTTAGTAAGCTATGATAAAATAATTGATGATCCGAGGCTACGATGTCAATGACAGTAGCCAGCGAGGCATGAAAATGTTGCGGATATACACCAGAACTTGGAGAACAAAAAATGGCTGCTGATTGTAAAATGCCGAGATGCACTATATGGAATCATATTGAACGCGGTGGAAGAGACATACAGGATAAAATAATCCATCGAAAGGAACGCCAGACTACGCCCCTGGAGGATTCCCGCTCTTAAGGAGCATCAAGAATTTGTCTGATTATGCTGAATAGGGATTTTGTTTTGTTTGTGGTATTTGAATCCATCATTCCGTTTCTTTCTTTCTTTCTTTCTTTCTTTCTTTCTTTCTTTCTTTCTTTCTTTCTTTTTCTTTCTTTCTTTCTTTCTTTCTTTTTTCTTTCTTTCTTTCTTTCTTTCTTTCTTTCTTTTCCTTTCTTTCTTTCTTTCTTTCTTTCTTTCTTATGTATTTCTGCGATTCTTCAAACTTTTTCTTTGACACCTTTCATTACATAAATTATTCTGTCTGTCTGTCTGTCTGTCTGTCTGTCTGTCTGTGTGTCTGTCTGTCTGTCTGTCTGTCTGTCTGTCTGTCTGTCTGTCTGTCTGTCTGTCTGTCTGTCTGTCTGTCTGTCTTGTCATTTGTTTTTCATTCTCTCTTTCTTTCTAGTGTGTTTCTGTAATTCTTACAACTTGCTTACCATAAACCTTTCATGACATAACTTATCCCTTCGCTCTTCTATCAATACTTGTATGCCTTTTCTTCTTTCTCCCCTACCATGGCCTAATATGTCAAAATGACATCAGACATCTCTGAAGCAGCCCTATACAGAAAACTTGCTTTCTTCACGGTCCATTCCCGGTCATTTCCCTTGCTCCATGCATTGTCATGCCCAAGATGTCTCTAATTCCATGCCTGCGCCCTCGCACTGAAAGATCCCTGCCGCTTTTTTCCAGGACCAATGTTTCTAGTATTGGTTCTTTCACACACAAAAGACTGCGCGTTTCATATAGTAAATAGTGACATCATCACTTGATGCTGATGATGATGATGATGATGATGATGATGATGATGATGATGATGATGATGATGATGATGATGATGATGATGATGATGATGATGATGATGATGATGATCATGATGATGATCATGATGATGTTACATAGTGAGATTGTATATTCTCAAAATAGTTACCTTAATGTGTTTGCTTCATTTATCTCATACTAGACGACCCGACCCGGCTTCGCCCAGTCCCTGGCGGGGAGCATCTCATTTAATTCATAGTCGGCCCCTTCTCCCGTTCCCGTTCCCAAAGCGGGGAACATCTCATTTAATTCATATTCGGCCCCTGCTCCCGTTCCCGTTCCCAAAAAGACGGCACGGCTCGGCTTCGCCCAGCTCCTGGCGGGGAGCGTCTCATTTAATTCATATTCGCTCCCGTTCCCGACTATCTGTCTGTCTGTCTGTCTATCTATCTGTTTGTCTGTCTGTCTGTCTGACCCGGCGTGGCTTCGCCCAGCCCCTGGTGGGGAGCATCTCATTTAATTCATATAAGTAGTAATATAAGCTCCAGTTCCCGTTCCCGACTATCTGTCTGTCTGTCTGTCTGTCTGTCTGCCTGTCTGACCCGGCCCGGCTTCGCCCAGCTACTGGCGGTGGCATCTCATTTAATTCATATTCGGCCCCTGCTCTCGTTCCCATTCCCAAAGCGGGGAGCGTCTCATTTAATTCATATTCGGGCCCTGCTCCCGTTCCCGTTCCAAAAAAAAGACGACCCGGCCCGGCCCGGCTTAGCCCAGCTCCTGGTGGGGAGGAGGAGGGAGGAGGAGGGATTAGGAGGAGGAGGGAGTAGGAGGAGGAGGGAGGAGGAGGGAAGAGGAGAGAGGAAGAGGAGGGGGAGGAGGAGGAAGGAGAAGAGGGAGGAGGAGGGAGGAAGAGGCGGGAGGAGGAGGACGGAGGATTAGGAAGAGGGAGGAGGAGGAGGGAACAGGAGGGAGCAGGAGGAGGAGAGAGGATGTAGAGAGAGGAGGAGGGAGGAGAAGGGAGGAGAAGGAGGGAGGAGGAAGAGGGAGGTGAAGGAGGGAGGAGGAGGGAGGAGGAGGGAAGATGAGGGATGAGGAGGAGGGATTAGGAGGAGGAGGGAGGAGGAGGAGAGAGGAGGAGGGAGGAGGAAGAGGAGGGAGGAGAAGCAGGGAGGAGGAGGGAGGAGGATGAGGGAACAGTAGAGGGAGGAGGAGGGAGGAGGAGGGAGGAGGGATGAGGAGGAGGGAGAGGGAGGAGGAGGAGGGAGCAGTGAGGAGGAGGAGGAGACAGGTGGAAGAGGAGGGAGAAGGAGGAGGAGGGAGGAGGAGGAGGGAGGAGGAGGGAGAGAGAGGAGGAGGAAAGAGGAGGGAGGAGGGAGGAGGAGAGCGAGGAAGAGGGAGGAGGGGGAGGAGGGAGGAGGAGGAGGGAGGAGGAGGAAGAGGGTGAGGGAGGAGGGAGGAGGAGGAGGAGGAAGAGGGAGGAGGAGGAGGATGGAAGGAGGAAGAGGGAGGAGGAAGAGGGAGGATGAGGAGGATGGACGAGGGAGGAGGAGGAGAGAGGAGGAGGAGGGAGAGGGATTAGGAGGAAAGGGAGGAGTAGGGAGGAGGAGGGAGGAGGAGGAGAAGGGAGGAGGAGGGCAAAGAAGGAGGGAGAGGAGGACGAGGGAGGAGGAGAGCGAGGAGGAGGGAGGAGGGAGAGGAGATAGGAGGAGAGAGGAGGAGGAGGAAGAGGGTGGAGGAATAGGGAGGAGGAGGGAGGAGGAGGAGGAGAAAGAGGGAGGAGGAGGGAAGGAGGAGGAGGGATGAAGAGGGAGGAGGGAGGAGGAGGAGGGAGGAGGAGGGAGTAGGGAGGAGGAGGGAGGAGGGAGGAGGAGGGAGGAGGAGAAGAAGGGAGGAGGAGGGCAAAGGAGGAGGGAGAGGAGGGAGGAAGAGGAGGGAGGAGGAGGAAGAGGGAGGAGGAAGAGGAAGGAGGAGGGGAGGAGGAGGGGAGGAGGAGGAGGGGGAGGAGAATTATACCGCATATGCCTGTAGATAACTGCAGCGAAAAGGTCCACTTATTTGAGAAATATGCAACAATTTTACATATACGGCAGTGCTATTAGAAGTTATGTCCCCTCGCTATATATACATTATAATGTAAATTACAATTTTTTTTTTTTTCCGCGTTTCCATCCTGTTTCAGGATATTGCGGTCAACACCAGCATCTTTCAGCTGTATGTTGATTCCTAGGCTAGATTACGCTCATCAGCACGCCACGACTTTCTGAGCGACCGGCTCCATACTCTCATAAGTCACTTTTGCGATTCGAACCACTGCTAATTCTCGTTGCGTCACGTGACGAGAGTATTCGGGGTTAGCGGAGAAAGCTGCTAACTCCTCGGCCACGGAGCCGGTGTAAATTACAATAATAAATAATATTAAGTAAATAACTGTTTGTACACTTACAAACTATGACAGTTGGCAGCACGGGAATGAGAAGAAGACGCTTAGAAAATGTCATCTCAATCGGATGGACCGTTCGCGAACGCATAAAGGACATACATACATACATACAGACAGACATTGCCTTTTTTATTTATATAAGATACTCATAATCCTGTTTACGTTCTGCAATGCAATTGTCAATCTCCTACGGGCCCCTTCTTGACAGTTGCCATCGTTGATAGTCATTAAGCCCGGGTTTTCAAAGTTCGTGATATTTTATATGTTTTCATGATTGATTATAACTGTAGGTGACATGTAGTTGTGAATGTGGACATTGTTACCTTTTAAGTTAAAAAAAACTATGTTGATTTTCACTCGACATTTATGTCCGTTGACAGACAGGATTAGCTGTTTTCATTCCTTGGCACTGTTCCATGGCAGGCGATGTTATATGCAAATCTGAGTCCTCATTTATGATGTTTTTGATTACATTTTATGCATGTACGTTAAACAGTTATGGGGAGATAATATAATCCTGTCTTATTCCCCCCTTGCACCGAAAACAGTTTGATGTTTCACCAGCTGTTCTGACAGCTTCTTGTTGTTCGTAATATTATCTTTAAATTAAGCTGATGAAATGTGCTAGAAACCCCATATCTCTCACGATGTTCTGCAATGTATGATACTGAACAGGCATAGGCCACACAATAGCTTTTCAAAGAAGTGACAGAATTATTATAACTGTATAGTACTCTTTTTCTCGTTTCAATTGACATCTTTTTATTGATCAGAATGTTTTTTCATCTTGCTAAAGGCTACTTTCATCTTGCTAAAGGCGAAAGTAGCCTTTAGCAAGATGAAAAACATTCTGACCAATAAAAAGATGTCAACTGAATCGAGAAAAAGAGTGTTGAGGGGATACATAGAGCCTGTTCTGTTGTATGGATGTGAAACTTGGACAAAGTGCAGTCTAGCTGAAAAACGTCTGATGGCTGCAGAAATGTGGTTTCTGAGGAAAATGCAAAGAATACCATGGACAGACAGAAAAACCAATGACCAAGTAATACAGGAGACAAATGAAAATCGTAAATTGATTAGAGAAATTAGACGTAGACAGTCAAAATTTTTTGGACATGTTATGAGAAAAAATGGATTGGAGAACTTAGTGACAACTGGCAAGATCGAAGGGAACAGACCAAGAGGAAGACCGAGAGGAAAATACCTGGATGGCTTGGCCACATGACATGGACGAGACAGGAACACTGAGCTGATCCACGACGCTGGTGATCGAGTGAAATGGCGAGTCATGACTGCCCACGCTTTCCGGCATGGCACATGATTGATTGATTGAGTACTCTTTGTACTTTTCAAAGATGATTCTTTGATTTAAAACATGATCCTTTGGTCCTCTGCCTTGCCTAATTCTTATTATTAGTTGCTTTCAATCCCCTTCTTGATGATTCGCCAAAGACCGTTAATAGCAAGACTTATTATTGAAATTGGACGTTTCTTGGTGCACAATTTACTTTCTTAGGGAGACAGATGTACACTGTTCTTTTCTATGCTTTTAACCAAAGAGCGTTCTACTGTTAACTCAAGCCCGAGTCCGGAGAAACTCAGCTCAGTGCACGAACTTCGTAGCGCCGGCGAGAATCCTGAAATAATTTGGGTAGATTTTTAACTCGAAATTTTGCCCGGGTAGCGCCGTAAGGCTACTCTTTTTCGATTTCCAACTGCTAAGGGATTTTTTACGTGCGCAACTATATACACGGGCTTCCGATCTCACTACCCAGAGACCAGGGGAAAGTTTGTTACTAGAAATCCACTTTAAAAAATTCCGCATCTCACAACTATTTGAAATGGAATTCCAGGTGCAACTAGCTGCTTCAACAGCAATTCCTCGACCAGACCTGCACTAAACTCTTAACTGCAAAAACACAAGCTGTTGTCATTCGATTGCACGGCGATTCCGGCATAAAATTGCACAAATTCTGGCCGATTACCGGATCTGAAGTAGCGTGTAAATCGCTGATAACACCCCGCAGTTTTCGCAATGTAGGTGCGCCATTCTGCGCCATCAGTTGCGTTTAGACTCTGTGCAATGTCAGCGGGTACAGTAGCTCATAAACGGTCGATCGATACTCACTGATCACGTGTGTGATTAGATAGCTGGCAAATCAGCCGTCCCAGGCTAGCTTAGAGGAGACATGTGAGTAAGGGCCTTCAGCCGTTCCATTGAAGCCAGGTCAAGGCACACTTGTGATATAATTGTTCGTCTTTGCAAAACCAAGAATCGGTTCACAGAAAGAAGAAATCACATCATGTTTTGTTTTGTCTTTGTGCAAAATTGTTTCTGTGATTCGTCTGACATCAAGTATTATATGCGGGGAATTTTGGTTATTTCATGTGCAATATTATGCATTGTATAATTGCATTATGTATTCTACTATTATCACTATTGCTACCACCATCACCACCACCACCACAACGACCACCACCACTACTACTACTACTACTACTACTACTACTACTACTACTACTACTACTACTACTACTACTACTACTACTACTACTACTACTACTACTACTACTACTACTACTTTACTACTACTACTACTTTACTACTACTACTACTACTACTACTACTGCTGCTGCTTTCTGCTGCTGCTGCTACTACTACTACTACTACTACTACTACTACTACTACTACTACTACTACTACTACTACTACTACTACTACTACTACTACTATACTTTTTTTTTTACTTTTTTTAATGTTGCATATCCCTTGCAGGACGTTATAGTCAACAGCAGCATTTCCAGATCCTGTTGATGTACTAGGCAAGTTTTTACGTTCAGTAGTTTGCCATTGCTATCTGAACGACCGGCTCTCATACCAACACGTTATAACGCAACGCGACGTTGGTCTGCTGCAGAAATCGGTCGCGGCTGCGTTTCGAACGCCTGGTAAGCAGCTCACAAACCGCGTTCGCAAGCCTTTGGCCACGGAGCCGGCCAACTACTATACTACTACAACTAATACTACTACAACTAATACTACTACCACCACTGCTACTACCGATTCTAATACTGCTGCTGCTACTTCTACTGCTGCTGCTACTGCTACTGCTGCTGCTATTGCTCCTACTACTGTTGCTGCTGCTGCTATTGCTCCTACTACTGTTGCTGCTGCTGCTGCTAATACTGCTGCTATTGGTACTGCTAATGCTACTGCTACTACTACAACTATTACTACTAGTACTAGTACTACTACTACCACCACTACTACTACCGATTCTACTACTGCTACAACCACTGATACTACTATTACTACTACTACTTATACTACTACTACTGCTGATACTATTGTTTCTCCTATTGATACCACTAATAATATTACGACTGCTACTACACGTATTATTGCCAGAAATATTTTACTGCATCTTGTCAGGTTCATACCACAGACTCATACGAGTGGGCTTAAAATGGAAACGTTATAAGTGTAATAGAAATTACAATAACTATGCCATTGTCTTGTAACCTGCCAATATTGTTATTTAGGATATGAAAAGTGTTAAGCACGTGACATCACGGTGCAGACTAATGACAGTTTTAAGATGGCGGCCCCACTTGTGATATGCACCAAAGAGGAGCAGCGTTCTGATATCCGTTTTTTTTTTTTTCTTAATCAGTGAAGAGTTGAAACTTATAGAAATTTATTGGTGAATGAAGGTCAAATTATGGTAATGCATGCCTGTCGATCCAGGAAGTATATGAGTGGAGTAGGAAGTTTCAACCCGCAATCAAATCCAAACTACATGCACTTCTGAGTAAAGGTGTCCTTTTGCAACATGACAATGTTCGACCCCATACTGCCCTTGCGACGGTTGAAACCATCGATGACCTCCACTTTCACTATTCGCCAGACATAGCACCAAGTGGTTTCCACCTGTCTGGACAACTCAAAGTGTCAACAACAACAAAAAACATGTAAGGTTTTCAAGTGAAGTCCCTCGTATTTCATATTAAGTGAATACCTAAACTTTCGGTATAACAGCCGTTTCACATTTGAACAACACCTGTGACTATATATTTTAATTGTTTCAGCTGAAGTATTACTCATTTACTCACTTCATTTGATATACAACTCTGTAGTATGCACCTGACAAGATGCAGGGAAATATGACAGGCAATAAATCGTTCAACAACTATATGTTGGTGGCTCTGAAACTCAAGCAAGCACCTGATAATGGTTTCAAATTACCCGGAGCTAAACGGACACTCCATCTTATGTGAAGGTGTGTGGTGGGGTAGACGAGAGAAGGTGGCGCCTTACCTCTCCTTTGATAAGGGATACTCTTACACCACAACATAGACCATGATACAAGCTTCTTGAAGACAGGTGTCTCAAATAGCAACCGGGATCCGCTGTAACATAGTGATTACACCCTCACCTGCCGGCCCGGTATCACTGGTTCAAACTGGATCTAAATTTTTGTGTATCGACTTGAGATGCTAGGTCCACCCAGCACAGTGGTTCTCAACCGGTGGTGAATTCCCCCCTGGAGAGGTTGGGGGGGGGGGCAGGAGGAGGGGGAGGGGAATTAAGATTATTTAAAGATCGCGTTAGTACAAGAACCTATTACTTGATATTGTTTTTCCCTCCATACCTTACGGTTCTGTACTTCTCTCCCGTCTGAAATTCGTTTTATAACGTAAGTAGACCCGCAAATCATGTTTTATGTAGATGTCTAGACCTGTTCAAGTACGTGTTATTAAATTTAGCTTCCATTTTTATATATACTATATGGTGGGGGTGGGGTGGGGGTGTATAGGGAGGAAAGACGAAAAAGAGGGGGGGGGGGGGGAATGACATTCTCAACATATGGTGAAGGGGTCAATCAATAATGTGCCATGCCGGAAAGCGTAGGCGGCCATGACTCGCCATGTCACTCGATCACAAGAGTCGTAGATCAGCTCAGTGTTTCTGTCTCGTCCATGCCATGTGGCCAGGCCATCCAGGTATTTACTTCTCGGTCTTCCTCTTGGTCTGTTCCCTTCGATCTTGCCAGTTGTCACCAAGTTCTCCAATCCATTTCTTCTCATAACATGTCCAAAAAGTTTTGACTGTCTACGTCTAATTTCTATAAACAGTTTACGATTTTCATTTGTCTCCTGTAGTACCTGGTCATTATTTTTTCTATCTTTCTATGGTATTCTTTGTATTTTCCTCAGAAACCCCATTTCTGCAGCCATCATATGTTTTTCAGCTTGACTGCACATTGTCCATGTTTCACATCCATACAAAAGAACAGGCTCTATGTACCCCCTAAACACTTTTTCTCGTTTCAATTGACATCTTTTTATTGGTCAGAATGTTTTTCATCTTGCTAAAGGCTACTTTCGCATGTCGATTCTTGTTCTAATCTCTTCAAGGCATCTCCTATCAGATGTTATGACTGTTCCGAGATAATTGTACCGATTAACTTGTTGAAGAATATTTCCATTTACTTGTATATTACATTGTGGTACTTCGTTCTTCCTAGTGACGACCATAACCTGTGTCTATTTACAATTTAATTCTAACCCCAGTTGCTCACTGTGTACAACAACCACATCTGCAACATTGCAGATCCTGCGCATTGTCTGCAATCAATATTGTATCATCTGCATATCTAATGTTATTGATGTTGCGTCCTCCAATGCTGATTCCATTTATATCTTCTACATTTCTGAAAATATTTTCACTGTACAGGGAAAAAAGATCTGGAGACATTACACATCCCTGCCTAACACCTCTCTTAATAGGCTGATATTGTCCCACTTCATTATCAATCCTTATGGCAGCTTGTTGTTTCAAATACATGTTTTTTTATAAGTCTAATGTCTTTCCCATCAATTTGTAGATCTGCAAGCATATCCACCATGTTGATATGTCTAACTCTATCAAAAGCCTTTGTGTAGTCAATAAAGCAAAGATGTATATCCTTGTTTACTTCTATAGCACGTTCAGTAACTGTTCGCAGCATATACACAGCATTTACTGTACCCTTTCCTTCCACAAACCCACGCTGTTCTTCCCCTTTTTCAGGTTGTAATTTCTTCCTCACTCTTGCATGAAAATTCTTAGCAAAATCTTTGTGATGTGATACTAATTGTTCTATGTTGATCACATTCCAATGTTCCTGATTTCTTTTGGGATTGCAATACATACAGAGTTACATAACTCAGAAGGTATATCTCAGTATCATATAATGTGTTCAGCAGTCTGGTGACTTGATCTAATCCATAGTTTTCTAAAGCTTTAATCATTTCTGTTGTGATGTTATCTGCACCGGGGGCCTTGCCAGCTTTCATATGCTTAAGAACATTTCGAACCTCCATCTTCAAAATTAGCGGTCCTTCATTATTAAATCTAATATCGTACTGTTCCTCTCTGTTCTCCTCATAAAGGTTTTTCACATAATCTGTCCATGCATGTATAATCTGATCTTTTTCTATTATGATTTTCCCATCTTTAGTTTTTAGACAGTCTGTTGATGTTCTTGTTCTTTTATTAGTAAGTTCCTGAATTGTTTTCTGCACTAATTTGGTACTTTGACTGTTGTGTTGTTTATCAATTTCTAAGCACTTTTCCTCAAGCCATGTTTCTTTTGCCTCCTTACATAATATTCTGACTTGTCTTTGAATTTCTTCATATTTGGCAGGATTATTTTTGCTGAGTCTTCTTGTTTAAATTAGGTGTAAAATTTCTTCAGTCATCCATTTCTTACGACCCGCCTTCTTTAATTTTGGAATAGTTGTTTCTGCAGCCAAACTGATTGAATTCTTCAACATTTCCCATTGATCATTCACATCCTGGAATAAGATCTATAGATCAGACAATATATAGGGTGAAGAGGTGCATGGGCCAAAAAAGGTTGAGAACCACTGACCTAGAATAAACTGGGTACCGGGAAGTAAAGGCGGCCGGTGGGATACTTAACACAGAACTCACCGAGAATAGGTTGGTCTATACAGGTCTGGATCTAGCACCGTGTGTCCAATACATCCCATGGCGTGTAACAGTGTTTGACTTGACTTGACTTGACTTGACTTGACTTGACTTGACTTGACTTGACTTGACTTGACTTGACTTTACTTTACTTTACTTTACTTTACTTTACTTTACTTTACTTCACTTCACTTCGCTTCATTTTACTTTGGGAGTCTCCGTGGCGAAGTACTCAAACCGTCTGACTCCATCTCCGAAGGTTACGGATTCGATTACGGGCCGCGTCTTTCTGTTTACGAGTGCATTTTATTCGTAGACTCCTGGGGGTCGTAGCGGGAGCTACAGAGTTCGTGCTTAATGCTTCGCTTTCCCCACTGCGGATAAAACCCGGTGCAATGAAGTTGACCCTGTCGTCTTTTAAGCGAATTTTTACTTTACTTTACTTTACTTTACTTTACTTTACTTTACTTTACTTTACTTTACTTTACTTTACTTTACTTCACTTTACTTTACTTTATTTCACTTTACTTTACTTTATTTCACTTTACTTTACTTTACTTTACTTTACTTTACTTTACTTTATTTCACATTACTTTACTTTACTTTACTTTACTTTACTTTACTTTACTTTACTTTACTTTACTGTACTTTATTTCACTTTACTGCACTTCACTGTACCTTACTTCACTGTACACATAGGAACTAGTTCAAACCCAGGTACAGTTTCCAAACTTAGAACACCCTGGCGCTCAAACTACCCCAATGTCAAAACACGCTACCTGTGATCTATTTTTCCCCTCTCCAGCCTGTTTCTGTTCTTCTTCTGCTTCTTCAGCCTGTGTTCTTTTTTTCGTCTGTGTATTTGGGAATAGTCTCAAGGCATCAAGGTTGTGACGTCGCTTCAGGCACTGACTTCAGCTATTCGCAATGTGCAACTTAACCAGGAGGAGTCGGGCAACAGACATCAGTTGTGTTTCTGGGTTTTCAACCGTTCATGGGATTACGTGGCGAATCCGCCGTCTGTTTTGCTCGTTTAATAGAGGCATTATCACGCCTGGAGTCTGAATGCTTCTTCTATGGAACGCTACTTGTTTTTGCTTGCTCTTTTGGACCTACCGGCGTCGGTGTGTTAGTTGTCATTTTATTTAAAAAGTCAGTTAGTTATATTCCCTCCCTTTACAGGACGGTGAATTCGACGCCGGGATTTCGTGACTGTTTGTAATTTACTATGCAATATTAGTTCAGTAGTTTGTCATATCTTTATAAACCGCCAATGTCTCATACCAAAGAAATCAACGCAAAGAGGTCTGCTTTTAAATTGCCTGGGGCTGAATTTCGAACCAACGACTCTGTATGTCGGGTATCATGAAACTGCGCGTGTTACTGTCCCCTAAGGAACAGGCTCCGGTTAGCTGAGGTTACGGTGTGCATAGTATATGTTGTTTATCAGTCTGTGTAGTTGAATATATGAATGAACATAATAAATAACTATAAAGCCCGATAGTAGGACAGGAACACACACAGAAATAAGAGAACATTTCGGAGAAAGCCTTTATCGGCGAAAAATCAAAAACGAGAATAATTAGCTTGAAAACGTAAATAATCACACTCCTAATATAACTGAAACGAAATGATATATAATGTTTACCATTTCATAAATATTTTAAAATCGAAACGTTTAATCAAATTACAAGGCAAGGGAGGCAGTGGAAGACAAAGAAAAGTGTTTGCAGAAATGGTTAAAAGCTGGGCAAGAAGGAATAATATAAAAAAAAACATCATCTACATTAACAAATCTGGTGAAAGAGAGGGGAGGTAAGTCGTAATCGGCTGTCTCTTGCTTCGGACAAAGAATCTAAAGGAGAAAGAAAGTCATTGTGAAACTACACTAAATCCATTGTCATACCGTACTTTGCAGTTGTTACTTTAAATCTGTATATATTAAGGCGGTTTACCAACTGATTGATTGTATGGCATATTGATTGATTGACTGATTAACTACAATCGACTTTATTGTACGCCGGATATACCAGTGTCTGCTATGCCTCTCTCAGCGAATGTCGGATTGACATCTCCATCATCATTGGGTGCTTTATAGACTGCCATGAGTGATTAAGCTTTTGCACATCTCTGGATCTCAACCTATGTCTGATAATTCTAGTTCTGACACTTTCCCGTGCCATAATGAAAGCCTGTCAAGGTTGTTTCCTCTCGCTGCCTTCCTGTATCTCACTTACCATAAATCTCTCACACTACTACAACGTGTTCCAGTGTTTTTCTTGTCATTATAACGAAATATTATCATTGCCTCTTTCTGATGTTTGTGATTAGAATTCCTTGCGTCTTAACCTCATTCTAATAACTGTTCATTATTCGGGTTAGCTGTCCAATGTAATTTTAGCATTTACTTGTATAATAGTTACACAATCCATTGCCTGGATATCGTCTGGTGCTTACTGCATTCGACGTCAAACAAAACAGAACAATGAGCGCAATTGTTCAAGCCGAAATATACATCACATTGTCCTGTGGTAATTTAGACTGTCTACCACGGTTATTTTAATCTGTGTATCATGTATTGTTGTTTACAAAACAATAGCTTGGCAAACGTGTTGCAATAGGTTTAGCATATCTGAACATTCGCCCAGTTGAGTTATTTCTGCAGTATGCAATTGAAGATATGCGGCAAAATATACCATTGTTGGTAATCAATGACCCAAGATATTCGAAATTTTCAACCACCACCAATTTTTCCATCATTAACATATTTTTCTTTCTTCATATGTGTTTTATCTGCATGCATTATCTTTGTTTTTGCTATGCTAAGATATAGGTTGTGACTTTTCACTATTCTTTTGGGTTGAGGTTAATAAGTTTTCTATACCATTCTGTGATTTGGAAAGTAATACTGTATCATCAGCATATCGAATATCTAGCATTTCATGATCACCGATACTTAGGGCATTATATAAGTATTCCCATGTTTTATCATCTCTGACGTTTCTCATTATATTTTCGGCGTACAGGTTAAACACATAGGGGGACAGCGCGCACCCCTGTCTGACTCCTTGCTTGAGTCAAACTAATCTGATGTCTCGTCATCTATTCTAACCGCTGCTTGTTGATCTAGATCAGAGGTTCCCAAATCACGGCCCGCGGGCCACTTATGGCCCGCCAGCTGTAAGAAAGTAGCACGCGCGGCCTCGTTGTTATATATAATATATTTTAATAATTTAAAAAGAAAAAAATGCACTCGGAGCGCCCCGTCAGTGTGCGATAATTTACTCAGCTCGCGGTTGTTATGCTCAGATATTATCGAATGCGCCTGTTCAGTTCACAACGAAATGTTATGAAGTTCCATATTCCAGCCTTGTCGACCAATCTGAGTGCGAAAGGCGCCATGTTTTCGTCTGTTACAACTGTTTAGCAGAGTCGGTAGTTTTGTGTTGAAATTAGAATTTTTCAAACACAAATTTACGGTTAAAGCCTATAAACATGAGTGTGGAAAATGTAAAATCAAACAATGATAAAAAGCGAAAACGTGAAGATGTTGCTTGTCGTGAATTCAACGACGATTGGACGGAGAAATGTTTATGCCTAGCCGTAGTGGTAAACCAGTTTGCTTAAACTGCGGATTATGTGTTTCTGTTAAACCCAAAAAAAATGACCGCAGTGTAGTACTGACACTGACTGCCTTTAAAGTTTTAGAATTTTGTTGACGAAAGTTAAGCAACGTAAGAATGCTATTGCACGACTTTTATAATTTTATAACGTTGTGGCCCTCTTAACTACTGAAAATAGTAGATATGGCCCTTTGCTTGAAAAGCTTGGGAACCACTGGTCTAGACAGAGCATTTTTATGTCTTGTACTACATGTGATGGAAAGCCCAATGCCCTCATCATTTGCCAATGTTTCTGATGTTGTACACATTAAATAATAATTTAAATACTTTAAATACTCCACAAAACATGAGAATTAATTTAACATTAAATTCTTTACACTTCTCTATTGCAGCCTACTCCGTGGCGAAGCTGTTACGGACTCGGTTCGTGATCCCGCATACCCGCGTTCGAAACACAGCTGCACGCGATTTGGTAGCAGAGCGTGTTGCGTTGGTTTTTTACGAAATGGTATGGGTGCCAGTCGTTCAGAAAACAATTGCAAACTACTGAACCTAAACTTGCCAAGAGCTCACAACATCAAATAATGCTGGTGTTGACTGCAATGTTCTGTAAAGGATATGCAACTAACTTTAACTCTCTATTGTTAAAAGCATATTGAGTATGTAAATTCTTGTTCCTCTTCCTTGTCTAAATCCAGCTTGAACCACGTTAATCTCTTCTTCCATTTTCTTATGAAGTCTTCCTATATGATTATTAGTAGAATTTTACTTGCATAACTGATCAGGGCGACAGTTCTATAGTTGGTGCATAATTTCAGGTTGCCCTTTTTAATATTGGAATGAAGATAGTTCTCTTCAAATCTTTTGGCCATATACCATATTTCCATATCTTTTTACATAATGAGTGATAGATTTGTATGCTTTCTTCTCCTCCCGCTTTAATTAATTCAGCAGGAACACAACACATCCTGGTAATTTAGCATTCGTCAGGTATTTTTATTGCATATACAAATTCATCTAATGAGGGTTCAGGTTCTGTCTCTGCTGCTATTGGTTCACCTATGTTAATTATATCCTCACAGTCATTCATATCATACATTCCTCTGTAGTATTCCTGCCATCTTTCTAGAATTTGTTTAGATTCTGTAAAGGTATTTCCCAAATTGTAACAGATAACATTTATTTGAGGTTGAACATTTCTTGTCAATAACTTAATTTCTGTGAACATTTCGTAATCTCTTCCATTCTGATGATATTGCTCTATTTTAATACAACAATCTTGTATATATAGCTTATTGTCCTTTCGTATGTTTTTTATTATTTCTCTTGTTAAATATTTATACTTAAAATTTTTATCGGTTTCTCCTCCTTTCTCTTTCAGTTCCCTTCGTTGCTTTATTAATTCTAACGTGTCTGATGTAATCCATGGCTTATGTTGCTTATTCTTGGTCGGAATTAAATCTTTGGCTGCTGTTGTCAAGATAACTCTATCTTGTACTGCCAGTTCGTCAGGTGCCATTTCCTCCTGTATAGACATCAAGACCCCAAAACGATTCTTCATTTCTACGTTGTATACATTAGGTATTTGTGTGAGATCAAAACGAAGTGGCCTTCGTCCTCGGGTGAACTTTTTAAGTTTTACTTTCACATCTGCTTCTAATAACTTATGTTTTGTATCACAGTCTGCATTTCGTAGGTTTTTTGCCTATGTTATGCCTAATCTCCATCTTCTTTGTATTAAAATATAATCTATCTGGTTTTTCGTAGTACTGTCCGGGGATTTCCATATGAAGAGTTTTCTTAGGCGTTGTTTAAAAAGTGTATTCGCAATGATTAACATCTTATTCTGTGCAAAATTAAATTATATTGTCACTTGCATTATTTCTGATTCCCAATCCAATATTTCTTAACACGTGATTTTCATTTTCAGCTCTTTCTTTTCCCGCGTGTGCATTAAAATCACCTATTATTATTGTTATGTCATTATGACTAATCTTATCTAATGTGTCTTGCAGTGTGCTGTAACAATTTCCAATTTTGTCCTCCTCTGCTATTGATGTATGTGCAAATATATGTATGAGAGTTATGTTGTTTGGATGGCCTCTAAGTCTGACACTGAGGATTCTCTCATTAACTTGGTTATATCCAATTACAGCTTTTGATGTTTTATCTAACAAAATGCCACTCTCTGGTCTCGGACGTCTCTATCAGAGTATATGAAATGACTACCATGTTAATTCCTTAAATCTCCCTTGACTCTCCAGCGATGTTCACTAATTCCTAAAATATGAATATTTAACCTCTCAATCTCATCACATACTATCTTTCCCTCATACAGACTTCTCATATTCCACGCCCCTAGTCTCACTCTGATTCTTAGTCTGACACATGGTATTTCCTTGGTAACACCGTCGGGATTATCTCCATTATCTCGATTACTAGTACTAGCCCCTGCATCACACTCTTCCACAGTGTTATCTGATTAGCCTGGTCTGGGAGTCTCACCACCAAATCTTGTCTTATTATGTTTTCTTTCAAGGCTGTTAGGGTTAATTGGCAAGTTTTGCAGAAGGTAGTTTGCCGTTCTTTCCTTCTGGGCAGTGACTGTACTAGTGGGTGGCCATAGCCATTGTCTCTACTGATGAGATTATCTGCCTATCGTCGCAGAGTACAGACCATAACCAACAACAATCTAGCTTACATCTACTTTGATAGAGAAAACTCCAATCCCGCTAACTGTATTTTCCGCTGGGTCCACGATATTCTATAAGCACTTCACTGTAGAATGTCAGTATTTTCTCCTTCGTCCTCGATATTCCAAGCACGTCACTTTAGAAATTCAATATTTTCTCCTTGGTCCAAAATATTCTAAGCACTTCATTGTAGAATATATATATATATATATATATATATATATATATATATATATATATATATATATATATATATATATATATATATATATATATATATATATACTAGCTGACCCGGCCCGGCTTCGCCCAGGCTCTGGAGGGGATCTATCTATCTATCAGTCTGTCTGTCTGCTTGTTTGTCTGTCTGTCTGTCTGGCTGTCCCGGCCCGGCTTCACCCAGTCCCTGGTGGGGAGCATCTCATTTAATTCATATACGTAGTCATATAAGCTCTCCCGTTCCCGACTATCTGTCTGTCTGTCTATCTGTCTGTCTGTCTGTCTGACCCGGCCCGGCTTCACCCAGTCCCTGGTGGGGAGCATCTCATTTAATTCATATACGTAGTCATATAAGCTCTCCCGTTCCAGACTATCTGTTTGTCTGTCTATCTGTCTGTCTGTCTGTCCCGGCCCGGCTTCACCCAGTCCCTGGTGGGGAGCATCTCACTTAATTCATATGCGTAGTCATATAAGCTCTCCCGTTCCCGACTGTCTGTCTGTCTATCTGTCTGTCTGTCTGACCCGGCCCGGCTTCACCCAGTCCCTGGTGGGAAGCATGTCATTTAATTCATATAAGTAGTCAAATAAGCTTCCGTTCCCGACTATCTGTCTATCTATCTGACCCGGCGTGGTTTCGCCCAGCTCCTGGCGCACAGTAACTTAAAAGAATGCCCTTCCACACACCATTCATTATTTTTAATGAAAACTGTTTTTAATCACCGACATGACAGTTGATAAGTTCTTTAAGCAGAAAAAGATGTGTTACAATGTTATGCATTATGCATTATTTTTATGAAAACTTTGAAAATGCCTTAAAGATTATATCATTATTTATTAAAACTTATATGCCTGAATATAACTATAGACAAAGAGTTTAAAAATAGTGCAAGTAAGTCCAACAATATGACTATAAAGTATATAGAAATGTTATTAAAAGTTATGCCCCTTGAAATAACTTTTCTAGAGTGAAGTCCCACTGCTATATAGAAATTATATAATGAAAAATGAAAAAGTAAATGTTATTAAATAAGTAGAAGATTTTACACTAAGAAACTATTATAGTCGGTTGCACAGGAATGAAAGGAAGACGTGTAGAAAATTTCATCTCAATCGGATGTACCGTTATCGAACGCATCCAATACAAACAAACACACAAAGCCACATACACTCTGTTTTATAGATATAGATATATATGCATATCCCTTACAGGACGTCGCAGTCAACACCAACATTTTTCAGCTTCTGTTGATGTACTAGGCAAGATTACGCTCTGTAGTTTGCCATTGCTTTCTGAGCGAGTGGCTCACACGGCGAGAACCGCTACCGATTCTCGCACAGGTTACGTTACTCACGAGAATATAGGGGATTACAGAGAAAGAAGTTAAACCCCAAGGCCAGGGAGACCGGCTATGTGTATACACGTGTGCATTATATTAATGTCTCATTCTGGCTTCTACGAAACGCTTACTCAGTTGCAATTTGACAAAGGGAACATTGTTTATTTAATTATTTAGCTCAAATATGAAATTAATCAATCAATCAAGTGCCGTTTCCACAATAAAGGTTGGCTGCAATGGATCTCCAACTCTGTCTCACGCCCTGAATGTACATTCTGCCGGACAGCTGTTCATCAGTCTCTTGATGTTATTTTCCCACTTGTATCGTTATCTACCTCCTGCCCGCTTGCTTTCAACCTTATCCTAAAGTATGGTTTTTATAAGCGTTATATGTCTTTTAACATGGCCGAAATATTTCACTTGCCCCTTTGTCTTTCATCAACTCACTTTTCATTCCCAGTTTTTCTAGAACCTCTGTATTTGGGTGTGTGTGTGTGTGGGGGGGGGGGGGGAGAAGGGGTTTTAATTTAATCCTTCTGCACATCCACATCTCCAGGGCCTCTGTCCGATTTTCTAATTGCTAAAGTATGAAATCAAAGAAGCACCAAAGATACGACGTATAATACTACAGCAAAATAAACATCGTTATAACACATGTAACCGGCTCTGTGGCGTAGGGGATAGTGAGACGCGCAGTTTCAAAATTTTCAGTCAGACCGAATTGAGGGTTCGAAATCAACCGCTAGCAAATTGAAAGCAGACCATTTTGTGTAAAATCCCGTGTTATGATACTTCAGTCGTCCAGAAAGCAATGGTAAACTTATTCATTCAGTAGCATATTCCTTGCAGAACTCGCTCATAACAATCTTCCGGAAAACGTCTCGGTCATAAGGAAGATGCCCCGCGTCCGATACACCTTTCTGGAGAGCATCCAACACATCCTGCACCTCCCTTCATTTTGGCAGTCCTCTTCTTCTCTTCCCGGGCATATACCTCTCCTTTATTGTTCTCTCCAAACTTTCCTAACGCTTCAAGTGACCGAACTATTTCAATGTTCTTTGTTTTATGCCAACCCTTTTTAATATTCAGCTCTTGATATATGGATACACTTGTTCTTTTCTGTGCCCAAGATATTCTTAGAACCCGTCTGTAATATTTATATTCAAAGGTATTTATGCACTTTTCAGCTTCTATAGTAAGTGTAAATAAATGGCAAACTACTTAACTAAGAATATTTAATAAATCAAATACAGCCAATAAATACTGGCGTTGATTACATCCTCCTGTAAAAATTATGCAGCTAACTTATAGCACGCGTAAGCTAAAGTGGCTTCCATATTGTGATTCTGAAAATGATGCTCTCAAGTTTCAGATCTTGACACCCGCTTGTGAGACCTAATGAAGAATTTCATTGCTCTTTTACATGTCAAAAGTCGCTTCAATTATTTGTGTGATATGTATAGCTATATTCATGAGCTAACCAATAAATACTGGTGTTGATTACATCCTCCTGTAAAAATTATGCAGCTAACTTATAGCACGCGTAAGCTCTAGTGGCTTCCATATTGTGATTCTGAATATGATAATCTCAAGTTTCAGATCTTGACACCCGCTTGTGAAACCTAATGAAGAATTCCATTGCTCTTTTACATGTCAAAAGTCGCTTCGGTTATTTGTGTGATATGTATAGCTATATTCATGAGCTAGTATATCATCGTATTTTTTATCTATTAGAAACTGGAATAGCGGGCAGTTCGGATTACTCGCTGATTCAGAATAACATTCGTAATTCGAGACAAGAGAATTATATACTTCGCTTACCGTCGTAAATGGATGCACCGTTTTTGATTTTGGTGTGCTAATATTTGTGTTAATAAATGGTCAGAGGGATAAGAGCACCCACTTTTAAACTTCGTTTGCGCTGATGGTGAGGTAGCTGGTTATACAGCTACATTGGCATTAGTTTGGACTAAATGTTGACTTCTCATTCAGAAAGCAATGGCAAACTGCTGAACGTACATTTTCCTATAAATTCAACCTTGGCTTGACCGCAACGTCCTGTCAAGAACATGATACAATATTATTCCAGTTAATATGAATTAACTTCACGAGACTTGTGTGAAACAAGTGCTAGCACTGCAAGAAGAAAATGGGGCTGTCTAGAAAGAGACATAAAAACTGGATAGCACACAGACAGTTGGTGAAAGCTGTCCAAATTGCTGAATCATTTGGTCGGAGTCTGTCAGACTTAGATGAGGATTACGCCTGGAATATTCCGCAGACAAAACAGAAGATACGATGTTAACATAGCCAGGGTAAGTCAGCATGATTTTATGTTTATATCTTGGGAATATGTTTGTTTTAGTTCAGTTTCTTCTTGTTTTATCGGCAAGTAACAAACTTATTTTTGCGGACTAGTCATAATAAAAATGATGATAAGAATAGTAATAATAGTATAGCTGTATTAATATATTATTATAATTATAATAATAATTATTATACAATTATTATTATATTAGAACTATTATAATTATAATATTAATAATAATAATAATAATAATAATAATAATAATAATAATAATAATAATAATAATAATTAAATTACATGTTTTGCATTTCCTTTACAGGACATCGCTGTCAACATCAGCATGTTTCAGCTGATTGTTGATTTCTTGACAAGATTACGCTCAGTAATTTAATCATATCGATCAATCAATCATGTGCCATGCTGGAAAGCGTGGGCGGTCATGACTCGCCATTTCACTCGATAACCAGAGTCATGGATCAGCTCAGTGTTCCTGTCTCGTCCATGCCATGTGGCCAAGCCATCCAGATATTTTCCTCTCGGTCTTCCTCTTGGTCTGTTCCCTTCGATCTTGCCAGTTGTCACTAAGTTCTATAATAATAATAATAATAATAATAATAATAATAATAATAATAATAATAATAATAATAATAATAATAATACAGTAATAATGATAATAATAGTAATAATAATAATGATAATAATAGTAATGATGATGATGACGACGACGATGATGATGATGACGGCGACGACGACGACGACGACGACGATGATGATGATGATGATGATGATGATGATGATTGATGATTGATGATTGATGATGATGATGATGATGATGATGATGATGATGATGATGATGATGATGATGATGATGACTTGCGCGATGAATTCGATTAAAGTGAGAAAGAGTTGCGCAATTCGTCGACCACACTCTCTTGCCTGAGTCTGTATCTCTCCAAAGAATCTTCAGAACATTTGGCTTCAAGATTGAAAGAAACAAAATTACAGATTGCTGAAACAAAGTTTACATTCTATCGAAGCAGAGAGCAAGGTTTTCTTTAATTCTTTCGTAAATAAAACAACCTAGTGTTTTGAACTAATGTAGATCTTGTAGACAAACAGGGTGTACGTTATAAGTTAGATAAGTGGCTACTTTTCATTGACAATTCTAAAGAAAAACCTGCTCAAAAGAGGCCGAGTCACATGGGATGAAACTTGGCGCAATGAAGTCGATCCTCTCGCCAGTAATACCCTCAAGCCTTTAAGGAGTGTACAAGTGTAATATAATTGCATACCGAATCTGGGAACTGAACTACGGACACTAACCATTTCTCACGCCAGTCTTATAGTTATAGTCAGCATAAATCCAGAAACAGATGTAAAACAAAATATCAACACAAGTATATAATAAGTACAAAAATATGTGAACGCTTGTTCAAAGTCAATAGTAGGTTTGATGTTCACTAAATCCAAGGGGCAAAACACTTGTCAGGGAGATTCTAATCAAAAGCCTAAGTTATCTCCGTTTGATACCTCTTCGTGTAAAAGAAATAACATTGTGGTAACTTTAACGACACTCTAAGATTACCATAGGATTAGAGACTTCTGCTTCCTCAGCATGTACTAGGTCAAATTTTACGAGGTGAGGCGACCAATTTACGTTTTTTTTCTCTACTTATCATTTGGATAAGATATCCTAGTACTGCCGAACTTTGTAGAATGGCTCACTGGGTGCAGTTTTACCGCTGGTTTGGTTTAGGTAAAGGCTCGCTTACTTTGCAGATGTATATCTCCATAGGTTATCGAGCCTCCTACTTTAGATCACTCGAGGAGAATCTCAACTGAGGGCACTATCTGTTCTTCTGCGCTATACACACGATTCAAACGGGCCCCGACGTCACCTGCCTTATCATGCACCAATACCCTACTAACGGGTGCAGAACCAATACATCTGTGTGTGTGTGTGTGTGTGTGTGTGTGTGTGTCTGTGTCTGTGTCTGTGTCTGTGTCTGTGTGTGTGTGTGTGTGTGTGTGGGAGGGTGGGGTGGATGGAGCCAACAGAAGCTCTCTATTTATGATTGTTGAATCGAAGCGCATCCTAGTCTAATTAACCTCATCCTCGTCTAATTTCTACACTTGAAAATTTGTGAAGGAAACGATGCATGGAAGAACTGGTCACTAAACCTTTTGCTAATGTATGTGAGGTTTTAACACTCCTAGCGCAGAATTAAAAAAAAAATCAAAACACACCCACAAAATAATATTTATAGCATGGTGTATTCTCATATACAGCCACTTGAATGAAGTATTATGGTATACAGCTAGTTGAATGAAGTATTATGGTATACACCCACTTGAATTATATATTTTGGTATACAGCTACTTGAATTATATATTCCGGTATACAGCCACTTGAATTATATATTTTGGTATACAACTACTTGAATTATATATTCTGGTATACAGCTAGTTGAATGAAGTATTCTGGTATACAGCTAGTTGAATGAAGTATTCTGGTATATAGAATATATAGCACTTGAATGAAGTATTCTGGTATACAACAACTTGAATGACGTATTCTGGTATATAGCTAGTTGAATGAAGTATTCTGGTATACAGCCACTTGAATGAAGTATTCTGGTTTACAGCTAGTTGAATGAAGTATGCTGGTATACAGCCACTTGAATGAAGTATTCTAGTATACAGCTAGTTGAATGAAGTATTCTGGTATACAGCCACTTGAATGAAGTATTCTGATATACAGCCACTTGAATGAAGTATTTTGGTTTACAGCTAGTTGAATGAAGTATTCTGGTAAACAGCCACTTGAATGAAGTATTCTGGTATACAGTCACTTGAATGAAGTATTCTGGTATACAGCCACTTGAATGACGTATTCTGGTATATAGCTAGTTGAATGAAGTATCCTAGTATACAGCCACTTGAATGAAGTATTCTGGTATACAGCCACTTGAATGAAGTATTCTGGTATACAGCCACTTGAGTGAAGTATTCTGGTATACAGCCACTTGAATGAAGTATTCTGGTATACAGCCACTTGAATGAAGTAATCTGGTATACAGTCCGTTGAATGAAGTATTCTGGTATACAGCCACTTAAATGAAGTATTCTGGTATACAGCCACTTGAATGAAGTATTCTGGTATACAGCTAGTTGAATGAAGTATTCTGGTATACAGCCACTTGAATGAAGTATTCTGGTATATAGCCACTTGAATGAAGTATTCTGGTATACAGTCAGTTGAAAGAAGTTTTCTGATATAATTCTTACAATAAGGATCCAAGAATCTACTAATAGAACCACACATGCTAGGAACATTCCTTTGTCTTGGTAGTTAGTTGACTACCCTTTACAAGGACACTACAGTTAACCCCAACATTTATTAGGTGTTTATAATTTACTATCGGCTCTGTGGCAATGGGGGTTACGAAAGCAATTCGTTATCCCACATACCACTTTCGAAACACAACTGTGAGAGATTTCTCAGCAAACCGCCTTGCTTTGGTTTTCATAAAATAGTATGAATGTCGGGCGTTCAGAAAGAATGGCGAATTACTGAACGTAAACTTGCCAAGAAATCACAAACAGCCAAAAAATACTGGGATTGACTGCAACGTCCTCTAAAGGATATGCAACTAACTAACCTGTAATTTACTAGTCAACTTTACGTTGAGTTTCGCATGATCGAGTACCCTAGTACTTTTTCAATGGGTCTGTGTTGCAGTAATTTCCTTTCCCTCTCCAAGTCTAGCAATCAGCAGAGTGTACAAGACAGGTTCTGGATCTTCACATTTGTGAGGGGCACGTGAATTGTGATATGCGGTTTCTTTGGTGTTTAGTTCGTTGTTTGTAAAAAGATCACTTTTATTACATATGGATATCTCCATAAGTGCTCAAGTATCCCTCTACCAACAGTGAAGAGAATGAAGTATACACACAGTGTACACAGTGCAAGGATCCAAATGACTATACCAGATTACATCCCTTTATAAATATTATTGTGTAGGTGTGTTTTGTAATTGTTAAAATTTACCACAGGTAGATGCCTAATTCAGCTACAAGAGTTTTGTCATTTTTTTAAATTAACCCCAGGTAGATGCCTAATCAGCAATAAGAGTTTTGTAATTTTTGAAATTTACGCCGAGTAAATGCCTGTTCGGCTATAAGTGTTTTGTAATGTTTATTATTATTATTATTATTATTATTATTATTATTATTATTATTATTATTATTATTATTATTATTATTATCATTATTATTATTATTATTTTCTCCAGACGGATGCCAATTCGGCCATAAAAATTTAATTTTTTAAATATAATCCGGTAGATGCCTATTCATCCTCCTGTTTTCAGTTTTGCTGAGGGAATTTCAGCGTGTGCAACGTGCCCACGGATCCTACAAGCTTTCTCGTCCATACTCAATAACACTGGACATCCGATCCACTAACCCAGGGTGGATCTCCCACTTCCCCCTATTGTCTTGTAAATCAAACACGGTCTCCATGAGTTAGACACGAACACGTCGTAACTCTACACCATAAAAAGGTGATTAACCAAGGCAGGGAAATTTGATCTGAAATTGATGTTTGCATAATTTAGAATTAGTCTAATTTAACAAAAACGATTAACCGTGGCCAAGAAACCTGATCTGAAATTGATTTTTGCATAAAGTCTGCTGAACTAACAGGACGGAGTTTGTGAGCATATTGGTGTTATGGCCAGGGCGGTAGACAGGTGTGCGGGGGCTAAAAGCGGCTGGTAGATTAGCAGCTGATGCTGCCTCTGTTGATTCGAACTACCTTATAATATATGACCAGCACTGTGGAGAAAGATGTTAAGGACGCAATTCCTACATACCGCAGTCTAAACTCTGCTGCGGATGATTTGGAAGCAGACCGTCTTCTGCTGGTTTTCATACAGTGGTATTAGTTCGGTCGTTCAGAAATTAATGGTGAACTACTGAACGTAAACTTGTCAAGAAATAGCAAACAGATCAAAAAGTGTTGAGGTTGACGTGATGTAAAGGATTGGCAAGTAACTTTTTAAAATGATATAGGTGAAGACTCGATGGGACTCTTCTGGGGAGTGCAGATGAATACACGGGGTATCTATATCTGGATATAATGGCTCAGAAGGGAGTGAATACAAGGTATGGGTAACGCTCCACGTGTAGAGGGCAGGCCAGGTGGACTTTTAACCAAATTGCTACTGGAATCATCTTCATGGGAACTATTCGGTGGCTTTTAACAATGAGACGAAGAATGTGTGTGAAAGTGCAGTGATATCGATTCTTAAATTCAGAATTCAGTACTGGAAGGTAATGTCAAAGGTTAGCGAGCAAGGGGTAGACGGCATTACTAATGAGAAGATGCATCAAGATATGGAAGAACGGCTGTCTGACAGAATGTATAATCAAGGCGAGAGACAGATAGTGTTGGAGATCCATTACAGCCAAACCTATCTGATATCTGATTGATTGGAGTTAAGTGTTTAAATTCAGTAGGATGAAATGCCTTTCTTAGCTCGATGTCATCATCATCATCAAGTGCCTTGACAACTGGCATGGGTGATCATGCATCTGGACAAATTACGATCTCCGACGGCTTGGGTCAATTCGTGTGTTGACGCCCTTCTGTGCATTGACACAAACTCAATAATTTTCTCTCGCTGTCTTCCTCTATCCCTATTTCCACACATCGTTACAGTTGTCACAACATGTTTCATTGTTTATTCTCATTTTGTGGCTAAAAAATGATGATCGCCATTTACTGATGTTTGTGATAAGAAACCAACCAACTCAATGAACTAGAAAAAGTTCCAGAAAATGTTCATGAACATGTCTGCTTAGTCCATACGTGCGTGTGGTGAAACAGAGAGAAGAAGAAGCCTATCCATGTGTTTATACTGTCTGTTAGGATCGAAGCTCCGACAGGCGCACAGTAAGAACATTATTTTCTGATACGGCAGCTTCTGCAGCTTGTCTTGTTCCAGGTGTATTGGTGTTACTTTTCCTCTGGAGTAAACTATGCAGGTCGGGAGAGGGATTATTCTGCATGGGCAACACATGGTCTATACAATTCATACCAGGATTTTGATGTATGGCTCCATCCCTGGTCTCCGCCTTGGGTTGTGGTTAATGTGCCATTTTGAAGGTAGAATGTAACAAACAATTGTTTGTAGAAACGGCAAGGTGCCAGTGTATTCCCTGACCTGAGGTTAAGAACAATAATCCGTCATTGCCGGTAGTGAGCAATTGAACTGTCATGTTATATACTTTTCTCCGAGAATGCATTGCACCCTTTTTCCACATAGTGGTACTTTCCTATATTGTTATTCACATTCCAGGTCATTGTTTTTCGTCTGTATCATCTTTTTCATTTCCGGGTACATCGCAAAGGGATGGTTGGCTTTCTGCGATTACTGTGCTAAGTGCACTTCTCAATGCTGGGAGTTTATAACCTTGGAGAAGTTGAACTTCAGGTTGTGCATCTGTCAGAGCCTAACATGGTATAGCTATGCAGCAACATCGTGACGACACCCGGCGGGCAAGAATTGTCGGCGGACAAGATTGTTACGTGACACGCGACCAGCGGTCAGGCTGACGACAGACGCACGCCGGACACGTGACACCACTAGAGGCAGTGGGCAGTTGGCGTGCTAACCGCAGACCGAGCTGGGACCGGAGACTGGAAGGACATGTGCGATGAGAGCAAGGCGTTTGTGTGAATCTCCGTGATTGAAAGCCGAACGACTGATATCTTGAGCGTCAGACCTATGAGCTGTATTGTGGTTGTGAGCGTCGTGAGTTATATATTGTAGATTGTTGTAATTATCGTTCTGTATTTAATGTGGCAATAAATCCATAGAACTTGTGTTGCTGTGTCTTACGTCGAATCACGTTATACTTGTACTGTCTCACACGTGTTAGCTAACGAGCCAATTATAAGATCCTGACATGTGTGGGCGTGGGGGCTCGTCCGGGTTTAAGAACCTAATATATGTAGACGTGTGTTGCTCGTCTTTGGTATTTAAAACTATAATTCTTGAACTTGTAAAATTTGTCAAGGTTATAGCTATGTAAATGTGATCGTGAAAGTCTCAGTATGATCCATTACTACAGTGTTTAAATATGTTTAAAACCATTAGTAAACGTGCAGTACATATTGTTTGATCCTGTAAACGTGTAAAACATTTGTGATTTGTGAAACTTGTCACCGTGTGACCTTGTCGACATTGTTATTGTGTCGCCATTTTGACCTTGTCGCCATCTTGTAAACTTGATGTCTATGTCCTTACTGAATGTCATCTTGATGTAAGTGATGTGTCATCAATGTTATTGAGTGTTCAAATACAGATAGATTGTTTTTGTGTATTGAGTTTGTGGAACGCAAAGAGTTTTGGAAAGAGTGTAACTTCTGTTGAAAGAAACACTGTTGACGACAAATTTACGACATACAATTATACTTGACGCCATCCAAACCTAATCAACACGTAGTGACTTGCAGGCACACACCAACAAATGTTTTTCTTCCAAAAACAAAGCAGGTTTTTCCGTACCATCCATAACCTTGCCGTAGAGGTCATTAGTGGTTCCGAAGTAACGACCCTACAGTTTTCTAGCCCGATTGTCCAACCATTCTTCACCGTATCCAGGGCACTTGAGTATATTTTTCTATACGTTAACTTTACGTATGCAATAGTAGGCACGCATCGTATAGTAAAATAAATTGTAAATTGTTTATTACTAACCATTTATAACATATCTTGTGTGGCTGATTTTCATTGACGTATTTTCCCCATCATGTCGTCATTATTTGATTTCATCGATATGGGTATTAAATTGCATCTAACAGGTGATGAATTAACAAAATGGAGCGAGAACAAATACTCTGAATACCTGCTGGTACAGGAGAAAAATAATGAACGCGAAGAAAAAGCAAGCAGAGGCAGAAACAGCCTTAAAACAGGCAGAGATTGAAACAGCCTTGAAACAGGCAGAGATTGAAAAAGCTGCCAAGCAAATAGAGGCAGAAACAGCTCTAAAACAAGCTGAGATAGACAGTGAACTTAAGAAAGCAGAAATAGCAGCTCAGAGTAAGAAAGAAGAACTAGAGTTACAGTTGAAAATGAAACAACTTGACACTGAGACTGCGATGAATAAAGAGTCAAAGAAATCTGAAAGACTGGAAAAAGAAAACCAGTATAAGAAGTATCAAGGTATCGTACGTAACTATACCTCGGGTGACTGCATAGCAGCCTTTACCCAAAATTTTTAGACGTTAATGGAACATTACCAAGTTCCACTTTCTGAATGGAATATTCTATATATGAGGAGTCTATCTGGGGAACCTCTTAAAGTCATTGAAACCATCCCCAAAGAGCTCAGGAAAGAGTACCATTATATTAAATCTAAGATAATGGCACATTTCATGTTAGACGAGGCAGGTTACAGAGAACAATTCAGTAAATTGAGTCCAAAATCAACTCAAACGTTCTCTGACTACCTCTGTTTAGTCCGAGATGTTTTCAGCAAATGGACATCAGCAGCCAAAATTAACAAAAGTTATGATAGATTAGAAGATCTCATCATTCGAGATAAAATCATTTCTTCTATCCCATCATCGTTTTCTAAGTTCTTATAGGAGAATGAATGCACAAGTGTGGAAGAAATTGAAAGACGTGGGTCGGCCTATTACACGGCCAACAAACAATGCTTTGCCACTGAAGCTACTGACAGTAACTGGGTAGCAGCGGCCAACTATGAGAAAAACTATAGTAGGCAAAAACCAAACAGGCCTACCTCTGAGAAATTTAGACATTGCATTCATTGTAAATTTTCTCACCATTTGAACGAGATGTGCGATAAAAACCCAGGGTACCAAACATACTTGCAAAATATGGTAAACAGACAAGACAGAGAACGTAAATCGTTCAAAAGTTTACGTAAATGTTTTCTCTGCAAGGCTTTCGGGCACCATCGCATGGATTGTAGAGGCAGGCATATGACCAACAAAGCCAATGCCGCCTTGTTCGATAGCTAAGCGTCAGAAGACGAAAATCCAGAGAAACATCCTGTGAATGCAGCACAGGCTTGTGATGTATTTAGTGCTAACAAATGCACTGTCTGTAACACCTTCTATGAAGATGGTATCTTAACATGCGGGCACGCCATCCCTATTGCCAATGAGGAAGCTAACTTGGTAATAGACTCAAAAGGCAGATTAGACATCCATCACGGGTATGTTAATGGCAAGTTTGCTACAGTACTTCGCGACACCGGAAGTACACTTATTGGCCTGAAAACAACATTCATAACGCCTACAGACTATACAGGCAGACACATCACATGTAGAACATTTTCAGGCAATATTGAAAAATATCCATTAGCATGGGCATACATTGAAACACCATTCCTCACCGGGATTGTAAAGGTCGCGGCACTTACAAACCCAGTGTGCGATATAATCATAGGAAATTTACCTGAGGTGAATGACAAACCTCATAATCATGACATAACATCACTATGTATTGCTGATAACACATCACCACCAAATGTCATCACTGAAAATGTCATATCACCTATCGAATGTATGTTAGCTAATGCAGCACTAAGTTCTCATCACATCATTGACGATATCATTCCATCATCATCTGATGTCATTGAGTGTGTGAACGCAGTAACAAGAGCTACTGCTAGAGTGCAAGATGAAAGTAACCAAACTGAGGCTATACAAATGCTTAGCCCAGAATTACCACCTAGTGACTCTATGAAGGAAACATTCATAACAGCTCAAAAAGCTGATCCTTCACTGTCAAAGTATTTTGACCTGATCGGCAAAAAGGCAAGAGTAACCAAAAATGCGAAATGGCATTTTGCTTTACACAATGATATACTCACCAGGTACTACACCAGAGGTGATATTACAACGAAGCAAACTGTTTTGCCAACTACTTATCGCAAGCAAGCTTTACATCTTGCTCACGATATACCTTTTGCAGGTCATATGGCATATGTTAAAACCAGGTCAAGACTTTTGACACAGTTTCATTGGCCAAAATTTTGCAATGACATAAGAACATATTGCAGAAGTTGTGATACATGCCAGAAACTAGTAAAAAAAGGTAAACACCCACAGGCAAAGTTACAAGTCACTGACTTAGCCAGTCGACCTTTTGAAAAATTATCAGTTGACATTGTGGGCCCTCTTACTCATACAACAACTAGAGGGAATAAATATATTCTAACTTTTATTGATCAATGTAGTCGCTGGCCAGAAGCGATTCCTCTAAAGAACATTACTGCCAACGACATCATGGAAGTGTTCTTCCATATTTTCTCCCGAATTGGATTTCCAGATACTATCCAGTCTGATAGAGGCACTCAGTTTATTGCCGCATCCACCCAAGCTTTCACTAAAATGTTAGGAGTGAAGCAAGTTTTCAATAGCCCCTATCATCCTCACTCTAGCGGGATTATAGAAAAGCTTAATGGGGATCTGAAGCACATGCTTGCCAAAGTAACTCAAGATCACCCCAACAACTGGGATGTATACTTACCAGCTGTCCTTTTTGCTTACCGCGAGGTACCACATTCTAGTACCGGTTTCTCTCCTTTTGAACTAATCTATGGTGCCAAACCACGAGGCCCATTAACAATTTATCACCAAATGTTAACTAATTCTACTCCAATACTGAAACCCATATCATCATTTGTGTATGTAACATCATTGCGTGAAAGGATTATTAAATCATGTGAAATTGCTAAAAATGCACTTAAACTATCTGGTGCTACTTACAGACAGTACGCAGACAAAGGTAACAGGACTATAACATTGACACCTGGACAGGACGTTCTACTACTACTACCTAGTGACAGACAGCTACTGACTGATTCTTGGCAGGGACCTTATAAAGTGACAAGACAAATCTCACCTGTAGACTATGAAATCCTAATAAAAGACAAACACAAAATATTTCACATAAATATGCTAAGACCATACCACAACAGAAACAACGAACAAGACGATACGACAGCTTGCACCGTGATAATAGATCACGAAGATGACGATTCTAGCGACGAGATTCCAACACCTACATTAGACACGACAAACTGCTTGAAGGAGATCAAGATCAATCCAAACCTAAGTCAAGCAGAGACAAACAGTTGCAAACAGTTGATACAACAGTACAACACCATCTTTTCAGACAACCCAGGACAAACAGAATTAGTACAGCATCACATCACACTCACATCAAACACACCAATAAGATGCAGACCATACACAATACCATTACATTACAAAGAACAATTACATCAAGAAATTATCAACTTAGAAAAAAACAACATCATCAGACGATCCTTATCAGACTTCTCTTCACCCATGGTCATTGTACGCAAAAAGGACAAGACAATACGACTTTGCATCGACTACAGGAAACTGAACAAAATAACTGTTTTAGATCTTGAACCAATGGCAAACACTGACGATCTTCTGACAGAACTGACTGACGCTAAGTTATTTACGACGCTTGACATGTCTAAAGGTTACTGGCAGATAGCTGTACATGAAGACAGCAGACATCTAACAGCTTTTGCCACGCCTTGGGGACTGTACGAATGGTGCAAACTTCCATTTGGGCTAGTCAATGCCCCAGCCACATTCGTACGCATGACACGACTCCTCCTATCTGACATTCCTAATATCATTTGCTATATTGACGACATCTGTGTCCATACAGAGACAATGACGGAACATATAAAGACACTAGAACAGACACTAGAACGTATCAGACAGCACGGACTGACAGTGAAGCCTTCAAAGGTGAGCATGGCTTACCAAGAGATATCATTTTTGGGGTACAGAATATCCAATGGCTTTGTCATGACAGACAACAAAATTGTCTCCAAAATTCTAAAACTGTCACTCCCGACTAATAAGAAACAAGTCCGGAGTTTGTTGGGACTGATCAATTATTACAGGCAATTCATTCCTGATTTTTCAGAACTGACCGAGGTTTTTTCTAACTTACTAACCAAGGATAAGCCTGAAAAAGTTGTACACGATGAATGCCTACGAAATGCATTTCATAAAGTTTTGGCATACTTTTCTGATAAGAATTCGAATAACCTCATCCTTAAATTGCCCAACATCCATTTACCTTTCAGATTGAGAACAGATGCTAGCTCCGTTGCGATTGGGGCAGTCCTGTTGCAGGAATACACCAACATCCTGCATCCTGTTTATTTTATATCAAGAAAACTAAGGCCTCGAGAGCGGGCATGGTCCATTCCACAATTAGAGGCACTTGCCTTAGTAGAAAGTGTGACGAAACTATCCAGATACCTTCTAGGACGTCACTTTATCATCGAAACTGACAACAGTCCATTACGGTATATAAATGCCGGAGTACCATCCAACAATATGATTGCTCGCTGGTCCTTGAAGCTTCAAAATTACAGTTTCGAGGTTCGTCATATTTCAGGCAGAATCAATACAATTGCCGACCTTTTATCCCGTTGTCCAACCGACCCAGTAAGCAATGTCTGAGTGCAGAGTGTACTAATACACTCAGAACAACACAGCCACCAATGAGTGAATGTTGTTTCTATTCACCTACTGTGTAAGGTCTATAATTGTAATTGTGATACGGTTAAAAACCGACATGTATAATATACTTATTTTAATCAAGCCATGTAATGAGTGTAGTATAATTGTGTAGTGTGTGTTAGAAAGAGAACATTATTAATTGTAAATATACACCAAGAACAGTGTCACAGACGCTTAACCACTTACCAGAAGCGAACGTTACCATTTAACAGTGACAGCTGTGAGTGATTTTCTTCACCGTGATATTTTAACGACGTGTGCAAATGTGGACTGAACAGTGACTTCTACACCACCTCTGCATCGAATTTAATCCAAAATGTTCGACAGTTGAATATCGGAAATAAGAACATTCAATCTTTATCCAGAAGTTGTGAACACATCGGAAATAAGAACGTTCCATCATAATCCGATAGTTGTGATACTAGAACATCAAACACGAACTTTGAGAACATGTAACTATCCGTTACAAAATAAAACGGGAGCATTTGTGTTCAAACCGTGTAACAGCAACTAAATTTTGCGTTTCGTGTGTACTTCCTGTGTAATTTAAAAAGTATAGCAAAATTAGCAGACGATATACAAATATTCAAAAACTTATGACGATTGTAAAATCCTTTTGAATCTATAAAATATAATACACCAATTGGGTACTTATTTAAATTGATTAGTGTAATCTTAGAATCATATCTTGATTAATGTATTCATATTACCGACTTTTTCTCGTTAATATGAAGAAACGTCAAGCAATGACGCTAAGAAATTAAATAATTATTGTAATTTATTGAATTTCTTGATTGTCAAAATTACTTCCCTTGCATTTATGAATTACACCCATAAATGCAAGGGCCATAATTTGAAACATATTCATTAATGTGTATTGTATAAATAGACATTTTGTTGCTCAAATGGTTAACACACCGGGTAGGCGCCCACCAAGCATGGCAGAGAGCTGCCAACATTGCAAACCAACATAAGAGCTCCTGGCCAAATGAGGTCAGAGTTTGAGTGTTTAATGCGACTTATGTAAAGTCGTATTTCAGTCTGGCTAGATGGCTGTTGCAAAACAACCATATTATTACGTTTTTTTCAAATTGCTGCGAGGTAGATGCGAGAAGCTGGTACTACTGATCTGACTGGGTATTATTGCAATGGAGGTAACCAGCCATCAGGGGGATGAAACCTGAGTTGTGTTAAAAGTTGTACTTCATTTGTCATTTCAATGCAACTTACATTTTTTGTATATATTTCCATGCCATATATGTATTTTCATGCATAACACTGGGAAAGAGTAGTCTCTGACATGAAGTTAACACTACCCCAGTATATACAGACATCATGAATGAAAGATGACATCTTTCATTGAGGTACCCGGGGAGAATGTCAGAGCCTAACATGGTATAGCTATGCAGCAACATCGTGACGACACCCGGCGGACAAGAATTGTCGGCGGACAAGATTGTTACCTGACACGCGACCAGCGGTCAGGCTGACGACAGACGCACGCCGGACACGTGACACCACTAGAGGCAGTGGGCAGTTGGCGTGCTAACCGCAGACCGAGCTGGGACCGGAGACTGGAAGGACATGTGCGATGAGAGCAAGGCGTTTGTGTGAATCTCCGTGATTGAAAGCCGAACGACTGATATCTTGAGCGTCAGACCTATGAGCTGTATTGTGGTTGTGAGCGTCGTGAGTTATATATTGTAGATTGTTGTAATTATCGTTCTGTATTTAATGTGGCAATAAATCCATAGAACTTGTGTTGCTGTGTCTTACGTCGAATCACGTTATACTTGTACTGTCTCACACGTGTTAGCTAACGAGCCAATTATAAGATCCTGACACATCTGTAACCTTTCATTTCTTCACCCTCATCGGAGGAGGTTAGCTGTCTGGTCCATTGCTCGGGTACAATAGAAGTATACGATTGTTGATACTCCACGTCTGACAAGGTCACCGTCTGTGACTTATGGGTAGTGAACACAGCTCACAATCCTGACTTACTGGGTTTGAAGTCAGAAGCAGGCGATTTGGGAGCGGATCGCTGTTCGTTGTTTATGAGAGTAATGTAAGCGCTGTCCGTTGTTTTTGACAGTGGTGTGAGCGCTGTTAGTTGTTTATGACAGTGATGTGAGTGCTGGTCGTTAGGACAACAATAGCAAATTCATTAAATTATTCAAGTGTCGTCTCTACGATGAAGGTTGACTGCAATAGATCTCCAACACTGTCTCTCGCCTCGAGTGCGAATTCTGTCCGACTGCTGTTCGTCCATCTCTTGATATCATTGTCTCCACTTGTATCGTTGTCTACTTTATGCTCGCTTGCATTCGACCTTATCCCCAAGTGTGGTTTTTATAAGAATATTATGTCTTTTAAGGCTGCCGAAATATTTCACTTGGCTGTATTTTATTTATTTCATAAACTATCTTTTCATTTCCAGTATTTCTTGAATCTCAATATTAGACTGTTTTTGATTCCAAGAAATACTACATACTACACATTCTTCTGTAATCCACATTTCCAAGGGCCTCTGTTCGACTTTCTAATTGGTTGTTGTTTATCCAGGCTTCCGCGCTATATAGTAGTGATAAGCCAATTACTAAACGGAGAATTGCCTAGAACATCACAACCAGAAAATGAAGGCTAGGGTTGACTGTGACGACCTGTAAAAGATATGCCTCTAACTATAACTATATGAAACGATCGTAAAGATTCGAACTGATATTTCCCATGTGAAAGGCGAACTTCCTTTGTAAATGTGACTCCGATGTCCTTCAGTGTGAGATAATGATTCTTAATTATTTCATTTACAATACATCTTGGGGGACTGTTGTATTTAACCTATATCATTCCTCTTTCGGGTGTTTCCGGAAGAGTCACCACTACTGGACCAGCAATGTTGAAATCACGAGCACGTACACTGGCCCTCCCACAAAGTCCGTCAATTAAGGCATCGCGTGTAGGCTCATCATCACCATCTGCCGTGTGAAATTTTGAAGGCACTTATGACTCTCCACATATCTCATTCCTTTATGTTTTACTGATGCACCCCCGGTGACACAATTTTTAGACAACATCTAGACACATTCATTCATTCAGTAGCATGTCCTTTGCAGAACCTCGCCCCAATAACAACCTTTTGGACAACTTCTCAGTCATAAGCTAGATGTTCGCAACTGCGGAGCGCTGTCGAGAACAAGTCACCCAAACTGTTCAAGAAACCTTATAGGGGGAGGAAAATGGCACGTGGCAAGAAAAATGTCAGTAGATACCCGACTTACAAGATGAGCAGCGTGGAAGCCGCCAAGACTTTAAAGGTGACGAGAGAAGAGAACCTGTCTGCGAGCTGCAGCAAACGACCTGAACCTACATTAACCTTAAATGAAGCTACCACGAGGAAGACCGACGACAACCCACCACGGACAAGAGCCAAGACAGCTGAGAAGAAGAGAGAGGAGAAAGACACCAGAGCCGAAACACCGACTCACAGACGACCAGATGGGTGGTCAAACGTATCTAAGTGGAACTGTCAGATGAACAAATCCTGAATCAGCTACAACGGGAGAATCGCCATATCCAAATCTTGAAGGCGGAGCGGATTCTAACGTACCCCAAGATACCTACTTGTCTAGCGGTGGTAACAACAGAGGGCAGCGTACTGTCGATCACAGTATCTATGAACACGAAAACTCAACAGCCTGAAAAATTCATTTCGAGAATTACTATATGTTCAAGACGCCAGAGTGCCGGCCACAGCAGAACAACATGCCACTGCAGAACAACATGCCACAGCAAGACAGGGAGAGATATGTTGATACTGCGCCGAACACCATGCATTCAAGGAATGTCCGCTGGCCAACATGACAAGGACTTCGGAGAGCCCAACGACAACAGAAAGTGTGCCAACTGCCTTGGCAAGCATGGAGCAAGATACCTAAGCTGTCCGTACCTCGAAAGACATAGAGATGTCTTAAAGACAGCCATTACTACAAAGACACCCTACAAGGAAGCACTGCGGAGGTGCGAAACAGCAACAGGCAACTCACAAGCCTAAAAATCACAGCTACAAAACCAGATTGACGAGCTGAAGTAGCAAGTCAAGGCACTGCTGACGCTGACGCCGACTCCGACCAGCGACAACGAATAACTGCTGGCGGACATGAAAAAAAAAAAACATCCAGCATGGCCGAGACGAAGAAGGAAAACGAAGACGTCCTAAAAGCCACCAAGACAAAGAGAGAACTGCTGAAAACCGAACGGGAACAATACCAAAAGAGCAAACAATACCACACAAGTAAAAACTAGGCAAAAGACCGCAAATGAGACGCAAACTGGAGCCAAGCCAAAGACCAGTGAGAAACTCCAAGACGAACCCAGCAACCCATTTTCAATGACGAATAAGTTCAAGGGGAAACTAGTCTTCAACCGGAGAGAGTGGACCGACGAAGAATCGAGTGATTGGAAGCTCAGATAAGATTATTCTCGGGTCGACCACAAAGCAAAGAAACAAAAGCAAGCAAACCAAAGGAGGAGTCCATATAAGGACTACATCCTAGCAAAACAGACGAGACAGAAGCCAACACTGATTTAAGAAACTGCCAGAGGAGCCGGGCACAATCGATAACTCGCCAATCAATCGCCCAGTTGACGTCACAGACACAAACGCTTATATAACCAGTCCGAGTCAGGACTCACTCGTAAGAGCGCACAGACAGAAACAGGATAAAAACCACAAAACAGAACAAAAAACAACGGACCTCAACTCTAACCAAGGCTGAAGAAGCAGGTTGAACGATGCCGAATTTAGAATTTTTGTTTTTGAATCAAGCAAGCAAGCTACATGTCCCGCGTCCGATACACTTATCTGGAGATTATCTGCCGCATCCTGCACCCATTTTCTCTTTGGCCTTCCTCGTCCTCTCTTCCATGGTAATAGTATGTATGCGTTACATCCTTGGTCTGCCTTGTTGCTGGTAGTCTTAAGATGATGCAGGCGAAGACATACCTCAGAGTAGCTGCAGACACAGATCACCCGTTGCATGAAGCGTTGGACGCCGAAATCATGGATGGCTCAGGCGGAGGATACGATCAGACAGGTGTGTCCCTTGGAGAACATTAGGCGAGGAGAGGAGTGGGTCAGAGTCGGGAGTGCAGGGAGTACAGGGAGTGGCCAGCAGGGGCCACGGAAATGGAAATCCAGCAACTAATTCAGGATAATGTTCGCTCGGGTGATGTAATTATCTACACAGATGGGTCGGTGTAGAGAGATAGGAGAAGTGTCTGGGGGTTCTTAGCAAAAGCTAATAGTCAACGTTTGGTGCAAGAGAGCCTGGCATATGATACCACAACATCTAGCTTAAGAATGGAGATGGAGTCGGTTAGTGCAGCTTTCCACTGGATGGAGAATACGATACACACACATCGTGATTGTAACTGACTCAGAAAGCATGCTGAGTAGGGTGAGGACAGGCAAGCTTCGGGCAGAGTGGCTTGCTTCGCTTCGGAGGTCACGGGTGGCAAGCATCTTTTCTCCAGGGCATGCCGGTATGCTGGGGAATTAACATGCGGACAGATTGGCTGGCTCTGCAAAACTTGGTGGAGTGTAGATGCATGACAAGGCAGACGTGGTTGCCGCCTTGTGGGAGCACGTGTACACCTCGGAGGAGCAAATGGATCACCATGTTCTGGCAAGAATGAGACACCGAGGAGTGACTAGGGGATCTGGCCGACGCTCGACACTCAGAGGAATGGCGAGACGGACATATAATCATATTGCTACTGGTACTATTAGTGTTGGAACTCTTCACTGGCTGCTGAGGATGAGGACGGAGCTCTTATGGGAATGCCCCGAATGCTGTGATGTCGGTTTCTAAATCAATCAATCTATCAATCTTGGAACTCTTCGCTGGCTGCTGAGGATGGGGACGGAGCTCTTATGGGAATGCCCCGAATGCTGTGATGTCAGTTTCTAAATCAATCAATCAATCTTTCATGGCATATACCACTCTATGATTGCTCTCTTCAAAAATATTTCAGTTGTCTTTGTTTTATCGTCTTTTGTAGCCAACCTTCAATATTCAGCTTTTGTCGTACGGATGCATTTGTTCTTTCCCTTATCCGAGATATTCTTAGAACTCTATTATAACATTTATATGTAAAGGCATTTATGCGCTGTTCAGCTTGTTTATAAAGTGTCCACGGTCTCACGGGCGTATGTTGCAATGGGAAAGATGGATGCTCTTAAAAATCTAATGTTTGTAGGGGTATCTGTTCCACGCCACAATTCATACAATGTAGACTAAGAGCTTAAAATGTCTACCCTCTTCCTTTTCAAGGCGGCTTTGTGGTCGTAGAGCTGAAGTTTCTGAGTGCTGCAAAAAGTAACGAGTTACTGTCACCTAATAAAGACACTGACATTCTGTGGGTACGTCATACGTAGATAACTTAAATTCTTTGGCTTGGTCAGTTGTAGGTAATTCACATCCTTTAGCTACTTTGAATGTAGACACTTCACATTATTTGACTACGTCACACGTAAACAATTCACATCCTTTGGCTACGTTTTCAAACACTTCTGAATGTTCGTGTAGACAATTCAGTTCTTTGGTTGCATTGTGGCATTCATTATGAAGATTCCACTTCGCTGCAGCCATACGGGCTCGGACTCTCCTAGCAGGTCTGAGAATATGATTGATAATTAACTGTTTATTTTCAAGTCGAAACCGTTAACACTCGACTTCAACACTTGATTCCTACTGCTCCAGCCGTAATGGAGAAGATCCATCAATATATATGTGTTACCTTGAGTCAAGCTGTCGTTTGTTGCCCTCATGTGTTTATCTTCAGTGTCTGATTGATCGCTGCCTGGAGAATCAGACAGCAGATCTCTGGCTTCCCTGCAGTTTCGGATGACCTGGTCAAAAGATTCACATAAGTTATGAAAAATAGAAAACTGAAGCCGGGGAGGTTTACCCGGTCAACAAATGCCCGCAGAAGTCGGATGTGTCGGCATAACGACGCAAGAACGCAGCACTGCGTAAACAGGCACAACGCAATCACGTCCGGAAAAAAAAGTCCGGATGAACGCAGCAGAAGAAGAAGAAGAAAACTGAAGCACATCATTTTAACTGGATGGTTGGGGCTGAAGATAAAAAGCTGACGACCGAGAAATGGATTCCAGACGGTATGCCTTTGCGAAACATGAAATAGCTTCGTTAAGAATGATTGGCACTGCTCTCATCGGGAGGCTTTCGACACGAGATGTATGATGACAAACCAGATCCGTTAAGAGTTATTAGGCGAATAAGGTTTACGATAAATTTAGTGACACCCATGGAAAGTGGGAACAATAGAGTAAAAGAAGTGAGGGTTAAAACTAAACGCTAAACAAGGACTCGATCTGACTGACTAACTGGCACCTTGCCGTCTTGACAGACGATAGTTTGTAAAATATGGGGTTATCTTTCCATAACACAAAGCCTGGTCTGAATTTAGAGACCATGTGTTGCCCATGCACCATGATCCCTCTCTCGGCCAGTCTAGTTTACTCCAGGGGAAAGGTGACACCAATACGTCTGGAACAAGACACGCTGGAGAAGCTGCCGGATCAACAAAGCAATTCTCTAATTGAACGATCTATAAGCTATAGAAACATTGAATATTTAAAATCGTTTAAAAGTTAAGAGGCTCGACTTCATTGCACCGATTGTGACCCCATAAGGCGCTGCTCTTTCCACCGGATACCCTGCCGAATGCGTCGCACAAAGCACGAACTCCGTAACTCCATCGACGATCCCCAGGAGTCTCCGAGAAAATTCCACTCGTGACACGAAAGGAGTAGGTCAGAATCAAACCCACAACATTCGGAACGCGAGACAGGCGCCACGGAGACTCCCGCAAACACGAGATTTTAAACCCAAAATTAACATGACGTCATTGTCTTGGGCGTCAGCTTTTGATGTGGTTGTATCATTGATTTGTCTACCAGCAGATGAGTTTATTCTCGTGTTGAACTAAATAGTTCTCTGGAGTCTTGTTGCAATCATTACAGCTTGAAGTTCAGTATTATGAATGAGACACCTCGTTTTAACCAGTTCTAGCTTTGGATATGTCTATATTTACTGAACATTCCTTGTCATCCCTTAGTTCCATGTTGCACATGTTAATGTTTCATGTCCCACATGCTCTTCGCAATACTTTTCGTGTCAGTGAATGTAACACATCTCTCTTTTTCGAATTCAAACTTTCTCTGTCTAAAGTTACTTGACATTCCTGATCTCCTTTAGTTGCATGCAGCTCTCGTATTAGTCAATGATAACAATATATTTTATAAATTAGAAATTTCCGTGTCTAAAGTTAGTCAACATTCCTGTTCTTCAATAATTCATTCATTCATTCATTCATTCATTCATTCATTCATTCATTCAGTAGCATGTCCTTTGCAGAACCTCGCTCCCATAACAACCTTCCGGAAAACTTCTCGATCATAAGCAAGATGCCCCGCGTTCGATACACCCATCCATAAAGGAATGATTGGTTGATTGATTGATTTAGGAACCGACATCACAGCATTCGGGGCATTCCCGTAAGCGCTCCGTCCTCATCCTCAGCAGCCAGCGAAGAGTTCCAACACCAATAATACCAGTAGCAATCTGATTATATGTATACATGAAAGAAAACATAATTTAGTCCCTTGCCGCTCTATATTTCGTGTTAGTCAATGATACCAATATATATTATGAATTTTAACTGTCCGTTTCTACAATTAGTACACAGTAATGTTCTTCGGTTATTTCCATACAGATTAAGGTTCAGTGTTAAGATCATTTTGCTGAATGAAACAAGTACATTATGTATTCGAACTGCCCCCTGGATGTTGGGTTCGAGTCTGTTGACAATGAAATACCTAAAGTTAAAGTGAGTGGCACCTTACAGTCTTGACAGACCAAAGTATGTCAGTTGGAATCTGGCCAAAATTCCATCACAATGCCTGGGCAGAGCTTCAGAGAAACATGTGGTGCCCAAACGACATGTTCCCTCTCTCGGCCTTACCTTGTCTTCTCCAGAGGAATGGGCAACCAATACGTCTGGAACAAGGTAGGCTGCAGACGCTGGCGGCTCAGCGTCAAACCTCCGAGACCTCACCTCCACGAAAGTTAAAGTATGTAGATGAAATATTAACAACAATAGTCTACCTGTAGGCAGTCAATGTGTGCTGTACTGATTCATGACACGCTTACACCCTAATATGCTTCTCCGCACACGTGAAGTAGCTGTAACGTCTGGCACAATCTGCAAGTTTCTGCACTTGTGCAGGGGAAGAAGAGCTCTAGAATACAAGCCCTGGAGATGACACTTCGGTACCAGGTGAAGAAAATACTATCTACAGCAACGTCACACCGATTGATGCAAGCCTTTTCATGACTTATTACACATAAATATCAGTTGGGGAACCCTTTGAGACTATCAAGACAATTAATAGATAAATACACACGTATTGCTTGGCACTCATAGAAGTAGAGGTAAGAATTAGAGAATAGAGGACGCACTAGGCAACATAAAAATTTAAAGCTATTGTCGGTCGGTAATTATAGCTTTCAATATTTATGTTGCCTAGTGCGTCCTCTAGTCTCTAATTCTTACCCCTACTTCTATAAGTGCCAAGCAATACGTGTGTATTTATCTATTAGTTGTTTTCATGACTTAGGCCAGGGGTGGCCAACACGAGGCCCGCGGGCCGCATGCGGCCCGCCGGTAGTCATGTTGCGGCCTGCGGAGTGGGAAACGACGATGTGGTCGAAGCTGTAGCACGCTTGCTTGTTTACTTTAATTTAACAAAAAAAAATTAGGTGCGTGGCCCGGCAGGAAATATTATTTCTGAAATTTGGCCCGCCTGCTGTAAAGGTTGGCCACCCCTGACTTAGGCAATCTACTCGTCACCATCCTTGACAGTTTTATGTCTTACGCTCCATGTCTTAAGTACCGTGTCCAATGCTAACGACTAGAAGTACTAACACTGAACATATATAACTTAAATCAAAATTATCCGATAAAGATAGACATGAAGGAGACAGTGTAATTACTATAAAAATAATGTAAGCGCCCTTTGACACTCTTTGAGGCAAATTTCTTGGGGACGTAAATTACAAGTACCTCAGAAGTCGGAGTTAGATCGCATGATGGTCAGGGACACTGGTAATAGGGAAAGCTTATCCACATGCAAACATGAAATCCAGTGCAATAGATGTAATAGCACGTGGATGGACTACGCTTGAATTCATAGCGAGCGAACACAACTTTAAAAAAAAACAAAAAACAATTAGCATACAGTGCTAGACCGACACTTTTATAAATTAATTGACATTCAGCAGGCGATTGGATCGGGTCACTTTGCAGACATTACCATGTGCCAGTTTTACACCGGGTCGATGTTTAAACATTATAATTACCCCAATGAGGACAAGACCCCTGGCCACCAGCCCGGCAGACGAGCGCCTTGCCACTGCGCTACCGCAACTACCGTAGGTACTGTACCTCAATAAACATCGTCTGCCTGTACCTGCCTGGCCCAGAAGCGCAGATTCAATCATCCCCTGGCATTTTCGGCACAGAAACTATGAGACGTAAAGCGAGGGTAGATGAAAATTGCGATATACGAATGCGATTGTCTGATTCCCTTCCTACCGGCGGTATATTCCCGTTAACAGCCGGAGAAGACTGATAGATTCGGCGTATTCCAAATGTCATATATTTATCATCAGTGGATTATAAGCTGCAGGGTCAATCCAGTCATGCATAAGTCACCACCACACAACATCCGTATTTACTATTCTATATGATTATTTCTGAGATATTAATGGCGTGTGTTTGTGTGTGTTTGTGCGTGAATGTATCCAAAGTTACTTATAGTATGTGCTGATTCCGGAATAAACACTAGGTGCTTCGGTAGTGCAAGGGAATTTGTTCGCGGTTCTGAGTCTCGACAAAAGGATTAGATCAAGATAATAATGGAGCATTTATAATTTGCTGCAACGTATGCATATGTGAATATTTGATATGTATACGTTATTGTGTACGAGAATATAATAAATAAGTGGTGCATTCTGGTAAACACACATTTCCAGCCCCTTCGATGTCTTGGAGTGAGTGCACACAGCTGAGAACCCCGTATTGTGGACTCATCGAGAAAACGAAAACACTAATGGATACGTTTACTTTGTGATAAATATGACCGGTGAATTCAATCAATCAATAGATCAGTTTATTTCCCAGGTAAGTAGGACACGATCACCACTTTGCACATTCGATCCCACATCTGGATGGCTAGAGGTAGTGTTCAAGTCCCCCGTGTGTTGCCACTGCCCATCATAGAGGCTCAGGGTAGTCATTTCACAACCTACCAAGCATGCCGTAAGAGACGACTGCAGGCATTGTGCAGGATTGAATACCTCGTCCTGTAAAAAAAATGTTAGCTTCTGAAACCAGCCGATTATGAGCAAGTCATCAGAAAAGACCTAACCTGAGCTGGTTGAAGATCACTGGGAAATTCAAAGCAAAGTAAAATCAACAGAAACATAGTATCCGGAGGAAAAAAAAACATGAATGCAGCGAAGTTCAAGTGCTTTTAATTTTTTATATCGAGGAACATAACTCTCTCTCCCTCATAGGTTGTTATAGTATATTAGTAAGTTGCATATTCTTAACAGGACGTAGCAGTCAACACCGTCATGTTTTCACTGTTTGAGATTTCTTGGCATAGTTAGAATATAGGCATCTCTGTCCATTAACAGTTCATTTAATATGTGACTCTGTCAGTTGTTTTACTATGTTCATTCTCAGTAGCTAGACAGGCCTTACTTTGAGATAACCCGAGAATAGTATAAACAAGGCACAATGATAGAGCAAGACCCGCAAACGGATGCAGCAGATTAATTAGTTTAGTTTAGTTTAGTTTAGTCGACTGATCAACATCACGGCACACGGGTGTAACCCATAAGTGCTCCGTTCTACTCCTAACCCAAGCCTGAGTCCTTAGAATCTCAGCTCAGTACACGAACTCCGTAGCACCGACGAGGATCCTGAAATACTTTGGGTAGATTTTTAACTCGCCTTTAGGCTACTCTTTTTCGATTTCCAACTGCCAAGGGACTTTTTACGTGCGCAACAATATACACGGGTGTCCGATCTCAATACCCAGAGACCAGGGGAAATTTTTGTTACTAGAAGTCCGCGTGAAAATATCCCGGCCCTCACCGAGGCTTGAACCCGGGACCTCCAGCACTCGAGGCGGACACCATACCTCGAGACCCCTCAGTCCCCTTAGTAGAGCCCCCTAAGTAGAGATGAGAAGGAGTAAAAGACATACACAATATGGAAAGGACAGGCACAAAGCTGCATGGAATAACTAAATATAGGGGATATTGGGATGAGTTGGCTGAAGTCTTATGGCCCATCGAGGACTAGAGGACAAAAGTAGATGAAGAAAATTGTATTCTTTGACTTTCCTAAGAAACCACATTTCCACTTATTTTATGTTTCTCTGCTGGTTTATTTAAAGTCGATATTCCACATTCATACAACAGTATTCGTAAAAGGAAATTCTTGGAAACAATTAACCTTTCATGTTTAAGAGTAAAATATACATAAAGAAATACCCTGCACTAAACGTATCACGACGTTCACGAATTAAGGGAGACAAATTTAATACGTTAGGCTTCGATTAAATGTGCGTCAGACAAATGTGGCACAGTTATTTCCCCTCCTTCACAATTACATGTTTTCTTACAAACATTCAAGTGCTGGATCGATATGCCCAAGGGGATCCGTTTCCAATTCATTGAGCGGGAATCCTGTACCCATTTATCATTCTAATTGTCCCGGCTTAAAAGGGGTGAGGTTAACCTGTTTAAAATACCTATGTTTATCTCTGTATGCAAAGAAAACCAACGTGGAGATTGATGTTGAAGAACATCTATCTATCTATCTATCTATCTATCTATCTATCTATCTATCTATCCATCCATCCATCCATCCATCCATCCATCCATCCATCCATCCATCCATCCATCCATCCATCCATCCATCCATCCATCTATCTAATCTATTCTAATCTTATCTGTCTGTCTGTCTGTCTGTCTGTCTGTCTGTCTGTCTGTCTGTCTGTCTGTCTGTCTCTCCGTCCGTACGTCCGCCCGTCTGCCTGTTTGTCCTTCCGTCCTTCATTCCGTCCATCCGTTAGTCTCTCTCTCTCTCTCTCTCTCTCTCTCTCTCTCTCTGTCTCTGTTTGTCTGTCGGTCGGTCTTTCTGTCGGGCTCCATCCGTTTTTATTTTTTCTGTCATCCATTGGTCCTTCCTTATATCTGTATGTTTCTCCGTCTGTCTGTCTGTCTGTTCCATATAGCTGTCTCTCTGAATGTCTGTACGTTTTCCGTCCGTCCATCTGTCCCTTTTTCTGTCTCTGTCTTTTCGTCTATTCCTTCTTCCTAACATCCTTCAATTACCTGTTTGTCAGTCAGTCTGTCTGTTTTTCGTCTGTCTCCCTTTCTCGTCCCCTCTCTCTTCCTCTCTCTCTCTCCTCTATGTGTCTCTCTCTCTTCCTCTCTTTCTTCCTCTCTCTCTTCCTCTCTCTTCCTCTCTCTCTTCCTTTCTCTCTTCCTCTCTCTGTCTCTCTCACGCCCTCCGGTCCATCGTCCATTCTTCCGTGCGCCCGTCTATCCATCTGGATGTCTGTCTGCCTCTCTGTCCGTCCGTCATTCCATCTAACCGTCTATTGTCCGTCTATGTGTCCGTCTGTCTGTCGGTTTGTCTGTCAGATTATATATATATATGTCTCTCAGTCTGCCATTATATGTCAATAACTTAAGATAATTTCGAGACCTGTCAATTATCGTCATATTTCTTGGCGCGTGTTCATCACCACTGTTAACATTATCGCAATCATCATCATCATTATCCTCTTCGTAGGTAGTAAGATGGGTGGCTGACTGGCAGAGTTTAAGTTTATTTGACTGATAGTCATCAATTGAAAGATTTATGGATTGATAGTTTCATAAATTAATGGAGTGGTAGACTGACAGATTTGTAAATTGACATCAGAATGATCTCATAGGTTCTATAGATGAATCATCATCATCAAGTGCCGTGCCAGCTGGCGTAGGCGTTCATGACTCTCCACAGATCTCGGTCTTTGGTTTTCTGGATCAACTCTGCTGCTGATATTCCTCCATGCCACCGTCTCAATCCATCCAGCATCATTTCTCTTGGTCTGCCTCTGCCTCTCTTCCCCTCGATCTTTCCTGCAAAATAGATGAATAGATTTATAAAATTATAGATTGGTAGATTGATAGATGCAAGTAGACACCTTCCAGTCTTGACAGACCAAAGTATGTGAGTGGAATGTGGCCAATATTCCAACACAATGTCTGGGCAGAGCTTCAGAAATCATGTGATGCCCAAACGACATGATTTCTCTCTCGGCCTAGTCTTGTGTATTCCAGAGGAATGGGTAACCAATACGTCTGGCACAAGGTAGGCAATTGATAGATGTACAGATGCATATAATAGATTAGAATAATAATATATTGACACACTTGTATATTTATAGATTAGTAGATTAATATCTTGACTGATGTATGGTTATAAAAGATTGATAGATTAGTAAATTGTCACACTGACAGATTAGTCGACTGATAGATTAGTAGATTAATATAGTTATGTAATGATAGATTTGTAGATTGCTGGATTAATCGATTAGTTGTTTGATATAGTTGTAAAGTTACAGATTTATAAGTTGACAGAATGATATAAGTTGACATAATCACACTATTACTGATACTATTAGTATTGGGACTCTTTGCTGACTGTTGAAGATGAGGACGGAACACGTATGAGAATGTCCCAAGATCTACGATGTCAGTTCTTGACTAAGTTCAACTCAACTCAACTCAACTCAACTCAACTCAACTCAACTCACGACAAGCGAAAAACAGAATATTCACTAACTCTGAGACTCTTCAAGACAGAAGTACTAGCACACAGAAAGGAGACTGTCCGATAAGAAATCGGACAAACAACACCACAAACGAATAAACGAACGAACGAACTTTATTTTCAAAGAGTCGCAAATTGGGCACGCAGGCCCGTCTTACATTCGGACCTTCCAATCACTCATCTTTCGTACATGAAATTATCTCTCGTGCAAGTCACTTTCATGCAGACAAAAAAAATGCATTGTCAACTGAATGTTGTGAACATAGACAATACATATTACCATGTTATGAGACAGACAGACAGACAGGCAGGCAGGCAGGCAGGCAGGCAGACAGACAGGCAGACAGGCAGGCGAACAGACACACACACACACACAGACAAACACAAACACTCACTCATGCATATACATATACATACATACCTACATACACACATTCATACATACATTCATTATTTACACAAGCTGTCACAATTATACGCCCTTTATTACACACTCCATCGCAAACACACATACCCACTCACAATCACAAACAGGGTAGAGCAGCTGATGCTTTACAGCAGTGTTTCCCAACCTTTTTTGTGCCATGCCCCGCTTAATCCTTTCTAAAATTCATATTGCCCCCCTCCCCCGCCCCACCCCCCCCCCCCCCTCAACATATACATTATCTTTAATATTTAAAAATTGAAATGTTCACTAAAGAAACTTGAATGATAGGTTTTAGGAAGAAATCACTAGGTAATTATTGAGCAAACACAGTAAGTAAATTTTCAAAACATATAATGGAGAACTGAAATTCAAGTATAAAATAATTTTAATGAAAGATTTTTCTATATTATTTTAATTATTAGTAATTATTTATTATTTAAATTTAGTGAGATCCTTGCGCTTGATGCTTGCTGCAAAGAGATCTTATGTCAGGTTCCAATTTAGTTAACTTCAGTCTCAAGTCTCCCCGTTTTGTTATATTCAGCCGATTTCTTCCATTTTCGAATTGCCCCCCTTAACAGTCAAATTGCCCCCCTGTGGGGCGTGGGCCCCACGTTGGGAAACACTGCTTTACAGGCTCTTTCAGCAGTTAATAATTTCTGTCATTGAGTATGGTTTGGAGCTGCTGACAGTATCAAAGAGCCAGCTTGAAAGGTTGGAGCGCATACAGAATGCATCTATGCCGTTAATTTCGAGGTGCACAAAGGACACACCAATTATATGCATGAGACACATCCTGGAACTACCAACAATGGCGGATAAGCATAGGGTCCGTCAAGCCAGCTGGTACCTGAGAGTTGCTGAAGATAGGGAACACTCCTGCATGAAGCCATGGATATGGTCAAGCGCCATAGACTAAGAGAGGCAGGTCTTGGATAGCAACTATACGTCAGGTGTGTGATCTAGAGACCACCAATCGTAAAAAACGACGGGGTTGAAGTACCGAAGACATGACGGGCTGGCACAGTGTAGTACTAACACTGGGTCGTGAGTGCAGAGATTGAGGTGCAACAACGGATCCAGAGTAACACACATCAAAGTGACATAGTGATCTATACTGATGGGTCTGTGGTAAGAAACAGACGGAATGGTTGGGGTTTCATTACGATTCTTGAAAAAAGAGAGAGTGGCATATGAGGCTGCGACCTCCAGCATGAAAATGGAGGTGGAAGCAGTCACAGCGGCATCTCGTGGGTTAGAGGAGACCACTGCAACACGCTCTGTATTCATTACAGACTCAAGGAGCATACTCAGTAAGGTGGAGAAAGGAATGTTTCGTGTGGAATGGCACACGTTGGTTCAGAGGTCACAGAATGTCAAAATTGTATGGATTTGTGGCCCGGCAGGAGCTAGGGGGAATGAACAGGCTAATAGGCAGGCAGGGAATGCACCTCTTGGTGGTAGATTACCTATGGGCAAGGTGGAGGTGTTTGTGCGCCTGTGGGATTAGGTGGAGAAGGAGGGGAACAGAATGAGAACCCGTATGTGGAAAGAATGAGATTGCGAAGGATTGGATTGGTTCTAGTAGAATCTCAAAACTGAGAGGGAAGACCAGGAGAACTTTAAATCAGATAGCGGTAGGAACGATTAGTAGTGTGATTCTTCGCAGGCTGTTGAACAAGGGAACGAAGCGTGTATGTGGAAGTCCTGAGTGCAGTGATGGCAGTATTTGTCTAAACTCAACTCAACTCAACGCAACTCAATCAGAAACACACTAAACAAACATTTACTCATACATACTTGTTCTCTCTCTCTCTCTCTCTCTCTCTCTCTCTCTCTCTCTCTCTCTCTCTTTCTCTCTCTCTCTCACACACACACACACACACACACACACACATTCATCCTCATTTATACATAAAGCAAAGTACATACATACACTCCATGTTTTACTGTGTACCATGTTGGCCGTTATCTACAAACCCGTTCAGCAATTTGTATTGCTTATCATGGCAGCAGAGAATTATCTATTCACGGCGCCAAAAGGCTATTGAAGCCCGTTTTACGATATACCATGTCGACCTGTTTCGACAGACATGCTCAGCAATTTCTAACAAACATGGTGCAGATGCACACAAGACATGTAAATATTGTGTGCTTGCTGAGTTCTCTAGGCCAACTTAGATTACTACTCGCATCCAATTTCACGCCAGACTTTGCCTTATCCTTTTGCGTTTGCCTTAGCACCTGGGCAGATTGCGCGCATACATCAGCAGGTAAAGGGGTGGTTCTAAACACCAAACATAATTTTGTAAAAGAGGCACAACCTTTTAAATATTTCTAATAGAAAAAGAAAAGAAAGAATTCCGGCAAATTAAATGGAAAGGCAGGCGAGCAACCCACGCAAAAGTCAAGCTTGCCGCTGTTATATGTGTCTATGAGAATCCTCTAGTGTGACCTGTTTAAGGGAAATTATAGTTAATCGAGTTACCAAGGCGGGCAGGTTTTCAGTGGCGTATTCTCAGTTGTTAGGAGTGGGGTGCATTGTTGCGTTTTCAGAAGCCGACATTATTTATATGACTCAGTAACACGTTTTAATAGTGGAAATCGTTTATGATTTGCAATGAAAGCAATCTGATTTTGGGGGGAATTGTGTTGAAATGCAGATATTGTGCCCAAGAAAAATAAATATTATTGGTTCTTTTTCTTCATTTTCTCACTTCTTCTTCTTCTTCTTCTTCTTCTTCTTCTTCTTCTTCTTCTTCTTCTTCTTCTTCTTCTTCTTCTTCTTCTTTTTCTTCTTCTTCTTCTTCTTCTTCTTCTTCTTCTTCTTCTTCTTCCTCATCCTCCTTCTCATCAACCTCGTCTTCTTCTTCCTCCACCTCTTCGTTTTCTTTTCCATTTTCCTTCTCATCTGCTTAATCCTCCTCATGATCTTACTGTTCTCCTCCTCCTCTTCTTCTACTTTATGTTATTAAAACCGTTACCATTATTTTGTATCCTTATTATTGCTAATAATATTTTATCGTCACACATTCATTTTTGCTACTCTCAGCCTATCGCTTTTCCCATGTATTCTCCTTCCTGCAGGAAAGAATCACTTTATTACACGTGTCATTACAAACCATCCTAATATTTATACCTTAACTGATAATGTAAATCCTGATACATTGCTCGCCGTCACAAAATCAATATATCGAAAGAAACATCAATACTGACATCTTCTGTCAGGTGTTGACAATCAATTGTCCGTTATATTCGAGACACGTGTATCATACACATCTTTCATCATCATGTGCCATGCCGATAAGAGTGGCTGTCATGCTTCGCTATCTCACACGATCACCATAGTCGTGGATCATCTCAATGTTTTTGTCTCGACTTTGCCATTTGGCCAAGCCTTCTGGATATTTACTTATCTGCCTTCACTTTGTTCGTTTTCTTCGAATCTTGCCAGTTGTCATCAAGTTTTCCAGTTTGTTTCTTCCCATAACGTAATCAATTATCTTGACTATCTACGTCTAAGTTCTCTAATCATTTTACGGTTTTCATTTGTTTCTTTTGGACTTGCTCATTGGTTATTCCTGCCTGTCCCTGGTATTCTCTGCATTTTATTCAGAAACCACATGTCCACTACCATTAGATATCTGTCAGCTTGATTGTTCATTATCCACGTTTCACATCCATACAAAAGTATAGGTTCAATGCAGCACCGTAACATTAATTTTCTCGTTGGAACTGACGTCTTTGTATTATTTAGTATGTTTTCCATCTTGAAAAAGGCAACCTTTTGCCATAGCGATTCTTGTTATAATCTTTTCTTCGAAGCACCTTCCATCAGATGTTAAGATTGTTCTAAGAAAGTTGTCGATTCTTGATTCAACTCAACTCAACTCAATTCAACTTAACATTTAGGATATCCCCGTATAGTTTTTGTTGGAAAGAATCTGGTTCGTTTCAAATTTAATGTCCACAAAAATTCAAGCCGGCTCCCTGGCCGAGAGGTTAGCAGCTTTCTCCGTTAATCCCAAATACTCTCGTGGTTGACGTGAGCGCACGAGAATTAGAAGTGGTTCGAGTCGCGCCAGTGACTTATAAGAGTATGGAGCCGGTCGCTCAAAAAGTCGTGGCGTGCTGATGAGCGTAATCTAGCCTAGGAATGAACATACAGCTGATGATGCTGGTGTTGACCGCAATATCCTGAAACAGGATGGAAACGCGGGGGAAAAAAAACTCAAACAACCGTTCTGTGTCTCTATCTGTGTATATGACTAATATGTACATATCTGAGTCAGGGGTAGGAGGTGGGGGGTGGGGGGGGGGGGGGTTCAGGAGAAGGGTCGGGGTAGCTGTTTGTGATTTCTTTGCAAGTTTACCTTCAGTTCTTTACCATTGCTTTCTCAACTCACACCTTTGTATGAATATCAGCGCCAGGCGGTCTCCTTCCAAATCGCCCGCAGCTGTGTTTCTGTGTATCCAACACGGGATGAACAATTACGAATTGCATTCGTAACCCCTTCACCACAACCTATTGTTTTTGGGGATTTAAACAAGCAAAAGATCAGTACCGCACCCTTTTCGCGAATCGCTGATTGGATCCAGCGATGCACTTTTCTTTGGAAAGCGACGCACTGCCATTACCAGTACAGGTAGCCGCTGTAGTGTAGCGACTAGATCCTGGCCTGCCGGCCCGCTGGTCATTTCGCATAGAGGTTGATATGAATGTTTAAAACCGATCTGGAGCCTCAAGTCAGCCCAGCCCTACATAGGTACCAAGGCATATGTTGGGAGGTATCGGTGGCCTGTCTAATGCTGAACATATCACTCACCGCGTGCCGATGTTAGATTGCTGAATGCCCTTTACAGGACATCGCAATCAATCCCAACATTTTGTGCGGCTTTTGAGTTACTTGGCGATGTTTTTATGTTTATTAGTTTGCCATTGCTTTCTGAATGACCGTTGCCTTATACCGTCGAAATAAATGCAAAATCGTCTGCTTCCACATCTCCCGCAGACGAAGAAGAAGAAGAAGAAGAAGAAGAAGAAGAAGAAGAAGGAGGAGGAGGAGGAGGAGGAGGAGGAGGAGAAGGACGAAGCACGAAGGACATAGCACGAAGCATGAATGCCGACTGCCGTGAAGAAGAAGAACAGGAAGAGATTCGCAACTGCGAGCGCTATCAAGAACAAGCCACTCAAACAGTTCAAGAAGCCTGATACTGGGAGGACAATGTCACGTCGCAAGATCAACAACAAGAGACACCCGACATACAAGATGTGCAGCGTGGGAGCTGACAAAACCGTAAAGAAGACGAGCGGAGAGAGTCTGCCTGCGAGCTGCAGCAAAGAACCTGAAACTATAGTCACCTCAATGGAAGCAACCACGAGGAAGATCGACGACAATCCACTACAGACAAGAGTCAAGACAGCTGAGAAGGAGGAGAAAGACACCAGAGGCGGAAATACCTACCCACAGACAGTCAGATGGCTTGTAAAACGTATTCAAATGGAGCTGACAGATGAACAAATCCTGAAGCAGCTATAAGAAGAGAATCTTCACATCCCAATCTTGAGGGAGGAACCGATTCTAACTACTGAAAGATTCCTACGACGCTAGCGGTGGTGACGATGAAGGACAGCGAGATACCACGCCAGGCATCGATAAACAAGAAAATACAACAGCCTGAAGGATTCATTCCAAGAATAACTCAGTGTTCAAGATGCCAGAGGGACGGCCACAGCAGAGCAACATGTCACATTAAGACAGAGATCTGCCGATACTTCACCGATCACAACGCCTTCAAGGAGTGTCCGCTGGCCAAGCTGGACACGGACTTCCGAGCACCCAACAACAAAAGAAAGTCTGAGCAAGCATAGAGCAAGATACCTGGGCTGTCCGTAAATCCAAAGACACAGAGACTTGTTAAAGATTACCATTACCACAAATACACCATTCAAGGAAGCAATGCGGAAGTGCGAGACAGCATAATGAATCTCACAAACTGAAAGAGCTCAACTACAAAGACAGATTGTCGAGTTAAAGAAACAAGTCAAGCTTCTTCAAACACCGACACAAACCATCATCATCAAGTACCATGCCGACTGGCGTAGGCGTTCATGACTCTCCACAGATCTCGGTCTTTGGTTTTCTGGATCAACTCTGCCGTTGATATTCCTCCATGCCACCGTCGCAATCAATCCAGCATCATTTCTCGTGCTCTGCCTCTGCCTCTCTTCCCCTCGATCTTTCCAATTGTCACGATGTTTTCCAACGCCTCTCTTCTCATCACAACTAGATCACATATAATTAGACAGCTCAGCATCTGGGCAGAAAAAAAGCACTCACTTGTCCTGACATTCGGATTGGATTGTCAAAGGTAACAGAACTCCATCTGAATGTGGAAGGCATGGGGAAACCACCACATTATCTTCCCAAGTCTTCATGACTATACACACTTCAATGTCAGTAAACGACGTCAGTGGCTGTCTTAGAACACAAACCAACGACAACTAAACACCGCTTGCTGAAATAAAAGAGATCGAGCAAACCATCAAACAAGAGGTGGAGCACATGGTGCAGACGACAGAGAAGAATGAAGAGATCCTACAAGACATCAAAGCAGAGAGAGAGAAATGCTAAAATCTGAAAGGAAGCTAACCCAAACCAAACCAACAGAAGCCTCGGAAAAGACCACAGAGAAGCCGCAAGATGAAACCCGACAAGAAAACATTGAAAGGCTACTAAAGTCAATACACAAAAAAGGAGGCAAAAAGACGCAAGCTGGAGCCAAACCACAGAGCAATCAGAAACCACAAGCTACAGCTAGTAGTCCAGCCACGATACCCAAGCAACTCAAGGGGAAATCAGTATCCTGCCAGTAGATGAACTTAGCCCAGAGGAGCTTTCCGACACACCTGAAGATAACTGGAGCACAGACGAGGAGGACAACCCCATCTTAGCTCTCTGCAAGAGGGGGAAATATATAAAGCTGATTTCGAAGAGAGGGTACGCCAAGCCAGACTACGATGCAAGGAGTACGAAAATGACATCCCCACATGGAACGACAAATATCATAGGGAAAGGCAACTCATCTATAAACAAATGAATGAAGAATATCATGACAACTACGAGAAGGTGACACAAAATCAGAGCAAGAGGAAACCTAACCAAAAATCAAACAAATAGTCCTTATAAGGACCGCAACCAGTCAAGCCAGAGGGGCCATCACTGACCAAAGAAACCATCAGAGGAGACGAGCACAAAGGAGAACTCCCCGACCAACTCCCAGCTGACGTCACAGGCACAAACGCTTACATAACCAGTCCGAGATAGGCCTCACTCGTAAGAGAGCTAGACAAACATCAGGGTTAAACCCAGAATAACCACGGACCTCAACTCTAACCAAGGCTGAAGAAGCAGGTTGAACGAAGCCAAATTTGGAATTTTTGTTTTTGAATCAAGTCACTTCAAGAAGAATGAACGAATTTTATTTTCAAATCGTATCAAATTGGGCATGGCGGGGCGCGTCTTAAAATCGGTCCTTCCAATCACTCATCTTTCGTACGGCAGTTATCTATTGTGCATGTTAGATTCACACAGAAAAACAATTGTCAAATGAATTTTGTGAAAATAAACAATACATATAACTATGTTATGAGACAGGCAGGCAGACAGCAGCATAAGAAAGGAAGAGAATGAGGAGTAGAAGCAGGATAAGAAGAAATAAAAGACAGACAGACAGACAGACAGACAGACAGACAGACAGACAGACAGACAGACAGACAGGCAGCCAGGCAGGCAGGCAGGCAGACAGACAGACAGAAGGAAGTATACGACGACGGGGGAGGTGGAGATAATATAAAATGTTCGACGATTTACACCAACACACAAACAACACGCACACGCCTACCGAAAAATGTATCACTGGTCAAAATGACGTCATGGATACGCCCCTGATTACCTGCTATTTCCCACAACAAGCGTTTGTTTCTAAAATAAAAGTGTAGAAATCGTGTACTGGCTTCTCAAACTGCCCTACCGCTTCACGCGTCCAATTGACATCTTCCTGAATTTCGGAAACACCAATTCCTACCTTAACCATGTACTGTAGTCTTATTTTTAACCTACCTGGATAAAGCCTACGCGAACTAACTTATCGCCGCAAAGAAAGAGAGTTCGCGGCTTTCCTCGTTGGTACTCTACCATATAATTGTGGTAGGGCTGTTAAAACAATTTTTTTTTCCGTTGGCCGCATTTAGGAAAACCAGCCATTTCTAGCAAGCATCTCTAGATGTTTGGGCAGCAGCCGTTGTCGCTGTATGACTTTCTAGGTCCTTTGTAGTGGATTATTATGGGACCACTATTTTTACATTAATCCAGGGATTTATTGAACTACCCGAAGGATGCTTCATTCAATGCGGTAATTCTGTGTTTTTATGGTTATTGTCTTTGAATCATTTATGTTACATTTTATAATGGAATTATGTGGAATGAATACATTGATATGTTGTATGAACTAACTAATGATATTTGCAAAGAGTTAAGACTTGGGATGCATGCTTTTCTAGCTGTCTGCACAAGCTTAACGTACTCTGCAGCTCAGCTGTGGAACAATCTTCCGCAAGAAATCAAAGACATCACCAATCCCTATTCATATAATCGCAAATTATTCGAATACTATCTCAATACGGATTATCTTCCCCCTTAATATAGAGATAATAATAATAATAATACTAAACCCTAGTATAACAGCCAGTCCCCTTTTGGTAGGCCAGTATATTCCACATGGCTAATAACAAGTGTCAGACCATTATCTAATATTACTGTGTCGTGTAGTTTTGATGTTCGCATTTTTCCCATGCCTTTATAATGCATATCTTTTATATTGTTGCTGTTCTCTGTTAGCCTTGAATGATGTATGAATGAAATAATGTATGAAAGAGAGTGATAGAAGGGCAGAATGTTAGACGGGCCTGCGTGCCCAATTCTTAACCCTTTGAAAATAAAGTTCGTTCGTTCGTTCGTTCATTCGTTCGTTCGTTCGTTCTCCTTTCGTACGTACTTTGGTGTATACTCTTTTACTAGGTTAAACCTAAACTGCATAGACACACAGGTAGGTAGGTATTTATATATACACACACAATATATATATATATATATATATATATATATATATATATATATATATATATATATATATATATATATATAAGAAAGTGGGTATGTAGGCAGAAAGACAAACAGACAGACAGGTACATAAATAGATATATAAATAAACAGACACATATACAAATAGATATATAAATAAATAAACAGACACACAGATATACAAATAGATAGATAAATAAACATATTCCTGTCTAAAGTGATCTTCACTTTCATATTTCACTACCTATTTCTTATTTGTGTCTGTTCACAAACGCTTTATTTTCCTAATTATTTCTTTGTTTTTGTTTATACCTCATTTTAATGTTCACCTTTTTTCCAAAGCCAGTCTAAGTTCGTCTTGTTTTCAGTATTTCCCTATATATTTCTTGCATGCCTGTAAAAACCGTCCGTTAATCCATTTGTTTCTCTTGTGCTTGTTTTTACTCTGATATTGTCGATCCGCTATGTATAATCCTTATTTGCATGTTGATCTTACTTCGTTATTTTATTATCTCTCTTTCGTTCTTCCTTGTTTAGCTTTATATTTTATTATTTCATTATTTGTCTCTTGCTTGATTATGTTCACGTCTCTCTCTCTCTCTCTCTCTCTCTCTCTCTCTCTCTCTCTCTCTCTCTCTCTTTCTCTCTCTCCCTCTCTCTCCCCCTATCTCTCTATCTTTCCTCTCCCTCTCTTTTCTTTCCTCTCTCTCTCCTCTCTCCTCTCTTCCATATCTTTTTCTCTGCTCTCTCCCCACTCTTTCTCTCTCACTCTTTCTTTCTCCTCTCTTTCTCCCTCACTCTTTCTCTCTCCCTCCCACTCTTTCTCTCTCACTCGTTCTCTCCCCCCAATATTTCTCTCTCCTCTCTTTCTCCCTCTCTCTCACCCACTCTTTCTCTCTCACTCTTTCTCTCTCTCCTCTCTTTCTCCCTCACTCTTTCTCTCTCTTCTCTCTTTCTCTCTCCCTATCTCTCCTCTCTCTCTGTCCCCAATGTTAATATATGCACCGTGTTCCATTATTTCTCTACATTCAATCCGTGTTCATCATGAATCCACGGGAGCCATTGTGGTGTATTTTGTTTAGTGCACGTACTTATGAAGTCTGTGATCTGGGTTCAATACCCAGGTGCAGCAGGATCAATATTTCGGATCAGTACGAACCTGAGATCAATGCAACCTCACAACATTGGCAACGACTAATGTCACAATATTTGAATAACGACACAGTAGATTGCACGATTTATTGCCTGGCATATTTCCCTGCATCTCCTCGGTTACCTACCGCAGATATCATAGAACATAAACTAAAGTAATTATATAGATAAATCCTTCAAGCTGAACTATACGGCACACATATTCACATAGTAATTTGAATTTTCTACCATGGTAATTTTAAACTGACTATCAAGTCTTTTTGTTTGCACAAAGTTGGCTTCTGTAGATGAATGGCCATTGCTTCAGAAGCAATTCACTACGGAAAAGCATTGATTTAATATCCCACTCTGAAAATGATGGGAAGAAAAGGTGGCGAGGAAGAGACCCAGTCAGCCTCACCTGTCAAACTGTGGACTAGAAAATGTGCACATCTAACAACTCACATCCAATCGGCACTACTTACTGTGCATGTACTGTTCTTTGACTTTTCTTTGTACATCTGCTAACCATCCCTCGAAGCGATTAATCTTCCTTTGTTAATTCAGTTTTTTCATCGCGTTGTCTTTGTTCTTATTCCTTTTGTTAATTTATTTCTTGTCTGTATCTGAACGTTAGTCATAATTTATTATTTCCATATTTCTCTTTTGCATGTCTCGTTCGCCTTTCATTTTGTTTTTCCATTATTTATTTTTGCCTATGTTCAATTTCCATTACGTATTCCACTATTTCTTTGTGTTTGACTATGGTCAATTTCTTGTGTGTATTCCACTATCTCTTTGTTCTTGTCTTTGTTCAATTTCCCTTCCGTATTCCGCTATTTCTCGCCGGCATGTATGTGTTCATATTCGATTTAATATATCATACGTGAATTCTATCCATACTTCTGTGTTCATCTTACCTTATGTTCAACCATGAATTCTCCCTTACTATGTGCTCATCTTACCTTCAGTTCATCCATTAATTATCTCCATCCTTCTTTGTTATTCTAACCTTCAGTTCATCCATGAATTGTGTCCATTCCTACTTGTTAATCTTACCTTTGACTCTCGTGTTATGTACCATAGCTTGTGCTTCAACTATCGTGTTATGTACCATAGCTTGTGATTCAACTCTCGTGTTATGTACCATAGCTTGTGCTTCAACTCTCGTGTTATGTACCATAGGTTGTGGTTCAACTCTCGTCTTATTTACCATAGCTTATGGTTCAACCCTCGTCTTATGTACCATAGCTTAAGGTTCTTATGTACCATAGCTTATGGTTCAACTCTAGGCTTATGTACCATAGCTTATGCTTCAACTCTCGTCCTATGTACCATAGCTTGTGCTTCAACTCTCGTCTTATGTACCATAGCTTATACTTCAACTCTCGTCTTATGTACCATAGCTTGTGCTTCAACTCTCGTCTTATGTACCATAGCTTATAGTTCTTATGTACCATAGCTTATGGTTCTTATGTACCATAGCTTATGGTTCAACTCTAGGCTTATGTACCATAGCTTATGCTTCAACTCTCGTCTTATGTACCATAGCTTGTGCTTCAACTCTCAACGTACGTACCATAGCTTGTGGTTCAACTCTCGACATATGTACCATAGCTTGTGGTTTAACTTTCGTCTTATGTACCATAGCTTGTGGTTCAACTCTCGACATATGTACCATAGCTTGTGGTTTAACTTTCGTCTTATGTACCATAGCTTGTGGTTCAACTTTCCCCTTAAGTTAATGCAATTAATGATGAGTTTACAAATAAATATCAATGTTTATATTGTCTAGTACGTCCTCTGGTCGCTACTTCTTTCAGCTACTTCTACGAGCGACAATAAAAACATATGTTTATTTAATAAACTGTAATAAAAGAGTATGTCATTCACAACATCGACAGATGAGGCCTTATACTTCTTCTCTATGAGCAGAGATACTTTGGTTCTTGTCAGAAGGCAGTAGCTAATTGTCTATATGTCCACAAGATGTCCCAATCACTTCATTTGATATACTGATATATCTTTCACATTTAAAGAGTCGACGTGGTCGATAGGTATGAGCGACCGCTCGCTCCTAAGCTTCCGATGCGCTGATGACGAGGTAGTGGTTTCATTCTCAACACCGGCATTAAATTGATCTTAAACGTTGACTTTCGGAAAGCAATTGCAAACTAGTGAACGTAACATTGTCAACAAAATCAATCTAGGGTTGATAGCAACGCTTTGCAAAGAGATGCAAATTTCTTATTTTAATGTAAACGTACAAGTGATAAAAGTATGCAGTAGTAAATGAATATAGGTTCAAGGTACGCATTTTTAAGCCGTGTTCATTCTGTTAATATTGTTCACACTTGTACATCGTTTGAAGACTGTTGAATATATCACATGAAATTTGATTGTTTCACTCTGGTCGAGCTCCGAGTTTTTGACTTTAGTTTCGTAATCCTGTTATCAATCTATTTCAGGACAGGGGAGAAGCGGTTGGAACAGGTTATGGTTTTTATACGCCGTTGTGTCTTTTATTAATTATTTAACTCAGGACTGGTACTCACTGTCTGCTCTCTCTTTCTCTCTCTCTCTCTCTCTCTCTCTCTCTCTCTCTCTCTCTCTCTTTCTCTCTCACTCACTCTCTCTTTGTCTCTCTCCACTGCCCCCCTCTCTCCCCACGCCCTCTCCCACTCTAATAATCTCAAAGGACAGCTAATATCATAAACACGATCCTAACTGTGGTACTTTATATCTTTGTTCTTTCGTTCTGTCTGTCTGCCTGCCTGCCTACCTGCCTGCCTGCCTGCTCGCCTGCCTGCCTGCCTGTCTGTCTGTCTGTCTGTCTGTCTGTCTGTCTGTCTGTCTGTCTGTCTGTCTGTCTGTCTGTCTGTTTGTCCTGTCTGTCTGTCTGTCTGTCTGTCTGTCTGTCTGTCTGTCTGTCTGTCTGTCATGTCTGTCTGTCTGCCTGCCTGCCTGCCTGCCTGCCTGTCTGTCTGTCTCTGTCTGTCATGTCTGTCTGTCTGTCTGTCTGTCTGTCTGTCTGTCTGTCTGTCTGTCTGTCTGTCTGTCTGTCTGTCTGTCTGCCTGTCTGTCTCTGTCTGTCATGTCTGTCTGTCTGTCTGTCTGTCTGTCTCTTATCTATGTTTTAATATGTTTGTCAGCCCTCTCACCCACTAGATTTCATTATCCCCATAGTAATATTGTCTGTTTGCCCGTTGAAATGCATACGACTGTGTCTGTCTCTCTTTTAATAAGGTGAACATATTCTTTATAACATATGCAGCCTTCTTTTCCCCAACAGGCGAGTTTATTTATTTTACCTACTCTTCCATTTAACACGTTCCATCTGTTTATTATTCCAAAACCGTCCTTAGCATTCACCTTCCCCCACCCCTGTAACAGTTCAAATGTTCATCATTCCAAAATCTTTTACAGTATCTTCCCCCTGTTGAATTGCCCAAATGTTTATTAATCCAAAACGTCCAATATCTTCCCTCTGTAAAATTGCCCAACTGTTTACCATTATAATAATATCTTCAGCAGCAAATTCCCCACAATTCAAAAACTTTTCACAGTATCTTTCCCCTGTAAAATTGCACGAACTGTTCTTCATTTCAACACCTTCAGCAGCATATTCCCCCTGTAAAATTGTCCAGGGTTTATTATTCTAAACCTCCAACATCTTCCCTCTGAAAGATTGTTTATCATTCCGAAATATTTCACAGTATTTTTCCCATGTAACATTTCCCATCTGTTCATCATTCCACAACCTTTCACCGTATCTTCTTATGTAAAACTGTCCAAATGTTTTTTATTCCAAAACCTCCAATAACATCTTCTCTCTGTAAAATTGCCCAACTGTGCCCCTTTATAACACCGTCAGCAGCAAATTCCCCCTGTAAATTTGTCACCATTCCCAAACCTGTCACAGCATGTTCACCATGTAAAAATGTCCAAATGTAATTCCAAAACCTTCAAATACATCTTCCCTCTTTAAAATTACACAGTTGTTCACCATTCCAAATCAGTTCACAGAATTTCTCCCCCTGTAGAATTGCTCAAATACTCATTATTCCCAAACCTTCAACATCCTCCTTCACGACTAAAATATTACTTCTTTTTCACTATTATAAAATCTCCAACAATCGCTTCTCTGTAACAGTAACAAACACTGGTTCAGAATCATTACTCCTCGCTTTCTTTCTGTTATGTATTCTTAAGCTGATTTGCGTTACATCCTAATTTTAACCTTATTTCCGATGGCTATGTTAACATGAATCTAAACCGTGCTAAATGTTTTCGCAGACTGATTTATAGTTCTTTCTTTCTCTTGTGCTTATCTTTATGTAAACGTTTTTGATAAGATGCATTCTGCTTACCCCCTACCTTTGCTTTGATTTCTGTACGGCTGTCTTCCGTGATCGTGTTAAAGTGCTTTTATCTAAACTTCTCCTTTAGTAATTTGGCTTGCTTTGATACTGAATGAAAAGTGCAGCTGTTTCTTAGGCAGGTGACAATTTATGTGTTTATTTCTTCTTCTTCTTGTTTCCATTGTTCGTCTTGTTCATCTTTTTATTCTTATCGTTATCATTGCTATTCTTGTTATCTTTTTCTTCATCATCTTCTCCACCTTCTTCGTCTCCTGCTTGTTCATTTTTGCGCTAGTTAGCTTTAAACTTCAGCTGAATCCATACACGCTAGTTCTAGTAGCACTGAACTTAATTGTGGATTACCTTTCCCTATTATCAGTGTCCTTTAAGACGAACCCACTCCGACTTCAGAGGTACTTGTAATGTACGTCCCCAAGTCAAAAACGAGAAGTCAACATTTTAATCAAACTGACCGATGTAAGGCCGGCTCTGTGACGAAGGCGTTGGGGACACAAATCGTTACCCAGCATACCGCGGTCTAAACACAGCTGCGGGTTGTTTGGCAGCATACCGCCTTGCGTTGGTTTCCCATACAAAGGCATGATAATAAAAGTAGCAACTACTAGCAGTATTAGCATCGTTATATATATATATATATATATATATATATATATATATATATATATATATAGATAGAGAGAGAGAGAGAGAGAGAGAGAGAGAGAGAGAGAGAGAGAGAATACGCTCGAGTTCAAAGCGAGCGAACAGAACATACACACACACACATACACACACAAACACACACACACACACACACACACACATACACACATACACACACACACGAGAAGAAATATGTTTTACAGTCAGCGCTTATCCAACCGAAAGCCTACCATCTTTGTATGCAGTCGCTAACTTCCGGTAACCCATGACGTCATGCTTAGTGGTTCTGCGCCAAATACGCCTCCCAAAAAGACAATGGTCCTGCTTCAAATACCGCCTATGTAAACACTTTATAGGGCGATATTGAACCTATCCAATTGCTCAAGGATTCACCGATTGTGTAGTATGAGTACATGTCCCTATACAGTTTGTATCTATTGTGTAGCACAGTGGTTCTCAACCGGTGGGGAATTTCCCCCCCCCCCCCCAGGGGGGAATTTTGGGGTTTCAAGGGGGGGGGGGATGAAGATTATTTCAAGATCGCGTTAATACAAGAACCGATTACTTGATCTTGTTTTTCCTTTCATACTTTACGCTTCTGTACGTATCACCCTTCTGAAATTCATTTTATAACGTAAGTAGATTCGCAAATCACATTTTATGTAGATGTCTAGACTTGTTTTAGTATGTGCTATTAAATTTAGCTTCAATTATTACGTATACTGTGTAGGGGCAGGGGGAAATTTTTAGGGAGGAAATACGAAAGGTTGGTGGGGGGAATGACGTTCTAAAAATATGGTAAAGGGGGGGGGGGGAATGCTGTCCTAAAAATATGGTGAGGGGGGGGGGGGAATGACGTCCTAAAAATAATGTGAAGGGGGCAACGGACCAAAAAAGGTTGAGAACCACTGGTGTAGCACAAGTACTTGTCCCTATAGACCAGTAGTTCCCAAGATTTTCAAGCAGAAGGCCATATCTACTATTTTCGATAGTTAAGCGGGCCACAACGTTATAAAATTATAAGAGTCGTGCAAATTGAATTTTAAATCAATTTCGAAAATCGCTATTAATGTAATTAATGTATAATTGTAACTGTTCTACATAACCAGTTTCTTAAGTTCAGATGCCAGTTTATCAATGTCTGGGCACAAATCTGTCGTGCCCAGTCATAAGCGCAGCTAGGTTACTGTCGGTGAGTCTAGGACGTTGCTTTTTTTTTTTTTTTCTTAACAGTCATTGCGGACCATATTATTACCAATATTATAACGGTCATTGCGATCATTGCTCGAGGCCTCGCTTGCCACTTTCTGACAGCTGGCGGGTCACAAGTGGCCAGCAGGCTGTGGTTTGGGAATCTCTGCTATAGACAGTTTATGTCTATTAAAAACAAATGCCATAACAGATACCTACTGTGAATGTGTGACGAGTTAGGGCCTCATATTTGGAAATGCCTGAGTAAACGGGTAAACAAAAAGTCAGCCTTTCCCTCCCATAGCGAACGACGAGAGCTAACATCGAACCCGTGTTGGATCGCGCTCATGCCATTGTCAGCTCAACGTTCTAACCGTTACACCAACGCGACGGCTGTTTATAGATATATTAGTGTTTCTACATTCTGGTTTGCGTGAAATGCCAGCTATATAATTTCCTTGTGTCTATATTCCTTCATTCAGCTTTGCTATCAGGTTGTCTGGTATACTCCCAGGTCTACCCAGCCTAAATGTCTCCCACAATATAAAATAACATAAAGTTGTGCAGCTTTACATAACAGAATTACGACACATGCATGGCGTTGCGGCGATCAGCCTTCATCAGCAAACAAACACAAAGTCACGGAGATCTCATGTGACGTTCTGTATGTGTCGTAACTCTGTTTTATAAAGCTGCACTACTTTGTGTCATTTTATACTGTTTACATTTTCACAGCTTTACCACAGTTCCACCAAATTTTATTTATATTTTAAAATGTGTCTCAGCATGTCTCTTGTGGAGTGAAAGCGATGAGAATGATACTAACCACAACACCCATGGGGGTTAAGTGGGTCCATGCAAGTATGGATCTAGCACCACATGCCCAACACATCTTAAGGCGTGTAAATGGGTCCTTTATTGTTACCGGTTATAAACCTCACGGTTCAGCCACGCCGGTAGAAACATGCGTCTGCCATTGGTCAGTATCGTTATTTTCAGTTCTAGGATCAGCTGCACGAGGAGGGTTTGGTTGTGTAAGTAGGGCGGGAAATGTTGCAGAATGTGTGTTTTATGCGTCCATAGGAGGAATGTGCCGTCCACATGAGGCAACCATAGATCTGATGTATGGGAAACACATGCTGGTAGTTGCTGAAGCTTTGTCCAACAACATGGTGTACAGGCTGGGAGATAATGGAAACCCCATAGCCACGCGATACTTTGGTTTGCATAAGTCTTCCCAACACTGGAAACATAAATCACGTGTATTCGTGAGGCAGGATTATGTTTGATCTGCTTGACTGGCAGCTTGTTTGTTGCTGTCATTGCTCATTTTATATCTCGGGTTATATCAAATGTCTCAGCGCCAGATCTTTGGGTGCGCAGGTGAAAAGATTAATATCATCTAAACTGACCATTCAGCAGTTTCAGTTGATCATGCTGATTTTGCGCACTTTCTATCTCACTCTGCCCAGACGGGTCTGCTTGAATAATTCTTAACACTTTGAAAATAAAGCTTGTTCGTTCAAAGTTTGTTCGTTCGTTAGTTCGTTCGTTCTCTCCCTCTATCCCAGTCTCTCTCTCTCTCTCTCTCTCTCTCTCTCTCTCTCTCTCTCTCTCTCTCTCTCTCTCTCTCTCTCCTCTCTCCATGTGTATATATATCGACATAACTTTAACCATATATCCATTACGTCACAACGCATGGAACAATATTATTTCCTGTTTAAGTTTTACTTAATATAAAACTAAAGTCTGGAGAAACATGATCGCTCAAATGAACGGAAAAGATACTAGAAGATGAAGATAATAATAATGCTGTTGGTTATTATAATGATAGTGGTGGTGATGATTGTCTCGATGATAAAGATGATGATGGTGGTGGTGGTGATAATTAAAATATATGTTTTCTGCTTGTGAAACAAAGAGGTTGTATCAATTCAACGCACTTTATTGTTAATTCTGGTGTATGCACATGCCTAGATAGATAAAACGAAATAAATCGTCTGATCTGTTGTTTGTGTTTTCTGTGTTCACAACGATGATACTGTTGGGGAAGATGGTAATGATGACGATGATCATGCTGCTGCTTATGATGATGATAATTATGTTGACAATTATTGTGGCTGACGACGATGATTATAATTTTGATGGTGGTCTTGAAGAAAATTATCCTAATGATGATTTTACTGATGTCGATGATAATGATAATAACTTTAAAAATTATGGTAGTGGTAGACGCCAACAACGACGATAATAATAATAATGATGCTGATCACGACAATAATTTGTTTTGTTTAGTTTTTGTTTGTTTTGTTTTGTTTGTTTGTTTTTTTTTTTTTTTTGCGCTCGCTCGCTTTAAACTCAAGCATAGTCAATTCACACTATTTCTAGTAACGTTGTACTAAAATTTGCGTGTGGATTAGCTTTCCCTATTAACAGTGTCCCTCGCCATCAGGCGAACCCACTCCGACTTCAGAGGTACTTGTAACGTACGTCCCCAAGTCAAGGACGAGAGGTTAGTATTTTAGTCCAACTTCTGGTGTAGTGTTGAACCCATAAATGATAATAATATTGAAAATAACGGAAAATAACGTCAGTGAAGGCAATTATAACAAAACTGTTGCAGCTGATGACGATAGATAACAATGGTGCCAGATGTGATGATAACGTCGACGATAATGGTACTGATATATACTGTTGACAGGAAGCTCCAGGCACGTGAGCACACGATGTGAGTCAATCTGAGGCCAGTTATTGATTGTTAGTGCTGCCCTAAGCTGAAACCCCAGAAGTAAATATTAACCTTATCCTTCCACTTTGTCTTATCAAGGATGTCAGGTAAAAATTATTTCTGCGGGTCATGTGCCTTATCTCTGGGTATATAACGCAAACACTTCGCCCTAGTTTTTTTTTTGTGTATCGCCGCCTCTTCCTTGTTTAAATATCCTAACAGAGGTCAGCATGGCCGAATGGATAAAATCGCTCGTTCTTAAACATCCGGTGTGCTGATGCCGAGATAGTGGGTTGAACCCCTACACCGGTCAGTTGTTCTAAAATGTTGACTTCTCGTCCGTGACTTGTGGACGTAAAGTACAAGTACCTCTGAAGTCGGAGTGGGTTCGGCTTATGGCGTGGGACACACGCAAAATTCAGTTCAGTGCTACTAAAAATAGCGTTATGGACTACGCTTGAGTTCAAAGAGAGCAAACGTTAAAACAAATAATGCTAATTTATTAAATTCGGAATATATCTACATTTTTCGGGACAAATAAATGCATAACTATGTATATTTATAATTACGTTCATGATAAAGATTAATAAGATTAAGTTGGTGTAAATTATACATTTATTATTTGTTTCTTCTTCTTCTTCTTCTTCTTCTTCTTCTTCTTCTTCTTCTTCTTCTTCTTCTTCTTCTTCTTCTTCTTCTTCTTCTGCTGCTGCTGCTGCTGCTGCTGCTGCTGCTGCTGCTGCTGTTGCTGCTGCTGCTGCTTCTTCTTCTTCTTCTTCTTCTTCTTCTTCTTCTTCTTCTTCTTCTTCTGCGTTCATCCGGAAAGTTTTTCGTTTTGGTTGCTTTGTGCCTGTTTACAGCAGAGCTACGTTCTTGCGCCGTTAGGCCGACACATCCGACTTCTGCTGGCATTTGTTGACCGGGTTAACCTTCCTGCGGTATTATTTATTTGTTAGGTTGAAAAATATATAGCTATTAGTCTATATATTGGCATTATCTGAAAAGGGAATGCATTTGTACTTTTGAAAAGAGTATACTGATTTACTATTAACTTTTAATTCAAATTTATCAAATAGTTAGCTTTGCGTGTATGTTAATTTAAGCCCAACAGAATTATTGTTTGTTTGTGATTTTGTTTACAATTGTAAATTCAATACTTAGCCATTTCGTTCTGAACGGCCGACGCTCATACTAAGTAAAAAAAGAACGCAAAGTGATTTGCAAGGAAATCGCATGCCACTGACTTTGAACCTTGTATATCAGGATTACAAACCTGCGTTCACAACCCCTAAGCTACAGATGCCGAATTATCAAGTATGAATTAGAGAAAGACGCAAACACACGCGGAAAAGAGAAGCAAAGATAGAGAACGAGAAAGAGTGAGAGAGAGGGAAAGAGCGAGCGTGAGAGAGAGGGGGAAAGAGAGCGAGAGAGAGAACAAGAGAGAGAGAGAGACATGAATAATGTAGGGAGGACATGGTCGGAGATATAGGAGTTAGCAAAAGAAAGGACGACTTGGAGTGAAATGGTTAAGGACATATTGCCCGGTGGGGATAAGGGTCGAAAGATGAAGAAGAAGAAGAAGAAGAAGAAGAAGAAGAAGAAGAAGAAGAAGAAGAAGAAGAAGAAGAAGAAGAAGAAGAAGAAGAAGAAGAAGAAGAAGAAGAAGAAGAAGAAGAGGCCGAAGAAGAAGAAGAAGAAGAAGAAGAAGAAGAAGAAGAAGAAGAAGAAGAAGAAGAAGAAGAAGAAGAAGAAGAAGAAGAAGAAGAAGAAGAAGAAGAAGAAGAAGAAGAAGAAGTGAAAGGCATGCAAAGACAGACAGACAGACAGACAGACAGACAGACAGACAGACAGACAGACAGACAGACAGACAGACAGGCAGGTAGGCAGGCATGGAGGCAGGCAGGCAGGCAGGCAGACAGACAGGTAGGCAGGCAGGCAGGCAGGCAGATGGAAAGGCCGAGCAAACACACGGAGAGAGAAGAGGGGGGAGGCAGAAGAGAACGAAATTTATTTTGGAAGGATTAAGAATTCGTCACGCCAGCATCTGCCATTCTTATCTCCTTGCTCTGATGCATTATTTCATTCATGCATCACTATGAAGCCAATCTTAGACAACGAGGACAACCACAGAAACAATATGCATTATGATCTCATGGAAAATGTACAATCGATAATACAGGAAGGAGAGAGAAATATGGACAGATGACGTGGGTAAAATCCACCTCTACACGTCATTAACATTTAATTTACTTTATTGAGATGACCTGGCAAAACCACAAGACAATTTTAGCTCTCTGGAGAGAAAGCCATTTTACTTTAACACACCGCCGTTCAATAGGAATGTACTGATTTGGCCTTCTCAATAATCCACATGAACTACCAATTATGAAATATGCATGCATTCACTTGAAATCATTGTATAGCTTGACAGATTTTAGAATAAGCCTCTGCCACCATCATCATAAGAAGATTGAACTCGATTGCACAATCTTTCTAAAGCATAATCAATTGCTGGGGAAGAAGACTAACACTGGATGATCCTTAACTATGAAAAGATGTTTAGTCTCTAGAGCAGAGTAAAATATAAAACATGTAAAGTTTATATTGCAGTCATCAAGAAACTTTACATCGCAATCAATAAGAAACTTTACATTGTTGGCTAGCTCCACTTAGAGCGTTAGCATTGTATAGTTTCCAAGTTGTCTTACTGTTATTTTGAAGTTATCTGTCTTGTTCAAGGGAATTTATCGCCTTGAAACATATTTTGCGTTGTTTGGTTTAAACATTTGGTTTTAAAGAAACCTCTTGAGATAGGAATAGTTAAAGACAATCCGCCTGGAAAAAAGGAGCTAAATAATAAATAATATTGTCACACGTGAGCCGCGGTGGTGTAGTGGTTAGACACTTGCTTAATGGCTCGGTGGTCATGGGTTTGGATGCACATGGAGGCGGATTTATTTTTAAATGGACCTGGATTCCTAAGTATTCATCCATCCATCATGTGCCATGCCGGTAAGCGTGGGCGGTCATGTTCTGCCATCTCACTCGATCACCAGAGACGTGGATCAGCTCCGTGTTTCTGTCTCGACTATGCCACAAGGCCAAGCCATCCAGGTACTTGCTTCTAGGTCTTCTCCTTGGTCTGTTCCCTTCGATCTTACCAGTTGTCACCAAGTTCTCCAGATCATTTCTTCTCATAAAATGCCCAAAAAATTGTGACTGTCTACGTCTAATGTCTCTAATCAGTTTACGATCTTCATTTGTTTCTTGAAGAACTTGTTCATTGGTCTTTCTGGCTGTCCATGGTATTCTTTGCATTTTCCTCAGAAACCACATTTCTACAGCTATCAGATGTTTTTCAGCCTGACTGCTCATTGTCCAAGCTTCACATCCATATAAGAGCACAGGTTCTATGTAGCATCTCAACACTCTTTTTCTCGTTTCAATTGACATCTTTTTATTGGTCAGTATGTTTTTCATCTTGCTAAAGGCTACTTTTACCATGGAGATTCTTGTTCTAATCTCTTCAAGGCATCTCCCATCAGATGTTATTACTGTTCCGAGATAATTGTACCTATTCACTTGTTGAAGAATATTCCCATTTACTTGTATATTACATTGTGGTATTTCGTTCTTCCTAGTGACGACCATAATCTGTGTCGTTTTACAATTTAATTCTAACACTAGTTGTTCACTGTGTGTAACAACCGCATCTACTAAATTTTGCAGGTCCTGTTCATTGTCTGCAATCAAGACTGTATCATCTGCATATCTAATGTTATTGATGCATCGTCCCCCAATGTTGATTCCTTCCATATCTTCTATATTTCTGATAATACTTTCACTGTACAGGGAAAACAAGTATGCCTAAGTACATTAGTAAGTATGCCCAGCCTAAAATGGTTTCCAGGAAATGTCTTGGGGAGTGAAGACGGCCAGTGTAGTATTGACCATGTCATCCCTGGTGTATAGATTGGTCTATAGTGTTGTGGGTCTGGCAGAAAATGTCCAGTATGTCTAGGGCGATGGAACATTAGAGGCAGATGAATAACATGGAGAAGGGTGAGGGAGGAATTCCAGGAGGTAGGAAAGAATAGGCGATTTGAGGGGAGTTGGTTGTAGGGTTTACTTCAGTGGGAGATAGATGGCAGACGATAGATAGAGACCGAATGTGGGATGGGGGGATCGAGGGAAGGAGGGAGAGAGAGAGGGGAAGAGATGGGAGAGAGAGGGAGAGAGAGAGGGAGGAAGAATGATGAATGAGCGGAATAGAGAAAGAACGAGTTGGGAGGGAGAGGGACGGGAGAGGGAGAGAATGGATGGAGAGGGGGAGAGAGGCGGGGAAAGGGAGGAGCGAGAAGGAGCGAGAGAGAGAGAGAGAGAGAGAGAGAGAGAGAGAGAGAGAGAGAGAGAGAGAGAGAGAGAGAACATCAGAACGAGCAATAAGGACCCGGGAAGACGACTTGCTCCCATGGAGCTCAAGAATAGTAACTAAAAATGAAAATGAGAAAAATCTACAGTATATTGGACTTGCATGGTTATAAGCGAGGCGGGCACACAATCTTAGTAATGCTTCCAAAGAATGTCGAAGTAAATATGCAAACCAAAAATGCTTTACAATCACAAATATCTGAGACTACAAGTATGAAAAGCATATGTTAATATTGAAGATCCTCTTTATGCTAAACAATACAATATATACAACAATACCTTAAGAGAAGCAAAGAATAGTAATCTGGCAACCTGCCATGCATGTCGTAAGAGACAACTGAAGACAGTTAGAATGAAACTGGCCCCTCATCCCATTGAAAACTTTAGTTTTAAAATCTCTCTAACCATGTACAAGTCCATCAAGAAAAGAAAACACAGCTCAGTCTGCTGGAAGTTGTAAAGTGTGATGTGTAGAAAATCAGAAGCAGTGGATAGTGTAATTGTCTCCTATCACTTTGGAAAATGTCCACAATTGGCATATGGAGTGCTAGAACAATGTGCAAGAGTCGTAACAAACGTAAAAACACCGAAAGATGATGGTTAAAGATAGGAGAGGGTGGGAGGAATTGGGTGGAGCTGGTTGTAGACCCTTGTTGCTTTGGGTGGTAAAATGCCAGCAGCTTGTGAACACGAAGGAGAATATACAGCATTTTGTAATGAGATAGATTTATATATACATACACAGAGATTGATGGATGGATGGATGGATGCATGGATGGATTGATTGACTGATTGATTGATTGATTGATTCATTGATTGATTGATCTTTATTTTAGAATGGTTACAAATTGAGCACGCATGCCTGTCTTACATTCGACCCTTCCATGAGAGAGCGATAGAGAGGAATGGTGAACGAAAGGGAGAGAAGGAGAGGTATGGAGGGCGATTGAGAAGATAGAGAGAGAGATAGACAGAAGAAAAGAGACTGAGAGATAGAGACATGGGCAGAAATAAAGGAAGAAGGAGAGAGGGAAGGGGGGGGGGAGAAGGAGATAGAGCAAGATGGGGAGAAATAGAGAGACAGAGGTAGATAAACAGAGATAGAGAAAGATAGAGAGGGATAAAGAGAGAACGAACGAACGAACAAACTTTATTTTCAAAGGGTTATGAATTGGGCACGCAGGCCCGTCTAACATTCTGCCCTTCTATCACTCTCTTTCATACATTATTTCATTCACACATCATTCAAGGCTAACAAAGAACAGCAACAATATAAAAGATATGCATTATAAAGGCATGGGCAAAATGCGAACATCAAAACTACACGACACAGTAATATTAGATAATGGTCTGACACTTGTTATTAGCCATGTGGAATACACTGGCCTACAAAAAGGGGACTGGCTGTTATACTAGGTTTTTTTTTATTATTATTATTATCTCTATTATTAAGGGGGAAGATAATCCGTATTGAGATAGTGTTCGAATAATTTGCGATTATATGAATAGGGATTGGTGATGTCTTTGATTTCTTGTGGAAGATTGTTCCACAGCTGAACTGCAGAGTACGTTAAGCTTCTTTTGTATAAGTCAATCCTAGGCTTCGGAATGTGTAGTATATTTAAACGTTTACTGTGTCTAGCATTATATTTAAACAATGGCCAAGGGTAATTTGGGGCATTCCGATGCAGGATTTTGTGAATTAGTTTAGCTTTATTGAAAAGCAGGCGTTTGCGGAATGGTAGTAACTGAAGGCGTTTATACAGGCTAGGATTGTCAGATAAATGTTTGCTATAAATTAGACTCATGGCCCGTTTCTGGAGTGAGTAAAGTCGCTTGGTGTTTGAATTAGAACAACCGTCCCAGATTAGTTAGTTAGTTAGTTAGTTATCAGTTGGGGTATCTTCGTTGCACTCCGGACATGTCCATAGGTGCTCAGATCCTCCCCCCAGCATATGCATCAGCGTCCGGTGGCTAATAGTGCCAGTTCTGTGTTGGTTGACGAGGCGCTTTGTTTTCCCGATGTAACCGTCCCAGATTGTAGAGCAGTAGTCAAAGTGTGGAGAGAGAAGGATAGAGTGGGGCAGAGAGATCGAGGGAGAAAGAGAGAGAGAGACTGTTGTCTGAACAGACTATGTGAATCAAAGAAAACAATACCTGAAACATATTTAGTCTAGACCGCTCTAAAGAACTACAAAGTTAAATTACGCCAAGTACAATGAGCAAACAAAAACACATTTATAGAAGGTCGGATAGATAAGATGCAACAGTATAATTCCAAGGACCACCAAACAATGCCAATGCACACGTGCGGGCATAATAAAAATAGATAAACAGCAGCGCACAAAGAAAGAAAGTACAACAAGAACAACTAACTTGAAAAGAAAATGTGAATCATGATATCATACAAAAGGGGATTTCAGCCATGCGGTTCGTCTTCATTGCACCAATTTCTAACCCATATGTATCTGTCTCTTCTATTTCTATGAATGCTGTTCAATACTTGTGAATTTGTGTCTTGTGATATTTCGAATACCTGTTATCATTAATTACCAACAATGGTGACACAACGAAAGAAATTAAAAGACGAATATTTATTGCTCTTCAAAAAATAAAACAACTGAATAAATTGTGGCATGGAACAGATAGAACTACAAAAATTAGATTTTTAAGAGCATGAATCTTTTCCATTGCAACAAACGTCTGTGAAACCTGACATTTACCAAACTAGCTGAACAGCACATAAATGCCTTTGAATATAAATGTTACAGACGGGTTCTAGGAATATATTGAATATAGAACAGAACAAATGCATCCATACGACAATATATTAATAAACTGAAGACTGTTGGCTGCTAAAAGTGATAAAACAAAGAAAATTGAAATATTTTGGTCACTTGAAACATCATGAAAGTTTGGAGAGAACAATTATGGTGGGATATATGCCCGGGAAGATGGGAAGAGGAAGGCCAAAGAAAAGATGGGTGCAGGGTGTGGCAGATGATATCCAGATGGGTGTATCGAATCTTGCTTATGACCGAGAAGTTTTCCGGAAGGTTGTTATGGGAACGACGTTCTGCAGAGGAAATGCTACTGAATGAATGGATGAAATCTATGGCCTGAAGGCTTCCACAATAAACATGTTTATGTATTGCATGTCATTATTTCCACAAGTCATCTCTTGTAATGTGTGGGTTAATGTGTGATGAAACTTTCAGTTTTAAGTCTATCCAAAGCTTCAAGTTGCTATTAGCAATCATGACGCGAAGTGTACCTCAACAATCAATTTTAAATAGACAACTGTTTGGCCCGCGTGCAAAAAGAGTTATATGTGAATAACGAAGACACAAACAATAGATTGCACGATTTATTGCCTGGCATATTTCGCTGCGACCAATGTGCGACCGTTCGACCAATGTAAACGGCCTGGCATCTACATGTGAATTGGTAAATAAATTTATAAAGCGCCATTGCCAACAGCCCAAACCCAAAGCAGACGTAACTACAGTCCCTAAACTCAAGGTATTCATCCAGCTAACCTTTCGAGGGGATGACGTAATGCAACGTCTACAAGACCGGCTTACTACAGCAGTAGGTCGAACATTCTGTGCGTCAACTCCAGTCATTAGATGTAAAACCGTACCCATTCCTACACCAACAGTCAAAGAGCCTGTTCCTCTGTACGCCACAAACAATTGTATTTACCAATTCATATGTAGATGCCAGGCCGTTTACATTGGTCGAACGGAGAGACAGCTTAACAAACGGGTGTTAGAACACATACCTCAATGGGTCAACAAGATACAACACACAGGAGATGCTAGCCGCGAGGAGCCGACACACCGGAAGCTCCCGGCGTCTTCAATCGGCAGACACATTGTCGCCAGTGGCCATGTTGTGTCCAGAGACACTGCATTTCGCGTGTTGTTTAGAACACAAAATACTCGCTTGTTAAAATTTGCAGAAGCAATTATGATCTATCAACACAAGCCAGAATTGTGTAAACAGAAAGACATGTTAGTCAGCTTAAAATTACCGTGGTAGATAAGTGACATTACTGTGCGAATTTGTGTATATTTCAACTTGAAGGATTTTTCTAGTTAATTTCACGTAAGTTGTGTGATTTCTGCAGTATGTACCTGACGAGATGCAGCGAAATATGCCAGGCAATAAATCGTGCAATCTATTGTTTGTGTCTTCGTTATTCAAATTCACTACGGGAAAACAACATTGTTTTGAATTTCTCAGAGTTATATGTGTCTGTATTAACTGTTACTTTAACTTCTTCAGTCCCAGGTAATTGTTATTTTTACTTTATCTGTCCCAGCTATAGTTATTTTAAATCTATCGGAATTATTACTGAAAAGTAGTCTGTTTGCAGGAAAGTTACGGTGTCAGCCTCGGGCAATTATGGTATAAGGTTCCTTCAGTGAGGATGGAAATCTGATCAAGAACCATTTGTATCTCACGATGTTACATGTCCTCTGATCTCATGGGTAGTGAGATCGGTTAACTAGACTTCTCGCATAAGGGCGAGAAACGGGAGGTCCTGTGTGCAAGATGTTCACATCAACAACTCAAGGCGGTTGAACATTGCAAAGAAAGCCTAGAACTGGGAATCTACACCAAGGTAAATTCTGCTTTGAGAGAATCTTTATAGTGGAAGATGGTTCCGTCGCCCTGCTACTGAGTTGAGTGCTTGTAGCGACAGTGTAAGCTGTGGATTTCGTGTGGAGTGCTTTTACATCTGTCCGCCGTTGTGTCCGCGGTTGTTTGTATTGTGAACTGCATGATCAGAAAAGATTTATTTCTAGTGACTGATGCTTCCATCGATGATGAACTGTAATTTTCATGGCTGACTGTTGTGTTGGCGTTCTGGCAGAGGTCTTATGCATGTACTTGCCGGTGCATGTTGTTGGGTTGTCGGTACTGCTATCTGTTCCACTCTTCACATGGGATTTAAAAAAAATTAAGTTGCATGTCCTTCACAGGACGTAGCAGTCAACCCCAGCATTTTCGCTGTTCGTGATTCCTGGGCAAATTTTACGTTCAGTAGTTTGCCATTGCTTTCTGAACGACCGGCTTCTATACCTTTTTCGAAAAAACCAGCACCGCTGTGTTTCGAACATAGTGAGGGGTATTTTGAGTGATATTCACTAACTCAAGAATAAGGCATTATGAGCGTGATCTTTTGTTGTGAAGCTGGAACCGCGACTAACTAAATAGCGACTTTCCTAACTTCTATAGTAAACAAAACCTACTCTCATAAATGCCGAGGTTTGAGCCACTGATTTTGAGGTCCATGTCCATGTTCGACACACTCTCCTCCAAAGAGGAATGAAGAAGTAGAGAATATCTCGTTATTTAGGCTACAATTGCTGCATATTGTGGACTCTTGATATCTCAGGACGTACACTTCTTTTAGCGTGTTTCCATTTAATAGGATGTTTGTTGCCCTGTGTTCTTGTAGCTATTCACATGTATCTTTCTGTTCTCTAAGCTAACATCCATCCATACGATCTTGACAGCTTCTATACCCGTGTGTTCAGGTCTTGAAGTTCTAACTCTATTCCAGCGACAAGGTCAGCTGCATTAGCAAATCTCAAATTGCACAGAAGTCGTCCACCATTCGATATAGACAGAAACAAATAATTCATTTCAATGATATAGATTTTCATTAACGGAACTCTAGAAGTCAGAACCTGACACAGTTGTAACAAATAAACATGTTTGAAGCTGGTAAAACAGGTGGATGTTTTTGCAGTGAATCCCGCCAGCAAAAATACAACAGAAATCTCACCGTTCTCTGTATGGCTTTTGCAGACAACTAATATCGGTTTGTTGATGCGGGATATATGTAGTCTTTGCACTCCCCATTTTGCTTGATTTGTAATAGAAGAAATGGTTAAAAAGTATGGGTATTTCACGCCAAAGAAAATGTTCAGTGTGTTCTTTTTTTTCAAATTTACTAAAATGTTTAGTTTACGAACGTATTCCTGCAGAGCAATTTGTGTTTTTATCAAATTGTGCAATCTTGGAGTTTATTTTGTATGTGTCAGTGCAATGATTACGATTGCGGTGGTGATATAATTTTGAGGAAAATAAAGAAAATTGTAAATAAATATGTTGTTACATGTGTAACCAATCTTTTAAAATACGCTTTACTAAATGTCCAACTTTCCTTTCGTAAATGTCGTTCTTTTTATGTTAATATTTTTATTCTTTCTTTCAGTCCATCAGTCTTTATTTGGTTCCGTCTGTTTTTTTTAAATTTATTTATTTCTATTACTTTGTTTTCTTTTCAATCATAATTCTTTCTATTTCCATATAATCATATTCATTCTCCTTCATTTCCTTGTTTCTGTATTTTTTTCGTCATTCTATTTGATTTTCTTTCATTCATTCCTTCATGTACGTTTCCTTCTTTCTTTATTTGCATTAGTCTTTCTGTATTCCGTTCTGTTTATCTGTCATTGTATGTATTTCTTCATGTTTGTGTTTCTGCAATTCTTTTTTTTTTCTTCTTCCATTCATTCTTTCAATTTCACATACTCATATTCAATTTGTCTTTCGTGTTTGTGTTTATCTGATTCGTTTCTGCCTTTATACATTCTCTATTTCTTTCATTTATTTTCTTTCTTTCTTTATTTCCTTCTGTTTTTCTTGATTTCGTTCTATCGTTCTTTCTTTCTTTCCCTTGTAGATGACTGTATATATGTCAGTGTGCTCTACTCCAAATCTTCTCCAGTAGGCGGTACAGAAGAAACACATTTACTAGACTGTATAGGAAGCACAAAAATCAATAGTCTCTCAATGCGTGCAAACATAGTTATTGGTGTTTTTACAAACATGTATAGTCTTTTAATGTGTACAGTCATAATTTTTGCAGTATCTATGGGTGAACGGGCTGGAGAACCAACCCTCGAACACCAGCGAATAGATATTGCAGATACCCCGCGGGGGGGGGGGGGTGGAGCGGGAGCTCCCTATATATATATATATATATATATATATATATGTGTGTGTGTGTTTGTTTGTGTGTGTGAGTGAGTGTGTGTGTGTTTGTGTGTGTGTGTGTGTGTGTGTGTGTGTGTGTGTGTTTATGTTCCTATGTACGAGCGTGTGGCTGTGATTGTAAACACACACGCCCGATAGAAACATGTACACATAAAGGAGAAACAACACATGCCCAAGCATCGACTCAAAGATATTAAGTAAGCTGGGCGTGTTTGTTACTCACCGTACACTTGTTCCAGAATGTGCTTCTGCACCGCTGAATGGGCTACTGGTGCAAGATAGGACAGACGTTATCAGGGGCCTTAGGGACCGTGTGTATTGTGTGACAGAACAGATACATCACCATGCTCACTCGCTTTGAACTCAAGAGTAGTCTGTGCACATGCTACTACTTCTGGTCACAGGAATGATTTTTGCGTGTGGATTAGCTTTCCCTATTACCTGTGTCCCTAGCCATCAGGCCAACCTACTCCGATATCAGAGGTACTTGTAATTTACGTGCCCAAGTCAAGGGCGAGAAGTCAACATTTTTGTTTAAATGACTGGTGTAGGGGTTGAACCCGCTACTGCAGCATCAGAACACCGGAAGTTTAAGAGCAGGCACTTTTATCCATTCGGCCATGCTGACCTACAATAGCCCTGGTCAAGCGAGAATGGTTCTGCAAGGTGAGACCAGAGTATCTGGACATACTCTGTACTCCGAGGAGTGATCAGGATATCTGGTCATACTATGTACTCCGAGGAGTGATCAGGGTATCTGGTCATATTCTGTACTCAGAGGAGTGATCAGGGTATCTTAACATACTCTGTACTCCGAGGAGTGATCAGTATATCTGGTAATACTATGTACTCGATATGATATTTTGATGACCGCACTGATGGAGAAGGGGGTCAATCCCTGGTTGGTGAACTGGATAACGGCCGTCCTGCATTCTCGTCGGGTTGCTCTCCGTCTGGCTGCATGGACCTCAGAGCCACATATTTTAACCCCGGGACTGCCACAGGGATCAGCAATCTCACCGGTGCTCTTTAACGTGTATACGAGCAAGTTTGCAAACCTAGAAGCACCAGGGGTTGGAAGGATACTAACATTCGAAGATGATATTCTTGCATATAGGCAGGGGAGAGATAGGGAGAAAATAGCCCAAGAGCTACAGGCGACAGTAGACAAAGTGATTGACTGGTGCACTGAAATAAGTGCTGTCATCCACCAGGAAAAAGCGGCTATTTTGTATTGCTCTCTGGACAACAGGATTGTGAGAGCTGATGTCCCAAGTCTGGCGATAGATGGTAGAAGCGTCGACAGAGAGAACAAACTTAAGTAACTGGGAATCACATTTGACAGACGCCTGTCCTTCAAGGACCATGTGGAGACGGTTGTGGAAGGTCTCAAAAGGGACTCAATGCACTTAAAACTATGGTTGCAATGGACACAGAGCAGAGAATGCTTCAACACTCCAACACCAACTGTAAAGCTGTGTTCAGAGACGGTGGAAAGAGCGCAGGCAATGAAATACCTGGGGATACGGTTTGATCTAAGCCTTGCTTATAATGAGCACATAGACCAGGTGATAACAAAGGCCAAGCGGGGTTTGGCTGCGATGCGGGTGATGGCGGCAGCAAACTGTGAGCAGCGCCATCTATGTCTTCTGTACGAGGGGCTGGTCATGTCTGTTTTTGAGTATGCAATAGCAATCCTGACATTCAGCCGTAAGCAGATAGAAAGGATGGAAAGGATACAGAATGAAGCTATGCGCATTATTCTTGGATGTACAAGAGATACAGCATGTAGGGCGATGCTCTACCTTCTTGATTTTCCAACCATTGAAGACAGAATACAAGTTTGCAGAGCACGCGCCTACCTCAGAGTTAACGCAGACACACAACATCCACTGCATAGTGAAATTATGAAGGTGAAGGGCAGCAGGTTAAAAAGAGGACGGTCGTTGATGGGTCAAGCCGAAGACATTCTTCAACAGGTGTGTTCACTTGAGGACTTAGAACCTGGCGAGGAGTGGGTACAAGTGCCAACAGATTTCTGCACATCCTTTTCAGTTTGCATCCAACTAGATAGAAAATGCAGACAAGAAAATCCGGCTTCTGTGGAGGCTGAAGCACAAGCGTTGATTTTCGAGAATTCGCTAGACGGTGATGCTGTCATCTACACAGATGGGTCGGTTGTCCGACATGTGAGAAGCTCATGGGCCTTTATGGCTCAGGCCGGAGGGAGAATTGTGAAGGAGGACTCTGGTGCTTTTACTGAAACCACAAGTAGCCTGGCTATGGAAGTCATGGCAGTAAGTAAAGCAATAACATGGCTCGAGACACAGACATTCACTAGGGCATGTTTCCTTAGCGACTCAATGAACATGATCAAGAGAATAGAGGTGGGGTGGATCGGAAGAGAATGGTTGCTGTCTCTAGAGCGGTCTCGGCTGGCAAAGACTAGTTTCATCTTCGTGCCAGGGTATGCAGGAGTACAAGGAAATGAGCGGGCTGACAAGCTCGCAGGTGAGGCTACTGTGGAGGGCGGACGCGCCATGGACCAGGCTGACATTCTGAATGCTCTACGGAAAGTAAGCTTTTGCGTGAAACAAGTGATGACTGTGAATCTACAACCATGCCTTGACTGCGAGAACAGCAAATTAAAAGAGGGGTGGCCAAACAAGAACGCTACGCAGGAAGCCAAAGAAGATTGATAAACCAACACAGAACTGGTGTCGTTAGCCGCTACACGCTGCGGGATTTGCTGAGGGGATCCGAGCACTTATGGACTGAATGGTTCGATGTGCAATGAGGATGATCTGTCGACTAACTAACTAACTAACTGAACGTCGTTAAGGGTCAGCGACTGATAAGAGCGAAATCATGGATGGCTCAGGCGGATGATACGATTAGACAGGTGTGCCCCTTGGAGAACATTAGGCGAGGAGAGGAGTGGGTCAGAGTGTCAGCGGAGCAGTCAGACTTGTGCAGAGTTATAATCACATTAAACCGGGAGTGCAGGGAGTGGCCAGCAGGGACCACGGAAGTGGAAATCCAGCAACTAATTCAGGACAATGCTCGCTCGGGTGATGTGATTATCTACACAGATGGGTCTTTTTTTGGAGGTAGGAGAAATGCCTGGGGGTTCTTAACAAAAGCTAATGGTCGACGTTTGGTACAGGAGAGCCTGGCATATGATACCACAATATCTAGCTTAAGAATGGGGGTAGAGGCGGTCAGTGCAGCTTTCCGCTGGATCGAGAATACGATACACACACACATCGTGATTGTAACTGACTCAGAAAGGATTCTGAGGAAGGTGAGGACAGGCAAGCTTCGGGCAGAGTGGCTTGCTTCGCTTCGGAGATCACGGGTGGCAAACATCGCCTGCATTTTTTCTCCGGGGCATGCCGGTGTGCTGGGGAATGAACAGGCGGACAGATTGCCAGGCTCTGCAAAACTTGGTGGAGTATTGATACATGATAAGGCAGACGTGGTTGCGGCCTTGTGGGAGCACGTGTGCACCTCGGAGGAGCAAATGGATCACCATGGTCTGGTAAGAATGAGACAGCGAGGAGTGACGAGGAGATCTGGCCGACGCTAAACGCTCAGAGGAAAGGCGAGACGGACTTATAATCAGATTGCTACTGGAACTATTAGTGTTGGAACTCTTCGCTGGCTGCCGAGGATGGGGACTGAGCGCTTATGGGAATGTCCCGAATGCTGTGATGTCGGTTCCTAAATCAATCAATTAATCAGTCAATCAATCAATCAACTCTGTACTCCGAGGAGAGGCCAAATTGGCAGTCAGACACTTAACATGTTTGTTTATTGCATGTCAGTATTTCCACAAATCACTTCTGGTAATGTGTATTTTCACGTGTTATGGAATTTCTAATTTATTTGAGGCTTCAAATTACTATAAGCAATCATGTCTCGAGGTATACCCCAACAATGAATTTTAAATAAACAGCTGTATGACTCGTGCGATGAGGCTTAAATGTGTGTGTAGTGGTTGTTGCTGACTCCGTGGGGAAGGGGTTGCCAATGCAATTGGTAATCCCACATACTGCGCTCGAAACACAGCTGCGAGTGATTTTGGAAGCAGACAGCCTTGCGTTGGTTTCCATACAATGGTATGAGTGCCTGTCGTTCAAAAAAACACTGTCAAACTACGGAACGTAATCTTGCTCAGGAATCACAAATAGCAACAAAATGCTGGAATTGACTTCTATGTCCTGTGAAGGTTATACAACTAATGTATGTGTAGTAGTTGTTACTTTAAATTCTTCAGCCCCGGGTAATTGTTACTCTACGCTGGCTGTGGAAGATGAGCAGGAAGCATGTATGAGAATGTTCGAAGTGCTGTGATAGCACGAGGTGTTCTATAGCATGAATCGACGTGGTGCTTCTAGCTTTCCGTCTTTCTGCACCTAACTTCTTGATTAATGAAATTTAACCTCACTTTCCATTTAAAAGTATGGTATTTTCAGGAAATAAATAATCTAAACATAAAGAATGTAAATAAAGATAAGACTTTAAGGTAACAGAAAAAAGGAAGTCTTTTACCGAAATATAAGATATAATATTACAATTTCCGGCTGTTTAAAAAAAAAGTGAAGACCATTTTATTTACGAGTTTTAATTGCATTTACAATTATTGGGCACGTAAAAAATTACGTGGGAGGAGCGATGATGTGGTTTTATAGAAGAGTGATGAGAACTCCGTGGGCGGATAGAAACTGCATTGGAGATATCTTGATAGAAGTTAACTCTGAGATATCTTGATAGAAGTTAACATTGGAGATATCTTGATAGAAGTTAACAATGGAGATATCTTGATAGAAGTTAAGATTGGAGATATCTTGATAGAGGTTAACATAGGAGATATCTTGATAGAAGTTAACATTGGAGATATCTTGATAGAAGTTAACATTGGAGATATCTTGATAGAAGTTAACATTGGAGATATCTTGATAGAAGTTAACATTGGAGATATCTTGATAGAGGTTAACATTGGAGATATCTTGATAGAAGTTAACATTGGAGATATCTTGATAGAAGTTAACATTGGAGATATCTTGATAGAAGTTAACATTGGAGATATCTTGATAGAAGTTAACTCACAAAGTGAACTGGTTACTCGCATCAAAAGAACACAGTCCGCATTCTTTGGGCACGTCATGAGAAGAAGAAAGCTGGAGTGACAGCGGGACAGTTGGAAGACAGGAAAGGCAAAAGAAAGTTTAATTTAGTTTAGTCGTTGGATCAACATCACGGCACACGGTTTAACCCATAAGTGCCCCGTTTTCCTCCTAACTCAAACCTGAGTCTGGTGAAACTCAGCTCAATGCACGAACTCCGTTGCATCGGTGAGGATCCTGAAATACTTTGGGTAGATTTTTAACTCGAAATTTTGCCCGGGCAGCGCCGTTAGGCTACACTTTTTCGATTTCCAACTGCCAAGGGATTTTTTACGTGCGCAACAATACACACGGGCGCCCGATCTCACTACCCAGAGACCAGGGGAAATTTTATTACTGGAAGTCCAGGTGGATTTTTTAAATAAATCCACCTGGACTCACCGTGGCCTGAACCCGGGACCTCCAGCACTCGAGGCGGACACCATACCTCGAGACCACTCAGCCCCCAGGCATAAGAAAAACGATGGAGATGATGTTGGATGGTTTGACATCACGGCATGAAAGCATGAAGGAACCTCGGTATCAGAAATGATTGACAGTACACGAGACTGAAGGTTATGAACAGACATAATCACCATGTAGCATGGGATAAGAAATCGCGTTTCTTAAATACGATTAATGAACTTTCATAGCACATAAAATAACATATATGTCAATGATGGTGTTCCATATTTCGGTAACCTTAAAGTCACATCTTTATTTATATTCCTTGTGTTTAGATCACGTATTTCCTCAACTTTCCAGAAACAGGTGAAAGAAATCTGGAACAGGATGGCTATAATTATTGAGCAAGCAGAAGGATATTTACAAAATTACCTACGCCAGTCGGAGCATCGCATACTCAACATGTCTCCTTGTACCATTTGGTGTCGTGTCTTTTCCTCCGATCTGCTGATGTATTGCTGTTGTGTGTTTGTGTTCGAGTGCCAGCACAACCAAAGATAATATTCTGTGTGTATCTTCTTGTCAGCTTGTGAGCTTTGTTCTAGGCCATCGTGTATAATTCACTCTGGCACGTGCAAAGAGATTTATGTAAAATCTTTGGAGATCTTCTAATTAAATATTCCAGAGACAAGGAAATATAAACAGACAGGCAGACAGACGGACAGATAGAATGGTAGAAGGGAAGTTAGACTGTCTGGCGGTTGGGTGGTTTATGGGGCAGACAAGATGGAGAACGGACGGAGAGACGGAATTATGGGTTGGTTGGATGGATGAATTCACAGTGGGACAGACAGAGACACACACAGACGAGTGGGGTGGATAGATAAATAGACACACAGACGGGCGGACGCAGGCACATACATACAGATGGATGGATGAATGGGTGGGTGGGTGGATGGATGAATGGATGGGTGGATGGATGAATGGATGGATGGATGAATGGGTGGGTGGATGGATGGATGGATGGATGGATGGATAGATGGATAGATGGATGGATGGATGGATGGATAGATGGATGGATGGATGGATGGATGGATGGATGAGTGGGTGCAGGATGGAAAGAAAAACAGAGAAGTAGAGGGACGGACAGACAGACAATCAGACAGACTGATCGTTAGATAGGCTGGCAGCAACGCAGGTAAGTTGGTAAGTAGGTAGGTAATTAGCAGGTAGGCCAGTAGATAGGTAGCCCCATTTAACTACAAACAAATTAGCAACACGTGAATTCAGACAGTCTGCGATAAAGCTTGTGTGATCAAAAATATATTACAAATTTATTATGTCAAAAATCTGGCAGATTACCAAACGTCCTTGACATGGGTGAGTTGCAGGAGGAGTGAACGTAAATCTGCATTGTTTATCAGTGCCCTGCATGTTGCTCCTGTTTAGGGTAGGCATGGTTGGAAAGATGACAGTGTCTGACCTCTGCCAGCTGTTGGCAGGTTGTACTATCTTGAATGATTATGCCGCCGCATGTAGCGGTGTTATTTTTAGACACCGACGTCCGTTAAACTAAACACGCTGCCGTTTTTAACAGTAGCTCACTACATTAATTTTTATTCAATATACAAGTCGCCGTTATGTAGTGGATAGCACGCTTGTGTACATTGATCTAGGGTCAAAGGTCGACGAAGATTAAAAAGGGTACCTGGAAATATCTTGAGAAGTAACAGCGGTCGGTATGGTATTGACCGTATCACCCTTCCAGTGCCGATTGCTCTATTAAAATATAGCGCTAGCACCGTTTACCCAATACCCATCAAGGAATGAAAAAGGACCCTTTTCTGAGAGCCATATAGGAATAATGTAAAACGTACAACCTATATGAAACATGAAATAAATAGTTTAAGAAATTAAGAAGAGAGGTTTATCGCGCTCGCGATTAAATTCCATGACTTCGGGGTAGTGGGTTAATTTCACACACCAGTCAGTTGGACTTCAGCATTACCTTTGCGCTCAGAAAGCAATGACAACTAATTGAACGTAAACTTGCCTAGAAATTCAAGCTGTAGTTGATTGCGATATCATACAAAGGACAATCAGCAATTTTAAAGAACAATTTTCTACACCTTGAGACTTGTTGGATAATTGTGCTGGCCCCATTATGAAAATAATAACCGTGATTATTGGATGCCCACTATCCACTGTTCCAAATCTAATCACTACCGTCTTTAAGAGCTAATGGTCTAGATGGGGACTGAGCGCTTATTGGAATGCCCCGAATGCTCTGATGTCGGTTCCTAAATCAATCAATCAATCAATCAACTCTGTACGCCGAGGAGATTTCCATTTACGTTTCTCATGTTGATGAAATAATTTATCTCTTTCATGAGCAGAATGTTCGAGGGCCTGCGTGCCCAATTCTTTACCCTTTGAAAATAAAGTTTGTTCGTTCGTTCGTTTTTTTTTTTTTTTTTTTTTCATTCAGAAAATGCCTAAATGTCTATAACATAAAGTTTATTTTTTCGTAGGTTCTTCATGTTGTTGTTGGAATGGCTCTTTGTCTGCTATTTATGTTTATGATTGTACCGATTTTTTGAACATAGATCTAACCCACTGTTTTGTCTTGCAGGATGGACAGTATCATCGGGTCGGTGGGGAGAGTGGCCAACGTTAAAGTTCGCAACGACGACGATCTTAACGACAGGGTGAACCACTTGTACACCACCGGCATCCTCATCATCTTCACCGTTGTCGTCAGCGCCAGGCAGTATGTAGGTGACCCTATCAGGTAAGGGACAGGTGTTCAGGGAGGGAGGGAAAGAGAATGAGAGAGAGAGGGGGGGGGGGGGGCTGAGAGAGAGACAGAGAAAGGGAAAATAAAGTGAGAAAGAGGGGAAAGACAGATAGACAAAGAGAGAGACAGAGAGTAGAAAAGAGAGGGATACATAATGAAAGACAGGGAGATCCTAGGAGAGACATAGAGTGGGGGGGGGGGGGCAGATAAAGATAAAGAGATATTGGAAGTAGCAGGGAGAGAGAGGTACAGAGAGAAGGAAATAGGCATAAAGGGAGACTGAACGAGACAGAAGAAAGCCACAGAGATGCGGTGAAACTGGAAGAGGACAACAGAGAGAAAGAGAGACAATTAAAGAGGTAATTGCATAGAATGTTTTTAGTGATAGATAGATGAATAAAATATCGATTTAGGCAGGCAGACACATAGATTCACAGACCGACAAACAAGTATACTGATAGAGTCAAAGGTAGACATCACATACACTTACGAATAGACAGACATACAGATATATGGATAGAGGGCACACATGTAGGTAAACACACAGGCAATCTGACAGACATGCAGGTAGAAAGATAGGCATTCAGGCAGACATGTAAATAAGTGGGATGTCAGGTAAATAAGCAAGCACTCAGGTACATCAGTACGCCGACAGGTAAATAAGTAGGCAGTCAGGTCGGTGATGTATAGATAGGATTTGCAGGACGTACAGACGGTCACATCAACAGGGAGACAGACATTCATACAGACAGACAAATAGGCATACAGACAGGCAGGTGAATACGTAGGCAGGCGGGTGAATACGTAGGTAGGTAAATAGGTAGGGTTTGCTGGACGTACAAACTTACAAATGAACAGAGAGACAGACAAACATTAGGTATGTAGCATGAGAATGAATAGGTAGGTAGGTAACAAGAGAATATGTAGGTAGGTAGGTTGTTGGATCCGGTAGGTAAATGCGTCGCACAAATAGTGTCCTTCAGTGTATACGCTTGAAAATGACAACCACTGTAGGTCTTTGTCAGATGGTCATAAACATAACCATTTTGACTATTGGTATTTGCTGTTGAGTCTGTGACTTCAAGTATTCCCATTGTACTGCCTTATTCCCGCGTCTGTAATCGCCCATCTTTGCTTCCAGTGCACAGTTTTATCTTTTAACTCGTAAGGTACGACAGTCCAGTGAATGGTTGCTAGTAAGTTTTATCAAACTATTTGTTTCTTTTACCCTTGCTGCTCTCTGGGTACACTATTTATTACCCATTCTATAGGTCCTATTCACCTTTGTCTTCTAGAGCAGAATTATTTTGTAGAACGTCGCTCTCAAAATAGTGCCAAGACTCTCCATCTCCTGGTTAGTTCCCCTGTCTCATACCAATGAATCAATCGATCAATCAATCAATCAATCATGTACCATGCCGGAAAGCGTGGGCGGTCATGACTCGCCATTTCACTCGATCACCAGCGTCGTGGATCAGCTCAGTGTTCCTGTCTAGTCCATGCCACGTGGCCAGGCCATCCAGGTATTTTCATCTCGGTCTTCCTCTTGGTCTGTTCCCTTCGATCTTGCCAGTTGTCACTAAGTTCTCCAATCCATTTCTTATCATAACATGTCCCAAAAATGTTGACTGTCTACGTGTAATTTCTCTAATCAATTTACGATTTTCATTTGTTTCCTGTAGTACTTGGTCATTGGTTTTTCTGTCTGTCCATGGTATTCTTTGCATTTTCCTCAGAAACCACATTTCTGCACCCATCAGATGTTTTTTTCAGCTTGACTGCACATTGTCAAAGTTTCACGTTCATACAAAAGAACAGGCTCTATGTATCCCCTCAACACTCTTTTTCTCGTTTCAATTGACATCTTTTTATTGGTCAGAATGTTTTTCATCTTGCTAAAGGCTCATACCACTGTGTCTTTAATACACTATGTCCAGTGTCAGCCCTTGTCTCATATCCCATAAATCATATCTTCCATAACAATTCTATTTCACGTTTAATGTAGCCGAAGTATCTTACGAGTAGTTTCGTAGTTTCTCAAACTTGACACTTTTATGAGCCACTTTTCTTCGATGTTAATATCATGTAGAGCAGAGGTTCCCAAACCATGGCCCGCGGGCCACTTGTGGCCCGCCAGCTGTAAGAAAGTGGCACGCGAGGCCTCGTTGTTTAATATATGTTTTAATATGTGTTTTTAATGCAGTCAGAGCGCCCTGTCAGTGTGCAATAATTTACTCTGATCGTGGTTGATATGGTTATATATTATCGAATGAACCTGTTCAGTTCACAATGAAACGTTATGAAGTTTTCATATCCCGGCCTTGTCGACCAATCAGAGTGCGCAAGGCGCCATGTTGTAGTCTGTTACAACTGTTTAGCAGAGTCGGTAGTATTGTGTTGAAATTAGATTTTTTCAAATAAAAATTTACCGTTGAAGCCTATAAACATGAGTGTGGAAAATCTAAAATCAAACAATTGTAAATAGCGAAAATGTTAAGATATTGCTTGTTTTGAATTCAACGAAGATTGGACTGAGAAGTTTATGTTTATGCCTAGCCGTAGTGGTAAACTAGTTTTCTTAATCTGCGGATTTTGTATTTCTGTTACAAAAAAATTTAATCTGTAACGACGCTTCACGACCACACATTCAGACATAAATGCTCAATATGCGATCAATTCGAAGTTAAGAAAAGATTTCATAGAGAAAGTTCTCTGACCAGGCAGCAGTCTTTTTCACGAAGACCAACGAACAGAGCAAGGGTGCTGTTGTTGCATCGTACGTAGTCGCTCTTTTGTTGGCTCGCAAAAAAGAAGACGTTCATCGATGCAGAAGAAATAATCAAACCTTCCCTTAAAATTGCTGCTAGAATGCTTGGCGATAAAAAGTGTGATACAAAATTTGATCATATTTCTTTGTCTAATAATACAATGGCCAGGCGAGTTAAAGACTTAGGCAACGATGTTCGTCGTCAAGGAGCAGCATATATCAAAAACTTTAAATTTTTCTTTCACTGGCAGTGGATGGATCCACTGACATTTCTGACACAGCTCAGGTCGCAGTTTTTGTTCGAGTAATAAACGATACTTTTGAAGTCATTGAGGAACTTCTAGGACTTGTATCAATGCATGCAACTACCAAAGGGACTGATCTGTTTGAAACTCTGAAGTTGTGTGTAGATAAAAACAGCGTAGAAAGGACCAAATTGGACAGTGCATGCACCGACTGCGCTCGGGATTTGACAGGTAAAACGTCTGGGTGTCTAGCATTATTGGAACAGTTTTTTGGGAGCACTATATTAAAATATTATTGTATCATTCACCATGAAACTCTGTGTGGAACGACTTTAAATCTGAAACATGTCATGGATGTTGTTTCGAGATGTGTGAACAAACTTCGAATTAAGGCGCTGAACAGGCGTTAGTTCAGATAGTTTCTATCAGACCTGAACGGGGAATACGGTGAGCTACTGTTACACGGTGATGTCAGATGGCTATATAAAGGGAAAGTTCTGTCCCGTTTCTGGGCACTGAAAAATAGTGTCTATCTGTTTCTGTCTGGAAAAACAAATGCATTGCACACAGAACGGGAATGTCTACGGAACGATGACTGGCATTTTTGGTGGACATCACGTCTCATTTAAACTCTTTAAATGCGAGGATCGAGAAAAAAAAAACTATTCACAAATTTGGGCGATGACATTTCTTCATTTAAAATTAGACTACGACTGATTATGGGACAGCTGACTGAAGAGAATTTAGAGGCGTTTCCAACTTGTGGTGGAAAATAAATATGACTTGTTAAAGTACAAAGTAAAAGTTGAAAGTCTTCTGGATATTTTTCAGTCGAGACTTCTAGAGTTTACAATAGAGAAGGATAATGTTGCCCTCTTCGTAAATCCGTTCGTATTTTATATTGCCAAGCTCTGTCAATTACAGCAAAACCTTCAGCACGAAGTAATTGATTTGAAATGCAATTCTGCACTGAGATGTAAATTTCTGGAGCTGCCTGCTTCACATTCAGCTGATCATATGATTTCATTCTGGCGACTATTGCCTGTCGAACAATTTGAACACTTGCGTTCATTTGCCCAGAGATGCAATTGTCGTTCTGGTTCAACTTACAGATGCGAGCAGTCATTTCCCCATTATAAAAACAAGCAACGTTCAAGACTCACCGACAGTAACCTAGCTGCGCTTATGACTTTGGGCACCACAGATTTGTGCCCAGATATTGATAAACTGGCATCTGAACTTAAGTAACTGGTTATGAAGAATAGTTACAATTGTAAATTAATTACATTGATAGCGATTTTCGAAGCTGAATAAAAGTTTATTGTTAAATGAAATTGTGATTGTAAACTAAAATAAGACCGCAGTGTAGTATTGATACTGACTGCCTTTAAAGTTTTAGAAATTTGTTGACCAAAGTTAAGAAAGATGAGAATGATATTGCAGGACTTTTATAATTTTATAATGTTGTGGCCCGCTTAACGACCGAAAATAGTAGATATGGCCCTCTACTTGAAAAGCTTGGGAACCACTGATGTAGAGTGTTATTATTATTACTTTGTTGTCTGTTTCACGATTCTTAAACATTTTTCATTGACATTTAAGTTCAAAAGCCTGTATTTCCTTCTTTAATGTTTGTGAAATTGTATCTTTTAAATATCAGTCATAAACTCTAACCTCCCTCCCTTTAATGGTTAAATAACCGCCCCCTGAACACTTCCTCTACCGGAAATCTCATTTTACCTGGTGTTATCAAATTGACAAGGGCACTCCCTGATGTCTGCCAAAGTTGAAGGGAGGTTTATATCCCCATTACAGAGGAGATTTTGCTTAACTTCTCAACGTGGCACTGATATTTTATTGACATCGTTTTGTTTTTTTGTTTTTCAGAAGAAAAAAAAAGAAGCAAAACCCACCGCCTTTTGGCGACATTGTTAATTTATTGGTTCTTTTTGCTTCGTTAATGCAACCATAATATAACGTGGCCAGGTTTTTGAAGAAAACAGTTGCGGTAATCCTCTTCTAGAACATATCAGATACATCAGGTTAAAGATACCGACTCTGAGATCTAGGGGGTAGTGAACGAGTGTGACAATTCCCCGAGTTAAGGAGTTGAGGGTTCGAAATCAGCTGCAGACGATTTGGAAGCAAGCCGCATTTCGTTTATTTCAACAGTGCGAAAGTTGGTGGCACAGTAAGCAATGGCAAACTACTAAAAGTAAAATTTTCCTATTAAAAAAACGCAAACATCTAAAATGCTGGATTTGATAGCGAAGACCTGCAAATGATATGCAACTAATTTAAAAGATTAAAGATACCAGTTCTTTTACTGGCAGTACTGCACACATTAAAGGGCCCTTTCATGTCTCTAAAATTTGGTGCTAGACTCTGTCTACTGTTATGGACCAATCGTCACTGGGTGGGTATTGTAATCGGCATCAAACTGGTCGCCTTTACTTCCCAAGATGTTTCCTGATATTCATGTAAGGCTGGGTCAACTTCGGCCAAGAGGTATATTTAAACACCCGCCTCGATACGGATTCGAACCTATGAGCGTTGGGCCGGAAGGCGAGCATCTAGTCACTACACTACCCCAGCTTCCACTTGCAGTATTTAGTTAGTTCCGTCTCTGGGAGTCTCTGTGGCGAAGTGGTCAAGCCGTTTGACTCGTGCTCCGAAGGTTGTGGGTTCGATTCCGGGCCGCGTCCTTCGGTTTACGAGTTAAATGTTTCGGAGACTCCTGTGGGTTGTCGCTAAAAGCTACGGAGGTCGTGCTTTGTACGACGCTTTCCGTGCTGCGGAAAGAGACCGAGCCATATGGGATAAAACCCGGTGCAATGAAGTCGACCCTCTCGACTTTTAAGCGTCTTTTGTAAGTTAGTTCCGTGTTCTTTTACATAACGTCGCAGTCAGTTCCAGCATTTATTGACAGTATGTGATTTATTAGGCAGTGTTTTAGTTTAAAAGTTTGCCATTGCTTTCTAAACGACTGACGCTTCATACCTTCGAAATTTACGCAAAGCAGTCTGCTTCCAAATCGCCCGTGGCTCCGTATGTCGGGGAAATATGAAACGTGGCTTTACTATCCCATAATTCACTTGCTGTATTCAACATCTTTCAATTTTGCCATCAAGCGTCGTGGGGAGAAATAGTTGAAGTTCCAGAGATCTTTGAGTGGTACTGTGTAGTGTCATTCTGTGTGATTATACAATGTCTTTGATATCGTTAACACATTGTATTCTCAGGCGTCCTCTTACTCTCGTAGCAGATCTTCTTTAATACAGCTGTTGGTGCCTTTATTAGAAGGCAGCAAGTCAAATGGTTTGGCCATGTAATTAGGTTACCAACAGACAGTATACCACAACACGCCATGAAGTACAAACCAGATGGAAGCAGAGGAAGAGGACGACCATATAAACGTTGGACAGAGGGAATAACAGAGTCCATGGGTGTATCAATGCATGAAGCCCATAATCGGGCACTCTCACGATGTTTATACTTCACCTCGACATCGCAAGGTACAAGAGGAACAAGATGAGATGAGATGAGATGAGATGAGACGATGGCGTTGCATTCTAACGAGACGACCGACCTATTTGATTATCTGCCAGTCAATATATGTGGCACAAGGTGTTGATTCCAATGTCTGTCTGAAAACATTATTTCTTACTTGGTCTCGGATAGTTACATTGGCAGCTCTTCTCAAGCATTTAATCTCTCAGGTGTTGATTTTGTGTAAGCATTACTTTTCCCACTTCCGTGTAAAGTCCTGCACCTATTCTACCTCAGCTTGCGCCAAAGTGAAGTATTCACTTAGCTGCAACGGGTCACCACATCAACTAACTCAGCCTTCAGGCCGAGAACCGCCCAGACACTGATGTCACGATAATTTTGCTTTAATACCTGAAGGTGATGCTTATATCGCAAAATTCTCGCAGGCACTTTCGTGACGCAAGAAGGCGGACATCATACCAAAATATATTGCATTGTTATCAACATTCTCAATGTCTTTTATTTGCCGTTGGAAATAACGAAAATGTAATAGATTTTTGGAAGAGAAGTGTACTTTGGATTTCTTATATTTATTCTGTGACACTCGGCTGCATGAGAACGGTTTAATGATGCCAGATAAGAGATGACATAAAGAATCTTTTTATGTAAAGCGAAATTTAAATAAAGAAGGAGACTGATGTTAATGAAACTACGAAATGTCTGTCTGTGTAATTTCTGTGTGCGTGTCAGAAAATATGAAGTGAAGTTATAGCTTGTGCGGGAATGGAAACGGGAAAACAACTATAAAGGTTTATTACAGTTGATTGTGTAGAAGTATGAGGCTGGTATATGTAATGTAGGGCTGGGGTATTTCATCGAGTGTATGTTTAATAATAGCTAGCAAATAATGATAGTAAAGTTTTAATCAAGGAAGCAAGGAAAAATATAATAAGTGGCACACACACATATCTATCTATAGAATTTGTGTATATTTTGGGTGTATGACAGACAGACAGACAGACAGACAGACAGACAGACAGACAGACAGACAGACAGACAGACAGACAGACAGACAGACAGACAGACAGACAGACAGACAGACAGACAGACAGACAGGCAGGCAGGCAGGCAGGCAGGCAGGCAGGCAGGCAGGCAGAGAAAATAAACAGAGAGTTATCTTTTACAATCCATATTCTTTGCTCCAGTAAATAAACCAGGGTTCGTTAGTTAGTCGACAGATCATTCATTCCTCATTGCACATAGAACCATTCAGTCCATAAGTGCTCGGATCCCCTCATCAGCAAATCCCGCAGCGTGTAGCGGCTCACGACACCAGTTTTGTGTTGGTTTATTACTCTTCGTTGGCTTCCTGCGTAGTGTTCTTGTTTGGCCACACGTCTTTAAAGTTGCTGTTCTCGCAGCCTGACCATGTTTTTATATTCCCAGACATCGCCTGGTTCTCGTAAACGACTTACTTCTTGTAGAGCATTCAGAATGTCTGCCTGGTCCATGGCTCGTCCGCCTTCTACAGTAGCCGTGCCTGCAAACCTGTCAGCCTGCTCATTCCCATGTACACCCGCATGCCCTGGCACGAAGATGAAACTAATCTTTACCAGCCGAGACCGCTCCAGAGGCAGCAGCCACTCTCTTCGGACCTACCCCATCTCTATCCTCCTGAGCATACTCATTGAGTCACTAAGGACACATGCCCGGTTGAATGTCTGTGTCTCAAGCCAAGTTATTGCTTTACTTACTGCCATGACTTCCATAGTCAGGCTGCTTGTGGTCAAAGCAAAAGCGCCAGACTCTTCCTTCACAATTTTCCCTCCGGCCTGAGCCGTAAAGGCCCATGAACTTCTCACTCCTCGGACGACCGACCCATCCGTGAAGATGACACCATCATCCTCTAAATAATTCTCGAAGATCAGAGCTTGTACTTCCGCCTCCACAGCAGCTGGATTTTCATGTCTGCATTTCATGTCTAATTGGATGCACACTGAAAAGGCTGTACAGAACTTTGTTGACACTTTTACCCACTCCTCACCGGTTTCTAAGTCCTCAAGTGAACAAACCTGCTGAAGAATGTCTTCGGCTTGACCCATCCACGACTTTCCTCTTTTTAACCTTCTGCCCTTTACCTTCTTAATTTCGCTATGCAGTGGATGTTGTGTGTTTGCGTTGACTCTGAGATAGGCACGTGCTTGGCAAATTTGTATTCTGTCCATCATGGTTAGAAAATCAAGAAGGTAGTGCATTGCCCTGCATGCTGTATCTCTTGTACATCCAAGAATAGTACGCATAGCTTCGTTCTGAATCCTTTCCATCCTTTCTATCTGCTTATGGCCGAGATTCAGGATCGCCATCGCATACTCTAAAACAGAAAGGACCAGACCCTCGTAAAGAAGACAGATGGCGCTGCTCTCAGTTTGCCGCCGCCATCACCCGCATCGCAGCCAAACCCCACTTGGCCTTTGTTATCACCTGGTCTACGTGCTCAGTATAAGCTAGGCTTCGGTCATATCGTATCCCCAGGTAATTTATTGCCTGCGTTATTTCCACCGTCTCTTAACCCAGATTTACAGTTGGCGTTGCAGTGTTGACAATATGGTTATTCAAAGAGAACCATGTCACTGTCGCCTTTATTGGGTTGACCATTGCCCCAGCTTCAACACACCAAGTTCTTATGCGATTGAGTTCGGTTTGTAGTTCCACAGCAACCTGATCTCTATCTTTACCCTGACAATACACTAAAACATCGTCTGCATACGACAATGTCCTCCCCGGTCCTATGATTTGCTCGCCGGTGATTCTCACAGTGTAGGCGTTGAACAGCACCGGAGATAATGATGATCCCTGTCGTAGGCCAGATTATATTGTTGTTGATTCCGAAGTCCAACTGCCACATCTAAAAACTACTTTCCGTTGGAAGAGGCCTGCAGCGATCCAACTAAGGAGGAAAGGACTTATCTTGAGTTCAAGAAGCTGAAGCATTAAAAATCCCAATGGTACTCTGTTGTGCTTGATACTCAAGATCAATCGCTGCAGCAAATGTTCCAATGCCTGAGTGGAAACCTTCATAGACATCATGGGCAAAAACTGCTGCATTGATCCATGTTTCTTTTTTTTTTTTTTTGGACGGTACACTTCCAGGGTAGTTGGGGAAACACCTTGCCTCTCTAGCTGGCTTGATATTTTTCTGGCAATTAACTTCTCCGGCAGGCATGCATATTGTATTGTAAACCAAGGTTGGTCACATCCATAATATCCCAATGGATGACAATGCCTTTGAGATTAATATCCGAAATGTGGTCACAGGATTATTAACATGAGACTGGGTGGGCCCTAATTATAACTTCTTTTATGAGGTTGAACGAGGTAGAGGTCATGGAGTAAGGTAAGTAAGGAAGGAATGACAACAGGAGCTTTAGAAGAGCACAGCAAAACAAGTCTTATGAGTCATTTAACAAAGCTGTTATTGAAAATTGTGAGAAGAATAACAAACAAGTGTAAACCAAACATTAGGGAATGAATAATATTGGATGTGTAGACTTGTCATGGCGACTGTACTGTAAAGCGTGCATTCCCCTCTCCAAACAAAGGAACTAACAGAGTGTACAATTCCGGTACTTGATTTTCCCCTTTGCATAGATTCACGTCAGGATATCATTGAATAGAAGTGAATTCACACTGACAGACAACGAATACAAGTACAGACATATTGAAAGCCAAAGGCAAGCCATTTCACTGCGTTTCTTCAAATGAGATGCATCTGCAGGGAGCAGTTGACAGACAGCACAGGTTGTAGCAATTAAAACTTACTTAGGTGCGTCCAAATTCTCAGAGATTTCCAGCGAGATAATTACAATTTACTGCCTACATTTTCAGGAGCATATATTTTATTCACCTCTGAGGCTAGGCAAATACATGGATGGCGGCGTAGGGAGACTTGGGAAGTTGGTATAGTCTCGGGGAAGTCGTGGCTGGGAGATTAAAGTGACTGCTACACGCTCGGAAAGTATGGGTTTGATCTCAGCAAGGGAATGGGAATTTTTCCAAGTCCGTTTGGTATCTAAGAACATTATACGTCTTGGTTAGTGAGACTGGATATCAAGTTTTCTTGGATAAGGGCGGGCAATAATAGGTTCAGTGTTCAATATGAAGAAGGGGGAGGAGAAGTAGGAAGAGGTTGAGGAGGAGGTAGATAAGGAGAAGACGAAGAAGAAGAAGTAGAGGAAGGAAAAGCAGCAGCAGCAGCAACAACAGAGTACAGTTTATGGTCCCTGCCTTTGGAATACATTAGTAACATGTGTCACCTCACTTTGCCTTCTGTTACTGTATCTGTCAGTATTGGGTAGTCAGGTCGGATATATAGATTTTTCGTATAGGGAGAATGGGAGGGTAGGGGGGACAGGAGAAGACAAAGAAGAAGAAGACAAGAAAGAAGAAGAGGAACAACATTAAGAAGAAGAGGAAGAAGCAGAGGAAGAAGAAGGCGAGGAAGATAACTAAGAAGAAGAATAGGGGAACAAGAATGATATGTGGAAAAAAGGGAAGGGAAAGAAGAAAATGGGAAGGAGATAAAGAGGAATAAGAAGAGGAAGAATAGTAGACGAAGAATACGAAGAAGAAGAAAGAAGATGAAGAAGTAGAGGAAGATCAAAAAGAAGAAATAGACGAGGAAGAAGATAAAAGGAGGAAGAAGAAGAGGAAGTGAAGGGATTAGATAGAGTAGCAATAGGAAAAGAGGTGGAGGATGAGGAGGAGAAGGGGAAAAGTACAGTTTATGGTTCTAGACGGAAGACAAGCTGACAGTACCTATATCTCTGTGGAATACACCAGTAACCGACATCTCACCCCACTTTACCCTCAGGTGAATATGTGTCACTTTATCAATCAGCCCGTGGGAAGCCCTTGAGGCAATTAAACAACATGAATAGTAAACTCTAGGATATCAGTAGCAGTCGTATGTGTCCGTCAGGTCTTTCCTTGGAGTATTGTGTAGCGGCCAATGCCACAGCGCGACTTATAGGCACAGTGCATCTTATGCTAAAGCGCCGACTTATAATTATGAGTGGTGAAGTTTGAAGGCTTATTCTTGAATTGCCATTGGTTCTCCACCCTGTGTGTTTTTTTTTGTTTTTTTTTTTTTTTTTTGTGCATATCCCTTACATGACGTTGCAGTCAACACCGGCATTTTTCAGCTGATGTTGATGTCCTTGGCAAGATTACGCTCACTAGTTTGCCATTGCTATCTTAGCGACCAGCTCACATACCCCTAAGTAACCAACGCGACGCTATCCACTGCGGAATCTCGCGCAGCTGTGTTCCTCACGTAAATATACATGATTACGGAGAAAGTCGTTAAATCCTTCACCAGGGAGACGGCCTGTTGATTCTAGGGGTTTACTTTTACAATAGGTCGTCGCCGTGGTTATTTTTCGGAATACTCATCTTTGCCGAGTACAGACTTAATAGTTGGCTATGTGTCCTCAGGTCGTTGAATGTATCATAGACTTTACTTTGGAATCACTGATTGCTTTAGCAGGTTACTTATTAATATTCAAGCAGGTTACTTATTAATATTCAACATGCACTTTCTCCTCTATCGTACGAAGGAACACGGAATGATATATATATATATATATATATATATATATATATATATATATATATATATATATATATATATATATATATATATATAAACCTCAACACTGTTTATTTCCTTCTGTTATACCGACGCAGTTACAAATCAGCAGATGTCCACAGTTATCGAGTACTCTAACAATACATGTATAAAACATCTCCACAACTCTTAAATAGTAGACGACACTCTGTAAAGTCATTGATATCCTCAAAATCGTGAATGGTCCACTTTTGACCATGGTCCAACGCAGACTGACTCTCAAGGATCCTCTTTGTGCTTGCCGCGAAGCGAGTCCCAGCGTGTGAAAAGTGCTCATCAGCGAGACACTTTTCACGGTCCAGGTGTCCAACTGAACTTTCCTTCTGAACATTGCCATAACCACTGACCCAGTCTAATTCCGGTTATGTCAGCCAGATCCTCTGGTCACTCACTGCAGCTTCATTCTCTCCAGGCGGTGGTGATCTTCCTTTTGTTCTTCTGTGCTATTCACACGACCCCACAGGGCCATGAAAACGTGTGCTTTATCATGCACCAACACTCATCCAAACGGTGCAGACCAATCCAGTCTGTTCGTCTGCTCGTTGCTCGCCACATCAGCGTGTTTCACCGCCATAAGACATTATTGGTATATGGTGCTAACCCAGTATTTGAGACCTATTGGCACTCGATGAGTAATGTTGCCACTATCATACCATTCATTCATTCAGTAGCATGTCCTTCGCAGAACATCGCTCACATAACAACCCTCCGGAAAACTTCTCGATCACAATAAAGTTGTCCCGCGTCCGATACACCCATCTGGAGATCATCCGCCACATCCTGCACCCATCTTCCATTTGGCCTTCCTCTTCCTCTCTTCCCAGGCATATACCCCTCCATTATTGTTCTCTCCAAACTTTCATGACGTTTTAAGTGACCAGAATATATCATATCGGCAGCATTTATTTCAAAGGAAATGTCCTAGAACTCATTATAGAATGTGTCGACCTAGGGCTTAGGCCACAGGAATAAAACCCGACTCAGATGAGATTCGAACAGATTACACTAGTCAACAACTTTAATCTACCTAAATATTTGATCTTAACTAATTTTGGTGTGCTGAAAACGAAAATGACATTTACAATGTCATTTACAATGCTTTAGTTTTCAAGATGTATGCTACTAGTTTATTTAATTACGGCCATCATCTTTGGTTACTTTGCGGTGAATTAAAAATGTCGCTCTGTCTGCTTGGATTAGAGGGTGGGTACACCAAGCACTGCTGCTTTCTCTGTGAGTAAGATAGCCATGCACGAATTAACCATTACATCAGAAGGCGCTGGCCAATCAGGCAGACATTGCGGCCTGACAGTTAGAAAGTTGAGAACCCAGCACTTGTCGACACCAGTGAGGTTGTGTTGCCACCTTGCACATTAAACTGGGTCTCATGAAAATCGTTGTCAAGGAAATGGAGAAAACAGATGTGGCTTTCAAATACCTCATCAGAAACATTTTTAAGACGGTGAAGCTAAAATAAGAGGGGAAGTATTTGTTGGTCCGCAAATTCGAAAATGTATGCATGATGACGTGTTTCTTTGCGTGTTGCCTGGGGAGGAAAGAGCAGCATGCTAGCATTTAAGTCATTTCTGGACAATTTTCTTGGAAACAACAGATGTGACAATTAAATTACATTGTAGAAAATCTCTGTCTAAAGTACAAGAGTTCTAGCTTGCAACGTGTCTTTAAAATTCATTTTCTGATTGCTTATCTTAATTTCTTTACGTCAAACTGTGGAGCTGTCAGTGATGAGCATGGTGAACGTTTTCATCAGCACATTGCTGCTATGGAGACAAGGTATCAAGGCAATTGGAGCCCTTCAATGCTTGTTGATTAATGTTCGACTGTGACAATACATAGCTCATCGATTTACTACAAGAAGCCAGCAAAGAGAGTTCGAATGGCGACTTAATAAAGGCGGAATAGGTTCATATATGCCTTTTTAAAACATGATATGTGAACTTAGTTCAGTATGTAACCACATTTTTCATAATGCTAAAGTAGAAAGATTGACTGTTCACCTCATAGAATTAAACAAGCATACATTATTTGAATTATTACAATGTAAATTCATAATTTAAAAAACCACACTAGAGCCAATTTATGAATTTCATTATGATATTTGAAATCAGCATGCCAAAATCAATAATAAATTGTGTATTTAAATTATGATACAAATAACTGTTAAAAATTGGTTGACTAGTGTTATCGTCAGGTTGGTGTGTCTGCATGCCATCCATTGTGCTACCACAGTGTCTTTCTGTTCAGTTTTGTGGTATCCTTCCTTGTTCTATTACACCACTATTAATTTCCCAATATGAATGCAATAACATATTCTCTAATGTGTCTAACAGATGTTGGTGCCCTGCCCAGTTCACCGGAGCTCACGTGGACTACACCAACAACATATGCTGGATCTCCAACACTTACTATATCCCCATGGAAGACGTTCTTCCTCAAAGCACCACCAAACGACAAGAGAACGAGCTAACCTACTACCAATGGGTGCCTATCATGTTGCTTATTCAGGCCCTAATGTTTTATATTCCCTGTATTATCTGGCGACTGCTGAATGGCCAATCAGGCATTAACGTGGACCGAATCGTGTCTCTAGCCAGCGATGCTCAGTATGAAGCGCCTGAGATTCGAATCCGCACCATTAAGTACGTAGTGCGCCATATAGACAGATGTCTGGATAACCAACGGGAAAGTAGACATCGTTGCTGTGTCACCTTGCGACATATTCTCTCGGCCAAACTATCCCTCCTCTGTGGCCGAAGGTACGGAAACTACCTTGTCGCTACATACCTAGCCATGAAGGTTTTGTATATCTCCAACGCAATTGGTCAGCTCTTCATGCTCAACGAATTCTTAGGTACGGATTACAACCTGTATGGTTTTCAGGTTTTGGAGAAGTTGATAGAAGGCAAAGACTGGAGCGAGTCCAGGCGTTTCCCTCGTGTCACCATGTGTGATTTCGACATCCGTCAGATGACCAACAAGCACCACTACAGTGTCCAGTGCGTCCTTCCAATAAACCTTTTCAACGAAAAGATTTACATCTTCCTGTGGTTCTGGCTTGTTTTCGTATCCATTATCACCTTTTACAGTTTCCTCGCCTGGCTTTGGAATATGATATTTCCGTCCTCCAGAATACACTACATCAGAAAGTTCCTGAAGGTGATGGACAGGATTGGTTCAGGTCCCGACAAGAAACTAGCCACTCGATTCACAATGGAATACCTGCGCCACGATGGCGTGTTCACCTTAAAACTGGTAGGTAAAAACTCCAGTGATATTGTAGTGGCAGAAATCATCTCCGGGTTGTGGGATTTGTATAGAAGCAAGAAGTCTATACAGATCAGGAACACCACGTCGCTAACTTCCAATGGACATGAAAGTGACGGTGAGGATGTATAGTATTTGTGCGAGTGCTTTAGGCTCTAGTTTAAATAATTTATCTAAGGTAGCGTCTCCATTAACTCTTAGTTCACCACCAGCTCACTTGAAACGGCATGCATTTTCAACCAGAACTCCCAGAGGCCATTTCGGTGGTTCACCAAGAGATGATTATATTTAGAAGATTAACACCAATTTAATCATGTCTTCTTTAATTAATTAATTAATTAATTAATAAGGCGGGCCCACTAGCAAAGTTGATAGTGAACAACTATGCTGGTAATGGCATGAGCATGTTGGGCGGGGGGGGGGGGGCGTCGTTTGGGTTCGTCACTTGCCAAAGTGAGGCAAAGACTGGGCACCTGTTCCTCTTTGCTCTCAGGCCTACAAAGTGTTATGTCACTATCACATCACATATCCATTGGAGAAAACTACTTCGGGGCAATTATTATTACTATTGTTATTAATTATTCTTAAGTGGCATTTCTAAACCCTTGCGTGTAAATGAAGGTGAAATTAAATGTATTTATTTTATGTTAATTTTCGATAACAGACTGGTTAACTCTTTGTTAATCCTTCACGTTCATGCGTTCTCCTATATCAAAATAACGTTCAACATTTAATGTGCATAGAATAAGAGTCAATATCTCATTTTATTGCTGATTTTAATCAAAGTACGAAAACGGTGTTTCTATTTCCTTAACACACGATTCTAACTAATGGAGATCTCAATAATCTTAGAAATTAAACCTGGTTTATATTGATTTTTTCTTGCAACAAGTAGACCATGTATATCTGGATCTCAAGTGAGTACTAAATATAAACAATATTTAATCCAACCAGAACCGTTTCTGCAATCCACTGATCGAGTTTCGTCTCGGAATATACTGGGAAATGTTTTTTGTTTTAATTACTGTGGAAAGTTATTCTGATAGAATCTTCTCAGATGGTCTTATCTTATAATTAAGTTTAATACACACGCATACATGTACACTTACAATCGCACGCATATATTTCTCTCCCAGTTTTCATTTTGGTTTAAGATTACCCGTTGATTATTGTCATGGTTTTCAACACTACGTAGTCATTATTTAGGTAAATAAAAGGGATAATTAGAATGTATATCCTGACAATACAAAGCCAAAATGTTCAGTAGAAGTTATTACATAATGAATCATCGTGTAGCAGGCCCTTTGCAGAACGTCGCTGTCATTACGGCGTGACCATGAGCCTCTTGATCTCTGGCCATGTCTCTCGCCTGATGTAGCTACATACTCAGGGTATCTGCAACATCATGTGATCTTTGTCGTGCTGGTAAACGCCTGCCTCTTCCCCCACCATCACTGTTCTCTTCAAGCCACTGTGACATTTAATCGTCCATCATCATCCAGTGCCTTGCCGGCTGGCTTGGGCGATCATACCTCTCCACAAATTACTATCTCCGACGTCATGGATCAATTCGTGTGTCGACTACCTTCCGTGCCATGACACAAGACTGTTAAGAATCTTCTCACGCTGTATTCCTCTCTCTCTCTCTCTCTCTCTTTCCGCAAAGCGTTCCTGTTGTTACAACGTGTTCCAGTTTTTGTCTGCTCATAACGTGACAAAAAAAAGCGATGACTGCCTCTTTCTGATGTTTGTGGTAAGCTGTCTTTGCGGCTCAGTGTCCCTTGAAACGTCCTGGTTGCTCATTTTAGCTGCCCAATTAATTTTCAGCATTCTTCTATAAAACCATACCCCAAGGCTTCCGGGGATTTTTTCGCTTGTTTGCTAATTGTCTAGGATTCGCAACCTTATGTTTAAACTTGTTCTTTATTTAGAAGCATGATTAACTTGGGAAAATGCATCGGTGGTTTCCCCATGCCTTCCGCCGGTTTGTGTATGTTTGACTCCACTCGCCTTTGTCTACAGAGACAGATCCTGTATGGCAGCAGCAGGGAGGAGAGATAATATATGGTGCCTCTTACTCGTCGATAGCCACGTCGTAGAGTTTTGAGGTATTTGATAGAGATAGCTGCCCCACCAACTAACTCGCCTCCACTCAGTGACCACTGTTTAATATGATCAACGTATTTCAGTTTCCTAGACATGAAGCTGTTTACTGTTCAGTTTCCCAGACATGAAGCTGTTTACTGTTCAGTTTCCCAGACATGAAGCTGTTTTCGGTTCAGTTTTCCACAATGTTCAGGTCTCGCTCGTTGAATTTCATTATTATTATTTTTTTTAATTTCTTGGTCTACGATCAAATAATAAATACTTGGAAATATTGGTCGCGAAACTAGTTTCTCAGTCTTAAGAGTTAGCTGCCTTACTGTACATGGTTTCCGTGTTCAAAACTTATGACGTTGTGGCTTTCAATTATGGAAAATATCAATACTAATTACTGGGATGAATGAGGTATAAGTAGTTAGAATATTCGCATTTATATGAAAGAATTATATGGTTACTGACACAATAACTTGTGTAGCTTATTACATGTAGCTCTGCCCCTGCCCTATTATGTGTATAGCAGCAATTATAATACTTTTTGTCAAATGTCTTAAATAAATAGTAGCTGCCTTTTGAGGAAATAGCTAATCTCTTCATCATTTTCACGTCGCAGAATTCATGATCATCATTCCCCACCTTTGCCGTCGTATGGTGAAATACTTGACGTTCCAACGCTTGATTGCTGGCACTTGATAGTATCAATCCGTGTGATTGTAATATGTCTTTGGTGTCGTCAATCTACTTTCTTCTTGGGCATCCTTTTGCTCTAGTATAAGATCTTCTTGGGAAAGTGACTGCCAATTCTATCAAGGATGAATGTTGCGTGGATGACATTCGTGGTGGCATTCTGGTGGCGGCATTATGCACAGTGTGCCTGATCGGCTGTTGTTTGTCAAGACTCCTGTCTTTTCCACTTTTCACATGGAGCAGTGAGGAACATTTTATGTGATATTCACTGGCACAGGAACAGCGCATAATGGGGACGGCCCGTTGCTGTGATTTTGGAACCACGACTGAACTGAACTGAACTGAAGATCTTCTTTCATATTGCGCCAGTGCTGGTAGCTGATGAATTGCATTGTAACGAGATGGCCGACCAATTTGATATTCAGCCTTCTCTGCGTTGACCTTACTGTGTGGGATAACATCAATGTCTTAGAAATATAGTTTCAAAAGCCAGCTTATTGAGATTATTTCTGACGAAGACAATATGAGATGTATTCGACACCTTCATTCCTGGGAACTGAATTTGTCAGCAGGTCTCATTCTCCCAGACATACATGACACACTCACCATCATCATGTTAGTTAGTCCGAATACATGGGTTGAAGTCAACTGATCGTGTCACTTCACTATCATTTATGGTTACCAGTTCTCTTATCTCGGCGTTTTACTTCTTGGTGAAATCACCTGTATGTACCATCCGGGATATTCCCGAGTTTAAGGTAATGAACACGCAGACCAGCTGACATACAATGCACAAATACGCACGGGAAGAAGCATGGGCAGGTCTGATATAATCAATGCAGGACGGGCTCGGCTGGCGGACACTGACGAGACTCCTACACTAGCCCGATTACATGAACTGAGGGTGAAGCCTGGTCAGACACGTCGATCCTGCCTTGGGGTGGGGGAGTGGGGGAGTAAGGATAAGAGATACCTTAACCAACGCCTGATGGGCACAGTGAGCAGATATCCTTTGGGATATCTGCCACATCAGAAGGCTGTGCGCGCATAGGAAAGGCTAATGTGCAGTAATGCCCCTTTAGCCGTCTAAAAAAAAAAAAAAAAACAGACACCAGACGTTGCGATAGTGTAACTTGTTTGTTTCTGTGTATGTTTGTTTTTATACATAATAACTTCTAAAGTAGTAGAATATATTAGGCCACTGTTTTAAAACAAACATCAACAACTCTTTGTTCGCAGCCGTGTTCCTTCCGGGCGAATTATTCTAGACTTTATTTTCCGAGACTGGAACCCACCTTTATGTCCGTTAAAACAAATTACTTCACAGCTGGGGATTGACATACGACCCCAACATTAGCAAGCACGCGTGCTTTCCTTTAGATTACCAGTTCTCAATGTGTGTTCTATCAAGCGCCAACGTCTTTTCCTCGCCTCTTGATTCGCTGGAATTTGTTTAGGTCTTTCCAGAAGTTTTCATTAGTGATTCTGCCATACCATGTGACTCTTTCTATTCTTCGCAGGCACCACTTGATAAATGTTTATAGGTTACCGGTAATTGGTTTAGTCGCTCCCTGTGTTTCTGACCCATACAACAGTACTGATGTGGCGTTATAGTTAAATAGTCTGGGTATTTTTACCAGATTTAATTTCTTTTAACTTCCCCAAATTTTCAAGTGCTGTAAAAGATCTTCTTCCCCTTTGCGGTATTATCTTATATATTTATATATTCGGTTATCTGTGTTTACATGGTGCTACTTACATATGTGCACAATCCCGCCTCTTGTCTTGAGGTTTCAGCAAGGGAGAATGAGTTATTATATTTTGTTTATATATTCTGATCATCTTTGCCTTCTCTATTGAATGTGTACACATAACTGATGTGACCACCCATCAGATTTACAGTGTGACCTCCAATCAGATGTACTGTGTGACTTCCCATCAGATTTACTGTGTCACCTCCCATCAGATTTACTGTGTCACCTCCCATCAGATTTACTATGTCACCTCCCATCAGATTTACTGTGTCACCTCCCATCAGATTTACTGTGTCACCTCCCATCAGATTTACTGTGTCAACTCCCATCAGATTTACTGTGTGACTTCCTATCAGATTTACTGTATGGGGCAGGATATCATCAGTGAAGTCCAGATCAACAAGCTTTTCTGTCAGTCCATTCAATTACATTTCTGGTGGTAGTTACTGTGAACCTGGCCTATAGTCTGGTTCTTATTGCAGAACATAGTCTCTGATTTCAAACGTATCTGTTAGTTTCCATTCGTGAAAACCTTTGCATTTCATCCCTGTTGCCTTATTATGTTAATCATCGTCTAGTAATCCCATAATGCCTCGTCAATTTCCAAACACACTACCGTTAAATGCTGTCAAAGGTCGCTTTATAGTTCACAACTAGTTTTAATAGCTTCTACAGAGAGACCTTCTGGGCAGCAGCGTTTCCATTCTTTAGTAGTTTGATTGCTTTTCTATTTTATTAGCGGTTTCTCACAGTGGCTATCCAGCTCCACTTCTGCAGGCTGAATATCCTAGGCGAAGGCACGGGATGTGCTGTGGAACTGGCTTGCTAGAAGTGCCTAAAAGTATTCGGTTCGAATGTTCAGTTTATGTCTACAGTCGGTGAGAATATTCCCATGAATAATTTTGATATGTCCACTTGGTTGACTATATCTTCTTGCTATTTTACTTGAGTTTCTGCACAGATCTCTGGGGTTTCCTTTTATTGCTCTTACTCCTGTTTTTCCTGCTAGACCATCCAAATATTGTCTTTTATCTGTCTTTATCGGGTGTGTAAAGTATTTAATAGTTTCTGTGCATTTTCTAAGGCCACTGACTTCAGTAGCTCAGGTTGCGCTATTGTCTTAATCTTCTTCTTCTTCTTCTGCGTTCATCCAGATTTTTTTTTTCGGACCTGACTGCGTTGTGCCTGTTTACAGCAGAGCTGCGTTCTTGCGATGTTAGGCCGACACATCCGACTTCTGCGGGCATTTGTTGACCGGGTTAACCATCCCGGGTTGTCTTAATCTTTCTTACATATTTATGTTGCTCTATTAAGAGTTCCGGGGGTCACCCATGCTGTAATATAATTGTTGCAAGGCCTGGTACTTATTAGAGATGTCGATCATAAATTGTTCCTTAGCTGCTTTTATGTTGTTTTATATGTGTTTTAAAATTTATTTCTGAAATACCCTACACTTATTTATGTCCATGCCTATAAGATTTTAGGCGTCTCTCGAGCTTCATTTGTAGTGTACTTGTCAGCAAATATCAGCTATTTCGTTTAAATCCTCTTTAGATTAACATAATTTTAATAATATTTTTCATCGATACAGAGAATCGTGGGCCTCTACGTTTTCACCATAATAGTTATTACTGATACGTCAGATCGTGAGCAGCTTAGAAAATCACGTGGGATATAACTGACCTTCTTTTTTTTCTTTTTTTTTTTCATTATGCTGCTCACACTCCCTGTCAGTTTGCTAAATGCATAACTTCTTTGCCTTTTCTGAATCCTTGTATACAATTCAAGACTGACTTCGCGGTAATCGGTTGTTTAGAAGTTGCTAATTAAATTTAAGATAATTACCTATGTGTTGGTGTATATACTTCTGACTTCGTTTTCTTCGATCACTGTTCAATACTCGGGTCTACATATAGAAACTAGTTGTCTTTGCAAATCCATTCGTCGGCAAGAGTTACACAATCGGGTCCTGCAGTTTCTCTTCCATTTTCAGATTCTGCAGCGCAATGTTTGCTTATACAAACATACACATACACTCTCACATACACACACACACAGACGCGCACACGCACACGTATATATATATATATATATATATATATATATATATATAGAGAGAGAGAGAGAGAGAGAGAGAGAGAGAGAGAGGGAGAGAGAGAGACACACAGAGAGAGAGAGAGAGAGAGAGAGAGAGAGAGAGAAAGACAACATACACACATACAACAACATGTATTAACACTTGTAAACTTTGCACTCAGCTGCCTAACGCATGCACCAGTTAAACTCATTTACTTTATCAGTTGCCAACAGTTAGACGTCCTGTCAAGAAAGGCCACATTATCGATATAATGTAACCATCAACGTCACTTGGTTGTGAGCAAGGAGATAAATACAACAATTTATCTCACCGTCAAGACATGTTCTGCGTTCATTATATTTTAACCTCATGGCCCATCAAGTGCCGACTGGGCTAGCAACATTTACCCCATAGTCTCTGGACGTGTAAATGGTCTTTTACTTGATATTATGTAAATGTAAAACTATACTAAAGTAAACGGATAGGGCGCATGGGAGACGTCTACCACATCCAAGGAAGGCAGCTAACCCACCCATGGCATGGGGAGGTTACAATTAGTTGCAAATCCTTTACAGGACCTGGCAATCAACCCCCGCGTTTTATGCCTGTTTGTGATATCTTGGCAAGTTTACGTTCAGTAGTTTGCCATTGCTTTCTGTCCGTTCGTGTGACATGGTGGTAGTAGCAGAGTCTGTCCGTGAGTGTGACATGGTTGTAGTAGCAGAGTCTGTCCGTGAGTGTGACATGGTGGTAGTAGCAGAGTCTGTCCGTGAGTGTGACATGGTGGTAGTAGCAGAGTCTGTCCGTGAGTGTGACATAGTGGTAGTAGCAGAGTCTGTCCGTGAGTGTGACATAGTGGTAGTAGCAGAGTCTGTCCGTGAGTGTGACATGGTTGTAGTAGCAGAGTCTGTCCGTGAGTGTGACATAGTGGTAGTAGCAGAGTCTGTCCGTGAGTGTGACATGGTGGTAGTAGCAGAGTCTGTCCGTTCGTGTGACATGGTGCTAGAAGCAGAGTCTGTCCGTTCGTGTGACATGGTGGTAGAAGCAGAGTCTGTCCGTTCGTGTGACATGGTGCTGGAAGCAGAGTCTGTCTATGAGCGTGACATGGCGGTGGGAGCAGAGTCTGTCTGTGAGTGTGACATGGTGGTAGAAGCAGTCTGTCTGTGTGTGTGACATGGTGGGGTCTGTCCGTGAGTGTGACATGGTGGGGTCTGTCTGTGAGTGTGACATGATGGTAATAGCAGAGTATGTCTGTTAGTGTGACATGATGGTAATAGCAGAGTATGTCTGTGAGTTTGACATGGTGGATTCTGTTTGTGAGCAAATATAAAAGGTTAAGTAGGTAAGGAACCTATGACAGGTCTAGCAAACAGATAGGGAATTTACTTGATAATAGAAAAATACTGTTCATGAATCACTGAGAAATTTGAAGAAAATTAACACCCCTTCCCCACGACACCTAAGGGCATATGTGGAACACAACAACAACAACAACAACAACAACAACAACAACAACGAAAGTAGTGTAAGCTGTTGCTTTTAGGCGATACGGATATTTGGGTCAGTGTCTACACATCTTGCTATAGTGGTCACACCACTCTTCTTACATTCTCATAATGGATATTCTCCAGTCAATATGGATTAACACCCACCATTTTTTCTTCCTGTTGTCTGCCGCATCTCCTTCCCCTCAGCAGGTTATGTATACGCAAATGTGCATGTACTGTGGTGTCTTATATTAATATCATGTGTGTTTGTGTGTATTGATAGATGTGTAAATTCTCACCTATCTATTCCGCTGCCTTTCTTTGTAAACATTTTTTGTTCTATTTTGTCACTTGCCCGTTCTTCCGGATTTATGTTTTTATTTCGGTGTATTTGTTTCGAATTACTTATTTTTGGAATTGTGCTATTTCTGTTTGTAGCTAAATGTTACTATTCGGTTTTGTAAAAGACGTTTGTCGAAAGTTGGCTTTTATAGAATTTTTTTTTCTTCTTCTTCTTTCCCCTTTGCAGAGCTTCTTAGTCATCGTTTGCGGTCACTAATTTGTGTACTTAATAAGATCCGGAAAGTTGGAATGTGGGGGAGAGGAGAGAGAGAGAGAGAGAGGGGGTGGGGGGGGGGGGGGGGTTCTTCTTCCCAGAAAATCAAATTATTAAATTATTAAAAGAGCCTGGAATTTTTTAGAAGTTGTAGTATCGCAGGAACCACAGAATCCGATGGACACAAAAGATGAACAAATTTGTAAAGACACTGTACACAATTAATAATTTTTAAACACCATTGTAAAGATGCAGTTTATCTTCGCTTGGTCAAAAAATTAGACAAAGTATATTACTGGAAATACTTCAGTGTTGGAATTAGGGCAAGAGACCAAGAGAACAAGAAAAGTCATAGGAAAATAAAAAACACAAGCAATCAATGAAGTTCAGAGACAGATGTTTGTGGCGCTGAAACTTTTGTTAAAATTAGGAGATTGTTGCAGGACATAATCAGGCGACTTCAGCTATTCTCTGCACACAAACTGATATACTACATGGATGTTTCAATGACGGGATTTACACACAGAAGCCTCAAACAATATGTAGCACGATTTATTGCCTGGCATACGCTGCTGCATCACATCAGGTGCATACTGCAGGGTTACAAATCATATAAAGTGAATAATTGAATAATACATTGGCTGATATGCTGAATCACATAGTCACTGACAGTGTTCGAGTTTGGAGTAAATGTTATCCATACGGTAATCATAAATTCTAATTGAAATATTTATGTTTGCATAAAACTGACCGGAACCGTCTAATGGCTAATGCCTCGATGAATTTGAACTATCGATTATTGTGAGTCGAATATAGTAAGCAAAACATCTTTCCTTTGGTAACTTTATGATGGCTTTTAAGCAGCAAACATGGGCTTTATGTAAATCTAATCACATTCACACGTTGAGAATCTCACATTCGCACGAAGAGATCCTCACATTCACACGTTGAAATTCTCACATTCACACGTTGAGATTCTCACATCCACACGCTGAGATTCTCATATCCACACGCCGAGATTCTCACATCCACATCCTGATATTCTCATATCCACCTGCTGAGATTCTCACACACACACGCTGAGATTCTCACATCCACACCTTGAGATGCTCACATCCACACCCTGAGATTCTCACATCCATACCCTGAGATTCTCTCATACACACAGCTGAGATTCTCACATCAACACCCTGAGATTCTCACATATACAAGCTGAGATTCTCACATCAACACCCTGAGATTCTCACATACACACGCTGACATTCTCACATCCACAACCTGAGATTCTCACATCCACACCCTGAGATTCTCACATCCACAACCTGATATTCGCACATGCACACGCTGAGATTCTCACATCTACACCCTGAGATTCTCACATGCACACGTTGAGATTCTCACATCCACACCCTGAGATTCTCACATATACAAGCTGAGATTCTGTGAGGTTTTTTGTGGGTTTATAGAGAATTACAGAAGTTCCAATGAGTGAAGTTCTATAAAGTATATCTCTCTATAAAAGATACAGGTTAGTAACAGCAAGTGTTGTCTAGAGGTATTGATATTTATTCTCGCATAACCCTTGTAGAGAAACCATTCAGAATTTTGGCTCACCGAGTACCCCCACTGTGAGAAATTAGACACAAGTTAAGTTCTACACAGAATTATTTATAGATGATTTCTCTTCTAGGCCATATATAGATATAGAGATCTTGGCAGTTAGCCACAGTAACCAATGAAAGCAGTTCTCTCATCTTCCAGCTGACTGTGCTCTGATCGCCAACCTCATTTTTGATCTCATTACTTATTTCAAGTGACACAAGACACTTGGACAAATGATCACATTGACAATTGTACCATTGTAGTGAACATAAACAACAACAACTGTATTTTACACTGGTTGAACAAGACAACATGAGAAGATCTTGACAACAGTTGGACAAACATTCACAAAGAATGATCACACCAACAGGTTAGACAAGTCATACATCATGGAAGATACTTGACAACAACCACACAGACTTTCACAATCTCTGTCACCAACAGCAACAGTAGAGTAACAGTCACCATGAAGATGCTTGACACCAGTTGGACATTTCTTTCTCAACAATGTACAAGACAATCACAGAGACATGTATCTCAAAAACTGTTCTCTTACTACTAATACTTTATTAATGTCTGATGAGGTCAAGTGAAGACTCAGGCTTCATATTCTGCCAACAATTTACATCTCAAATATGTTTATATGCAAATTATAGTGACATTATCTATGAAAACCCAAACACCTCACTCAATATCCCCACAGAAACATCAATCTAAATAAACCCTCCTCCTTCACATATCTACTCCATAAGTTATCCTACACCACAACACTTTAATCATGCTATCACTTTTCCAACCGTCAAATGAGGAAAACACATGATAAACCTATAGCCGGGCACAAGTATAGGGAGACACTACTATACTGATCCGTATACCGTCTTTTAGCACCATGAAGGTGTTGGGAATGGCTCAGGTTTCAGCTTTCCCCATAATGTTTTTCCAGTTTAGGCTATTCCCTACTTTGACTAGTCCGAAGCAAGTGACAAACATGTCCTTCCAAAGGGTGAGTAGACTGTTCGCAAAGTTGATAATTTGGGATTAGTTTTACTTTTCCAGCAGAGGAAGATCTAAAAACTATGATGTCCCATCATTCTTCTCTGCCAGTCTATCTCCCACAACAGGTTCTGATGTAATTGAATCACCACACCGACTTATCACTAATCCATTTTTGGGAATTTGCTCTATGTATTAACTTCTGCTCCTTCAGCTTTCAGCCATTATTAATATTAAGCTGTGATAGGGTCAGCTCCAAGTGCACCTTTAATGTCCACTCTTAGCCAGTAGTGACATGCTGAAGACCAGGTGATCTCTCCTCTTAAGGTTTCTTCTTGAATTTATCTTGAAGATATAGCCTGGAGCTTTTACAAAATTGGAGAGTATCCCTGTCTTAGGCTTTTAAGAAAGACTTTTCTTCAGTGCCATCTGTATAGGCCAGAATTAGTGGATTCAGGCTGAATCTTTGCAACCTGTTATTCATTTTGGTCTTTTTGGAGTCTGACTTTTCAGCTGGAGTTGAAGACTAGAGCTCAGGACTTCCCTTGGAGTTGTCCTGGTAATTGAAAGGGCCTCCTCCATCTTCCTCATTCTCTGTTAATAAACAAAGGCACACCATGTGTTTTACATCTATTGAACCATTGTCACAGTTATACAGTACTATCACAGATTCAGAGAGGAATGGGAGTGGAAAGGGGAGTGTGATATTCGAACACCCGCCTCTCACTGATGATGAAGTGCAATTTTATTTGGGGGTTTGGGGTGATATCCTTTCTCCAGGTTCATCCCCAAAACCGTGAAGTCATAGGCACATACTCCTAATCAGAGGCAGCTTCACACAATTATCTTGTAAATTCTCACAATGAGTAGATCACAGGGACCGGTGTACCATGAGAACAGACAGTGTGATTAAGCACCAAGAAGTAGGCATTGTATGGCAGAAATCATGCACTAGAAATGCTTTCACATGTGGAATACACATAATGAAAGAAAACATGAATTTTCCCTGACAAATAGCATGAGCCTTCCCATGTATTCATCTGACAGAGACTGTAGGTTAATTTCCACAGTGCAATGCAGTCCTGCAAACATGGATATAATAAGGGTCTTTACTTTTACAAATATGAGAAGTTAATTATATAATTATCATCTCATTCACTCAAACATTCTCAGCCATTATAAGGGAGAAATTACATGCAGTATATAGCATCACACATTCTGAAACATAACTGCCAAAGGTAACTCTCAAGAGCGATGTACAGTTTGGTTAAGAATGGTCATGATAGGCACTCAACGAATGTTCAGAGCGCACAAAGGTTTTGCCATATGCATTGAGCGTGGTTTACAGTCATAGGCATATGCAAATCATCAAATCAGACAGACAATAGACATGGTAAGAATGTTTCACTGCGGTAGACATGACAGGTTTTGAGCGGCAGTTTTAGAGTCACTGTACCGAAGTCCTGTCTTCTTTTTACATTTTCTCAAGAAAATACTCGGCCATTCGTCTCTCTCTCACTTCATCAGGTTTACACATAACATATTAAATGATTTAGGTACCTGGAGTGCAGATGAACACATCCTAAAGAATGCTTTTGGGCAAATTTTACCACTGCATCTTGAACATGTCCTTACGGGATGGAATCAAAGCTTCGACTGGCGGGCTAATTATGTATTAAGGAGCGTTACCAGCCCAAGGGTTACCCAATAAAATTGAGACCCCACCATTCATCTACCCTCTCTCGATTTAGAATCTACGATTCTATTTTTAGTTAGGGCATCACGACGGCTTACGTAGTTAACTACTGAGTATTGAGAAATGGAAATGGACTGGGGATGCGAACGTCTGAAGACATCATGCCACAGATTCTCACATCCACACTTGAGATTCTCACATCCACACGCTGAGATTCTCACATCCACACCCTGAGAATCTCACAAACACACGCTGAGATTATCACATTCACACCCTGAGATTCTCACATCCACACACTGAGATTCACACATCCACACCCTGAGAATCTCACAAACACACGCTGAGATTATCACATTGACACCCTGAGATTCTCACATCCACACCATGAGATTCTCACATACACACGCTGAGATTCTCACATACACACACCGAGATTCTCACATCCACTCGCTGAGATTCTCACATCCACCCGCTGAGATTCTCACATCCACACCCTGAGATTCTCAAATCCACACCCTGAGATTCTCACATCGAGACGCTGAGATTCTCACATTCACAGAAAGAGATTCTCACATCTACCCGCTGAGATTCTCACATCCAAACGCTGAGATTCTCACATCCACACGCTGAGATTCTCACATCCACATCCTGAGATTCTCACATCCATACCCTGAGATTCTCACATCCATACCCTGAGATTCTCACATACACACAGCTGAGATTCTAACATCCACACGCGAAATTCTCACATCCACATTTTGAGATTCTCATATACTCACGCTGAGATTCTCACATCTACACGCTGAGATTCTCACATCAACACTCTGAGATTCTCACATATACAAGCTGAGATTCTCACATCAACACCCTGAGATTCTCACATACACAGGCTGAGATTCTCACTCCACAACCTGAGATTCTCACATCCACACCATGAGATTCTCACATCCACACCATGAGATTCTCACATCCACACCCTGATATTCTCACATGCACACGCTGAGATTCTCACATCCACACGCTGAGATTCTCACATCCACACCTTGAGATTCTCACATACTCATGCTGAGATTCTCACATCTACACGCTGAGATTCTCACATCCACACGCTGAGATTCTCACATCCACACCCTGAGAATATCACAAACACACGCTGAGATTTTCACATTCACACCCTGAGATTCTCACATCCACACCATGAGATTCTCAAATACACACGCTGAGATTCTAACATACACACGCTGATATTCTCACATCCACACCCTGAGATTCTCATATCCACACCCTGAGATTCTCACATACACACGCTGAGATTATCACATCCACACCTTGAGATTCCCACATCCACACGCTGAGATTCTCACATCCACACGCTGAGATTCTCACATCCACATCCTGGGATTCTCACATCCACACCCTGCGATTCTCAATCCACACCCTGAGATTCTCACATAAACACGCTGAGATTCTCACATTCACACGCAGAGATTTTCACATCCACCCGTTGAGATTCTCACATCCACACGCTGAGATTCTCACATCCACACCCTGAGATTCTCACATCCACACGATGAGATTCGCACATACACACGCTCATATTCCTCACATCCACACGCTGAGATTGTCACATCCACACGCAAAGATTCTCACATCCACACGCTAAGATTCTCACATCCACACGCTAAGATTCTCACATCCACACCCTAAGATTCTCACATACACACGCTGATATTCTCACATTCACACGCTGAGATTCCCACATCCACACGCTGAGACTCTATCAGCTGCTGTTGACCTTCGTGTAATATCCTGACCTTCTCCTAATGTGATTGCTTTAAGGAGATCATCGAATTAATACAGTTTCACGGTGCAATGAAGATGGATTTTGAATTTAATCAATCAGTTAATCATAAAATCTGCACATTAACCAATAGCTTTTATGTGTGTATACGAGGTCATAACAATATATAGGCAAGTAAACCGTCACACTGGCAGACATAGAGCATATAAGCCAACTGTCATTTAACTGTCATTTACTGCCAATATAGTACCTTGCGGTGTATGGCAGAGGGGTCTTTGAACCTGAGGAATAAAGGCCGCTTGGCTAGTGCAGTCGCCGCGAACTGTGCAGGTTAGGATATTCTTTTTGCCCCCGACAGAAAAAAATCCGACACCTTACCGAGGGATCGAACCCGGGCCTCCCGAATGACACTCCGCTCCAACACCAGGCCGAAAAGGTAACTGGATTGGTACAAGAAATATTTAATTGTTATCACGTTGCATGTGCATTTAGATTGATATTCATGGAAGTATTTAAATATATGTTAACAAATAGGAAATATTTTGACCGCAACATTACCAAATAAAACAAAATAACCGTAGGAGCCCTTTATCACGCCATGATACGTTTTTGGTATACATTGTTAGCTTTATATTTTTTAGACAACAGCATGCAATGGGTAATCAGATCTTGTATTACTTGATCATTGGTGCATCAAGAAACACATGAAAATCGTAAATTGATTAGAGAAATGAGACGTAGACAGTCAAAATTTTGTGGACATGTTATGAGAAGGAAGAAATTGGAGAACTTTGTGACAACTGGCAAGATCGAGGTGAAGAGAACAAGAGCAAGACAGAGAAGTAAACACCTGGATGGCTTGGCCTCGTGGTATGGTTGTGATAAAGAACACTGTGCTGATCCACGACTCTGGTGATCGAGTGAAATGCCGAGTCATGACCGCCCACGCTTACCGGCATGGCACATGATGGATGGATGTAGTCAGATCTTGTCGGGCAACTTTACTTTGCAAGACATTTCCTAGTGCCAATTTTAGGCTGTTTTACAATTTCTAAACTGTCCTGAATGAGGATGGAACCCAAGATCTCGGGTCTAGCTGCTACACTACCGGGGCTCCCTGAAAGTGAGTATGGCTATGCACAATGTAGCAAAACAGATATATTAATTTTGTGGAGAATTAACAAATAGATAATAAGTACACACTTGGCCTGCCGTCTTTATTAGCTATGTAAATTAGTGTGAATAGTGGTGGTTTCTGCACAGACTCTTAGCGTACCTGTTTTGTTTAATTTATAAATAGGTGAGGCGTTTGCAATTAGGCGGTTCTAGTCGGTGTTATGCAAACAAACAAGAGTTCGAGTTAAATGTGAATTTAAGAGAGAGAGAGAGAGAGAGAGAGAGAGAGAGAGAGAGAGAGAGAGAGAGAGAAGAGAGAGAGAGAGAGCTGGCAACCTTTTCCTGCGTGCACTCAGGCTAATAGAATATCATGGTTCCAACACTTCATATACCCTCAACAGGGCTTTGTTGCGAGAAATGTGAACGCTAATTGTTATCACCATACACGACTAGTTACGGGTAGTTCACATATAATACTGACTAGCAGATGCCTCACTCATTGTGCTACATTAGTTTTTTGTTTGTTTATATCCTCACATAGTAAGTTAATGCATAATTAACCTATATTTACTGCCATTTTGTAAAGCAGGGCACGCCTATCTTGTACAAAAAGTGTACCGGAGGCACCCTAATGCGCCCTGGCACGACTAGACCACTGGTGTAGGCACACCTTACAATCTGAGTAAAGAATAGATGTAGTGCACGGATGTGTGGACAGGGATTGCGCGCGGAGTTGAAAGGGAACTACGCTGATAAGGATAAGAGTTCGGCGGCTGGGCTAATCGCCTGCTAAGTGAGGGAAAGATTGGCCATCTATTCCTTCATACATGTAGGCCTTCAAAATGGCATAGGTCCCTAGCATGAAATTGCTTCGAAACACATTATTATTATTATTATTATTATTATTATTATTATTATTATTATTATTATTTCTATAAATCGGTACTACTTAGAAAATCATCAGTAAGTATTTCTGCCCCTGGGTTTGTCGCGAAATGTGCTCATCATTGCGTGTTATAGTTGTCTGTCTTTAACAGCTCTGATTAATTCCTTGTAGTTTACACTGATAGATCTGTGCACGTCTTTTTGTAAATGGTGTCCCTGATTGCGGTTGGCTATTAAAGAGATAAAAGAAAGAAAATTGAAATATTTTGGTCACTTGAAACGTCACGAAAGTTTGGAGAGAACAATAATGGAGGGGTATGTGCCTGGGAAGAGAAAAAGAGGAAGGCCAAAGAGAAGATGGGTGCAGGATGTAGCGGATGATCTCCAGATGGGTGTATCAGACGCGGGACATCTTGCGTATGACCGAGAGGTTTTCCGGAAGGTTGTTATGGGAGCGAGGTTCGGCAAAGGGCATGCTACTGAATGAATGTCCCTGATTACCGCTTCCTCTTACTCCCACTATTGGGCCCTTTAGTACACCCTTTCGTGTTTTCCTCATCTCTTAGGGAAAGGCCACACACTTGCTTCAACGTGTAGATACTCAGATCGGTGGGTGCACTTCAGCAGGTAAATAAACAGCCATTGAAATCCAGATCCAACAGTACTGTGCTTCAACTGTAGTGTAAAAACAAATATAGAAAATAGAGACAATGGCTGGATTCGGCACCCTTGAACGCGCGCCTCCTCACGATGAGTCACACAAGAACTAAATATAGACGTGCCAGGTAGGCTGAGGCAAAGTTAATCTTCTGCCCAGGTTTCCCGAAATCACATAGGTGGCGCTGTGGCTAAAAAGAACGCGTCTTTCTTTCTGAAGTTATCCACCTCATTTCACATGCTTGCACATTTGGTTTATCGTAATATGCATACTTCTACTGGCGTGGCCGTAATTTAACACTACTGATTGGTTAGTCAGATGGGTGCTGCCTTGATTAGCATTCCTTTTCAGAAATATGTCTGTCCACATATCAAACAAAGGAGTCCAAATACACTCAAGCTCGATGGAAGAGCAAATAATACAAGTAGGGGGAACATTTCAAGACAAGTCTTTATCAATGGACACAGAAATATTTTTAAATTAAGCAAAATACAAGACTACTTAATCCAGTGTGCTGATGGAGCTACTTTCTCAGATCTCAAGTTTAGTATTGTAGATGTTTTTTTTTTCTTTTTCTTCATCATCATCAAGTGCCCTGCCAGCTGGAGTGGACGTTCATGTCACTTTGATGTTCTGGATCAACTCTGCTGATTATATTCCTCTATGTCACCGTCTCAATCCATCCAGCATCATTTCTCTTGGTCTGCCTCTGCCTCTCTTCTCATCACATGACCAAAGAAAGCTGTTTGTCTCTTTCTTATTGTTGTATATAGTGTTCTAGTTTCATTAACCTCTTTCAGATAATCGCCGTTAGTTACTCTGGCAGTCCCGGGAATTCCCAACAATCACCTCAAGACCCACATCTCTGTTGCCTCCAGGTTCTTCCTAATTTGTTCATTTACATTTCAAGATTCACTGCCATACAGCAAAACAGGTCCTATATAGCACTGCAGCACTCTCTTTCTTACATTCAATGATAGTAACTTATTGCATAAGATACCTTTCATTTTCGGAAATGCGGATTTTGCTTGCCCTATTCTGTTCCTAATGTCTGTTGTGCACCGTCCATCTGGAGTTATAAATGCCCCTCTAGTTATTTATAATTATCCACTTGGTTAAGAATGCTACCTTCTATTTCCATTTCACATTTTGGTGTCACCCTTTTCTTGTTCGTTGATGAAAATTTTAATCGAAACTTTCGCCGGTGTAACTCTCTCTCTCTCTCTCTCTCTCTCTCTCTCTCTCTCTCTCTCTCTCTCTCTCTTTCTCTGTCTGTCTCTCTCTGTCTGTCTGTCTGTCTGTATGTCTGTCTGTCTGTCTCTCTCTCACTATCTCTGTGTGTGTGTGTGTGTTTTCATCAATCTCCTGGTCATTTTGTACTAATTTAGACTCCACTATTAGCTCGACAGAGTTAGCGTAGTTGATAGCGAGCTGCGATGGTAGTGTCATGAGCAAGGTCAGACGCGGGTTTGAAGCATGGGCTCATCGTCTGCGAAAGTGAGGACAAAACTATACACCTATTTCAGCCTGCGCCTAGACCCACAACATGTGGCGCCGATACCATAGCTCACACCCATGGCGAGAAACTGCCTCGCGACAAATGTGTTTTTGCCTGTAGCCCGGCAACAGCCAGCACCAGTTCTGAGACCATGTAAAGAGTAAAGTGGATCAGCTAGGGTCACCTAATAATGGTGGCCTGAATCAATGGCCTATTTTTGTAGAGAAGCAAAACTGTGATCCCGTGACGGATAAAGATGTAAGTTAGACCCTCAAATACACTACATCATGACATCAGGTAACCATTTCTCTTCCCATCCTCCCTCTTTCAGACCAGTCTTCCACAGTAGGCTCTTTAACACCTGCCTCAGGCAAGCATTCACCCCTCCCCCTTCACCCCCCCCCCCCCCTTCACCCCAGACAGCTGTTAATGTTAGTTGCATACTTTAAAGTCAACCCCAGCATTCTTAGTTGATGATTTCTTGTCAGAGGTATAGATGGCATGTTAAATGTTCCCTGGGGTAAATGGAGTTAAAAGAATGATTCGCCAAGAATAAGTTACAGGTTTTATATAGAGGTCAAATAGACTATAATTTAGAGACGTTATGCTCAAGTTAGTTTGATAACACAGGTATTAAACATCGTTGTGTAGAAAAGATCGATATGACTGGCCATGTATCAGTGGCGACATCTCCGCCGGGGAGCAAGCACGCAGGCGGTTTCTGATCATCAGAAGTGGACCCCTCGCCAAATGTTTCGACCCCTTTAGCTTCTTGATACTTTCAGAGGGCGAGCCCGTCCAAGTTACTTAGCCGTTTGTAAATATTACTTAATGAATATTTGTGTTTAGACAAAATGGCCGAGGTATTGCACCGACGAAAATTGTTACAATGTTGTGAAGAGTTGGCCTGCATATATACTAGACCATTGGTTCTCAAACTTTTTTGGCCCATACCCCCATTTACATATGTTCAGAACGTCATCCCCCCCCCCCCTTTTTTTTCGAATTTCCTCCCTATAAATCCCCCCACCCTTACACAATATACATAAAAATGGAAGCTAAATTTAATAACACATACTAGAACAAGTCTAGACATCTACATAAAACGTGATTTGCAGGTCTACTTACAATATAAAGCGAATTTCATTAGGGCGAGAAGTACAGAATCGTAAAATTTGGTGGGAAAAACATTATCAAGTAACTGATTCTTATATTAATGCAATCTTGAAATAATCTTAACCCCCCCCCCCCCTGGAAACCTTACAATTCCCCCCCCCCCCCCCGGGGGGGGGGGAATTCCCCACCGGTTGAAAACCACTGTACAAGACCATAGGATTATAAATTACGATGATAATGTCCTTCTCATCTCCTTTCCACACCAAAACAATCCGACAAATCTCTGATGTCATTGTGCTGACGCTGATTTGATACCATAGCGTAACATAGCCGTATACAGACATCACATGTTGTGAAAAGTCTGCCCTTACATTCCGGACAGAAACAGTATTGTTATTTGCGTGTTCAGAACACCATTTTGTTACAAGCTAGTCACAAATCATATTTTATGTAAGTGTTCAGAAATAATACCAGCGTACATCCAACCTCATGTGTGTTTAGAAACCATGCACGTATATTCGTGCTCCGAGTATACTTGTACATGCGTATTCAGCAACCAAACTGTTACATGTGTCTTCAGAAACCATACCTTTGCGTGCGTGTTCAGAACCCATTGTGTTACATGCAGACCGGAATTCATACGTTTATGTGCGTTTTTAATATCATACTTTTACATGGGTGTTCATTCTCCGTAATCCCGTTTATCCACGTGAGCAAACGCAGCTGCGCGAAAATCGGTAGCTGTTCTCGCCGCGCCCGTTACTTAGGGATGTGTGAGTCGGCCGCTCAGAAAGCAATGACAAACTACTGAGCGTAATTATTGCCAAGAAATCAACAACAGCGGTAAAATGCTATGTCCTGTAATAAGATATGCGGGGGAAAACAACATGGGTGTTCAGAAATCATAATAGAAACAGTAGCTGTACAACCTTATTCAGAAATAAGACTTGTGCATGCATAATCACAAACCGTACTTTTATATCAGTGTTAGGAAACCATATGTGTACTTGCATCTTTTCAAACTCTCCTTTTACACACTATTTCAAAAATCAAA
>OY992892.1:79412234-79417234 GCA_963921405.1 Cepaea hortensis
GATTTCAATACCGATCTTTGCAAATCAACTACAAGATAGAACACTATGAAAATGTCATCTAATTTAACAGAGTCAATCATCTCACACAGACTGATATTTTCTCTTTTTTTTTTCTTTGTTCGCATATCCTTTACAGGACATCGCTGTCAACATCAGCATCTTTCAGCTGATTGTTGATTTCTTGGCAAGATTACGCTCAGTAGTTTGCCATTGCCGGTCTCTCTGGCCGAGGGGTTACAACACTTTCTCCGTAATCCCGTTTATCACGCAGAGTCTCGTAGCAGGGCGAGAGCTGGGAGCGGTTCGACCCCCGCTGGTGACTTGCGGGATAACAAACAGTTTGCCATTATCCACTAAATGCCCAGATAACATCACAGAATGTACAACAGCACACACTGCCCTTAGTGGGCAATATCCTATTTGTTGCACACGGGCTAAGAAAGTAATTAACAACATCCAATAAAACTCACACTACAGTTCATTTTAGGAGTTGTAAGAACTTTAATATTCACTTGTTCCTTAAAGACTCACAAACAACTTCTCTTTTATATGTCTAACAACTGTCAAAATATGACGTGGTATTAGAGTCACAATTTTTTGGGCATGTTATGAGAAGAAATGATTTGGAGAACTTGGTGACAACTGGTAAGATCGAGGGGAACAGACCAAGGGGAAGACCTAGAAACAAGTATCTGGATGGCTTGGCCTTGTGGCATGGTCGAGACAGAAACACGGAACTGATCCACGACTCTGTTGATCGAGTGAGATGGCAGAACATGACCGCCCACGCTTACCGGCATGGCACATGATGGATGGATGGATTAGAGACACATAGCAAAATTCCTGGAGGTTTTTGACGTTTTTATCACTAACAGCCTCAAACTACGGATAACAAGTCACGCGTTATCAACTATGAGAGAACGCGGTGATACGCTACATCGCATCATCTGATCTTGTTCCTCTTGTGCCTTGCGGTGTCCAGGTGAAGCGTAAACAGCGAGTCTCCGTTTATGGGCTTCATGTATCGAGATTCCCGTGGACTGTTGTTGCCACTGTCCATCGTTTACATGGGCGGCATATTTTTCTGGTTTAATTTGGTCTGTACATTATTGCTTGGTATTGTGCACTGTTCAGTTGGTAGCCTAGTTGGCGGAACCATTTCACTTGCTGTGTTGTAATTAAATTTAGCGGTAATGCTCATAAGAACAAAAATTTCATAAAACACAAAGCTCTTGAAAATAAAGCGGGGTATGTCAAACGTAAAGCAAATATTCTGCATTTGTAAACCATTATTGAAGACAATAGAAACTACAAAGACATATCTGTGGCAATAAGAACATGAGTTTACAAGATCATTAACACACAAGAACATCAGCACACAAGAACATCAGCACACATGAGTGTAACTTTCCACTGGACACAATCTTCACCCTCTCCACTCGGTGACCATGTCATGGCAGATATAAACCGACTGAAACCTTCACTTGAGTTTCTGCATTACGACACTGACAGGCTTCAAGGGCGTTCTCATTCTAAACACAACACACGCAGTTCTAATTAATGTTCAGCTGTGACCAGTTTCACAAGTTTACCAATACTTTGTAAACTTTAAAAGCACCGACGTACCAGAACTAACCCATGTTAGCATTAGAATATTAGTCTAGGCTTCACTAGATGCCTCTGAAACACTAACCCACATATACAACAAATTCATAGCATGCGAATACTTTTCTGAAGTATTCAGAGCTGCCACTTTACAAACATGGTTACACTAATGGCCAAAACAGCTACAGGCACATGTGACGTCTTTCATCTCTCCGAGCCTCTAGAAACACATCCATCTCAACACATTTGATCTCTTAACTACTAATAACCTACTCATTAAAAGCCACTACTAATAACCTACTCATTGAAAGCCAATACTAATAACCTACTCAATGAAGGCCACCATTAATAGCATATTCAATGAAAGCTAATAATCTACTCGTTAAAAGCTAATCTAGCCTCAGACCCAAGCAGTCTTGCCAAACTACTAGCACTAAACTGGCAGACTGTTGACTTTTGAGCATCAATAACGAGAAATTATGTGGTGCTACATCATTAACTTCAGAAAGGCAGTCCGTATTTTGGACCAAATAATCTTGACACTGAAGCTACAGACTCCGAAATTGATTGAATCCCTTGAGCATGATCACATCCCAAACGATACTCTTAATTATACCCTTTAAGAGCTCTCCAAACGTTGATACAGAAGTTAAATTATTGTATATCTACTTCTACCTATGTACAATATCGATCCTCCACTACACCTACCTAAACTTGCCATCTCTTCACTGATGACTACTATTTACTCAAGCGACACAGCTGCAAAACTCCTGCGTTGACTCTACAGAAAACCTTGAACAATTTAATAAAATGCAGCAATACCGTGTGTTTACTTACATTTCAAAGGCAAAGTCAGTACTTAGTACCACTAGTAAAAATCAACTTAGCATCCTTTCAAAACGATCATTATAATTATATGTTGGTGGGACTCTTCAGACATCAAATATAGCAGAATATCAAGGGACTGATGTACTAATTGGAAAACACCTAACGTGGTAGTATCAAGAGCTGCGCTGTTAGCCAAAAGACGTTGCAGCTGGTCAAAATAAAACATGTTTAGGGGAGGGCGTAAGGTTACTATGGTAATTCACACACTGAAACAGTTAGATTTTTTTTTTTTCGCATATCCTTTTTACAGGACTTAGCTGTCAACAGCAGCATCTTTCAGCTGTCTGTTGATCTCTTGGCAAGATTACGCTCAGTAGTTTGCCATTGCTTTCTGAGCGGCCGGCTCAGTTATCCCGCAAGTCACCAGCGGGGGACGAACCGCTCCCAGTTCTCGCCCGCTACGAGACTCTGCGTGATAAACGGGATTACGGAGAAAGTGTTGTAGCCCAACAGCCAGAGAGACCGGCAATGGAAAACTACTGAACGTAAAATCTATATCTATAAAACAGAGTGTATGTTTGTGGGTTTGTGGGTCTTGGATGCGTTCGATAACGGTACATCCGATTGAGATGAAATTTTCTACACGTCTTCCTTTCATTCATTTGCAACCGACTATAATAATTTCTTAATGTAAAATCTTCTACTTATTTAATAACATTTACTTTTCCATTTTCATTATATAAATGAAACAAGTTAAAGAATTCAAATACCTTGGAAGTATGATCACAGAAGATGGCAGATTGGACAGAGAAATTGACATCAGATGTCAAAAAGCTAGTGCACTTACATATCAACTATCACCCTTACTGAAACATCCAAACATACCCATGTCCGCAAAACGACAGATAATAAACAGCATATTCACACCAACCCTATGCTACCAATCTCAAACCTGAACTTTATCCAAATTACACCTTCGCAAAATCAACACCTGCGAAATGAGATGCCTGAGGAGAGCTGCCAACTTAACAATCCGAGACCGAGTAAGAAATGCTACTATCAGACAGACTGTGGGATCAACACCTTGTGCCACATTTATTGACAGACAGAAGATCAAGTGGTTTGGCCATGTCATTAGAATGCAACATCAACAACTACCATCACTGGCCTTACATCAAAGATCATCTGCGACGAGACCACGAGGACGTCCAAGAAGAAAATGGATTGACGACATCAGAGACATTGTACAACCTCACGGAATGACACTATCCAGTGCCGTCCACCGGGCGCTGGAACGCAAATTATTCCTCCCCACGACGCTTGACGGCAGAAGTGGAAGATGATGATGATGATGATGATGAATGTCTATATAGCAGGGGGACTTCACTCTAGAAAAGTTATTTCAATGGGCATAACTTTTAATAACATTTCTATATACTTTATAGTCATATTGTTGGACTTACCTGCACTATTGTTAAACTCTTTGTCTATAGTTATTTTTAGGCATATGAGTTATATTAAATAATGATATAATCTTTAAGGTATTTTTAAAGTTTGCATAAAAATAATGCATTATGCATAACATTTTAACCCATCTTTTTCTGCTTACAAAACTTATCAACTGTCATGTCGGTGATTAAAAACAGTTTTCATTAAAAATAATGAATGGTGTGTGGAAGGACATTCTTTTAAGTTACTGTGCGCCAGGAGCTGGGCGAAACCACGCCGGGTCAGATAGATAGACAGATAGTCGGGAACGGAAGCTTATTTGACTACTTATATGAATGAATTAAATGACATGCTCCCTACCAGGGACTGGGTGAAGCCGGGCCGGGACAGACAGACAGACAGATAGACAGACAAACAGATAGTCGGGAACGGGAGAGCTTATATGACTACGTATATGAATTAAATGAGATGCTCCCCACCAGGGACTGGGTGAAGCCGGGCCGGGTCAGCCAGACAGACAGACAGACAAACAGACAGACAAACAAGCAGACAGACAGACTGATAGATAGATAGATCCCCTCCAGGGCCTGGGCGAAGCCGGGCCGGGTCAGCCAGACAGACAGACAGACAAACAGACAGACAAACAAGCAGACAGACAGACTGATAGATAGATAGATCCCCTCCAGGGCCTGGGCGAAGCCGGGCCGGGTCAGCTAGTAGTTCATAAATATACAAACATGTATTGTTTGACGTTCATAGAAGTGAGAAGAAGGAAGCAGAGACAAGAGGACGCACTTGACAACATGAAAACTGAAAGCTGTAGTCACCAACCGGGATTCAATAATAGGATATGATGTTTATGTAAACGTAACGTTTCATAGAAAATTATAAACAGCGAATATATTCTGAGGTTGATAGGGCATTTAAATAACTTTTCATGTGCTGATAATCTAAGCTTTCAATTAGTCAAAATGTATATGCTTTCTCAATCCAGTAAGAATGTTAAAGTGTAGACGCGCTTCGGAACTTTCTAACTTCTTGTTTAATTTGTATGTTATGTCAGCTAGATGCTAACTGGCATCTGTTAAATGTTGTAATACGTTTATCTGGCTTTCAAA